>CM075345.1:151840000-151960000 GCA_037693485.1 Kitagawia praeruptora | reverse complement strand
TAGGACTCGACAGAGCAATCATAACAACTATCAATCAAGACGTCAGAACGTTCCATCCCCAGAGCCCACGAGAGGCCCTGGGTCGAACTACTGGGTCCAAGGACTAGCACCGCTGAATCTTTCGACTCGACCCATCGAGGCCATGAGAACCTTCCGCGGACTAGCCCTGCCAAACCGGCGCAGCACGTTCAGAAGCGACACGACTCGGCAATGCTCGAAACCATTTCTGCTTCGCCATTCGGCCAAGGGCCACAAGAGGGTCTAGGCTAAGCATACTGAGGCATCGTCCTTGCGGCGTCGTCTCAACCCTACGCCATTCTAAACGGACCAAAGGCTAGGACTCGACAGGGCAATCATAACAACTATCAATCGAGACGTCGGGACGTTCCATCCCTAGAGCCCACGAGAGGCCATGGATCGAACTACTGGGGCCAAGAGTGTTTGCCACGGACTAGCCCCGCCAGACCGGCATACCACGTTCATGGGGACACAAGGGCACGACTCGACAATCGGGGCACTAAGTCACCGAACTTGTGTCGTCGTCTCAACCATGCCATTCTTAACGAGCAAAAGGCTAGTACTGGGCAAAGCACCCAAAAACCTCACCGCTCAACCTATCAAGGCGATGAGGATTTTCGTGGGACTAGATCCGCCAAAACCGGCATAGCACATTCAGAGACAACACGGGGCTAGGACTCGACAATGCTCGAGGCAATGCAACGAACTTGTGTCATCATCTCAGCACTGCCATTCTGAACGTGTAAAGAGCTAGAATCCGATTTTACTAAGTAAATAACTGGGGACCTGTGCGAGCATTATGTGATTTGGAGTAAACAGATTCTACTAAGTAAAGAATAGTTTAAGTGTTTAACAAATATATAAAACTAATAAATGTAGTATGCAAATTAAATTAATAAAAGTAATAAGAAAAGGCATACCTTTTGTTCAACTAAAGGAACATTATGAACTTTCTTGTTCACCTCTATCCTACTGCAAAGACATAAACACACATAACTAAAATCAGCAAAATAATAAGAATTGTCGAGCTTGCTTAATGATATGCCAGAAATGCTACAAAAGATAAACACCATCACCTAAAATTTAGCACCATCACCAGAAACCTCAAATATTTTCACAAAAAAGCCAATTAAATTTTAGTTCTCAAATAATCTACTAAAACCTAACACCATCACTTATACACACCACCAGTTCTAGGGTATGCTATATGTGAGATAAGAAAATTAAAAATACCTAAAAGAGACAATCTGTTAATTCTTGTCCATCTTTTCTCCTGTGCAAACACCATCATGCTTAGTCTTGCTCTCATGATCAATTCATCAAACAGTTTGTGGGCATAATTTGATCTGCAATAAAGAACAAAAAGATGAATAAAAATATATAATATCGAACATAGTGGCAAATAAATTCGGAAGAGAAGTAAAACTTATAATCTTCGTCTCATGTTCAATCCATCACATACCGGGGTGCACCCTGCAATTAAATTAAAAAAATCGTGATTAGTAAAATTAGTAGATATAATTTTATAGAGATGAGAGAACTGGAGATAAAAAGGAGAAATTTGTTTACAAATTAGTATTATTGATAGTTGTAGCCCTGTAGGTAAGGATTCAAATTTGAATTCTTGATAATTGTGTCTGTGTGTATTGATATAGAGATGAAAATTGTCAAGCTTCAAAGAGAAGCTTCAACTCTTTTTTATTATAAAAACATTGTATTAGTACCGAGAGAAGCTGTAATCAGGCATTGTGTTTGAATTCATCACCGACACGTTAGCGTAGGGGAAGAAGAGTGGTGAGGAAGCTTGATTACGGACCTCAATTAACATCCGGTAAGTATATACAGTTATGTTCAGTTCCGGGTAATAAGCTATTACTGAAGCTTTGTGTAATATAAGAAAAGAGAGACACGTGCTGTGCTGTGGTCGTGTAGTGTTGCAGGTCAGCGTGGCAGATTATGTAGTATTCAGAAATGTATAAGGGCAACATGGAAAAAACACAGGGAAATAGCCTTCAGGCTTTATCATTTAAGTAGATATATACACACGTATAATCATACAAAGGTTAAACATACCTTAATAATTAGTACGAAGAAATCTCATCCGATTTTATCGCCTGTTCACGTCAACTCTCTTCAATTCCTTCGTCGCCTCTTTCAGCTCAACAACCCTAATTTTACCTTCAAATAATTTACTTTGTTTAAATTTACTTTTTATTACGCATATAAATATAATCACTATACATCATGTCATTGTTCACCTGTGTCCACGTCAAGGTCAATAATTATTCTATTAGTCAAATATATACACTTAGCGGGTGTATCATTATTGTCAACTAATATGGTACATTTGAGCCCCGTTCAGACCCGTGAATTAAGTGTGATACATGATTTTCCATATTCAACTTCACCAATTTAAAATGTTCTAGGGGTGAGAAACTCAAGAGTGGGAGGATCTGGGCTTGTATTGAGGTGGGCTCCAGCCCGAACAATATCAATAGTTTTTAAAAAATCACCAGCTTTGTTAGCCCGGGTCCAATTTGTTTCAAAGGACACCGGGTCCAACTCTGCCACGCCTCTGTTTTTTTAATGGACCAAGCCTCTTCTTTAGTATGAAATCTTTTCATTTTGTATACACATAATCGCATAAATATGTATTACATTAAGACTTCCTCTATGAGAAATTTACAAGGCACATGATTTATAACTGTAAACTCATACTTTCTTTTTTAGAATTATCTTGACAATATTGGATTGCTATATATGTCAATCATGCTAAGTATGAATAAATACATGCATGTCTATCAACGTAAATACATATCTGAAAATTCAGATTTATGTTCTTATCTGGCTTTCTGCGTTCATATTAACTTGGCAATCATTTGACATTAGAGTATTAGACTATTAGAGCAATTGTGCAAGTGTAGAACATGGCTTCTAGAAGTCACAACCGTAAAGAAGATTAGGAAGGCAAGCTTGTCTTTACGGTAGGTATATATCACTCACGCACATAACAAATTCTGAATACCCTCTTGCAAAACTGTTTATCCATAAATGACTTCCTCGTTTGAAATTTGAACACCAATCACCGTAGAGGCGTAGACAACAATAGTCAAAATCCTCTTGGTTGGTCATATATGCAACACAACAGAGGCTTATTTTAATTTTAATACGACATGCAATTTCTTTTTCCAAGATTTAAATAATGAGAAGCTTTCAAGGAACGTATACTGGTACAAAGACAACTCATAAACAAGCTTAGAGATTTATAAATTACAATAGGGTAAGGTTCAGAATGTAAATCTTTGTCTTTCTCATAGTATTATTAAATTTTGGTTTTCCGTAAAAGAAATTCAAGTAATCTTCCTGCTGCCTTACAGTCAAGATGTTTTACTGCACAACTTCCATGGAAGGGGAAGGTCATCGTCATCACAAAAAAATGCAGGTATAAATGAGTGCATGATATGCAGTACAAATGATGAGCAAGATACATGTGCAACCATGTATTTTTCAAGGGATGTCATCAGAATGCGCTTTCCATTTGGTGGAAAGTTTGATTGCTTACAGACGAGATCTAATTCAAATAACTGGAACACATACATAAATAAATCCAGCAACAATTAAGGAATGTGGTACCTTGTACTTTTGTATAACTGATCTTCATCGCTCATAATTTCACCAGACTGTGATGAATTATTTACCAGGATAGTCCATGTGCTTGACGCTGGAAGTTCATCTGCAAAGTATCTCCTCCTAATTAACTGAAAAGGGACATTAATGACTTATTATATTATATCCTTATTCAGGTAGTAACAGACCATTACAATTGAGGAAAATACAGACAATCCAGAAGAACTTCATCACGGCTTCCTTGTCATATTGTGCTTCTTTGGCAACCTATTATGTTTTAACAAACAGAAAAAAGTATTAGTAGGGAAAAAGGGGTAATCAGCAGAACTTAACTAGTTGTGCAAGATGAATGCTTAGTCCCTATATATATAACAATTCACTAGAGCAAAGTCCATGTAGTAGTGAATGTTATAACATTTTTTTTTATATATATCGAACTCTTGAGAAGTTTTGAATTAAATATATGACCAAATCAAATAAACCAAAGGCACTGTCATGCATTAAAAATAGCAGTTATTTCCCTTCCAAAGAACAAGCTAAATAAAAAGTCATTTATGCTTAAAAACATAATGTTTTTATTAGCAAATACAACCACACTGACAAGTAACAACTACTACTTGCTATAATATTTTTAAAAGACCTAGGTCAGTTTTAAGATCAAAAAGCTTAATGCACAAACTCGGCACCTGGAACCTCAAAACTACATTACATTAATCAATTTTAAATCGAATAGATCCACAATACCATCTGCAAGCCAGAGTCGCCAGACAAATAAAAGTAGAAGTCTTTGCAGAAATTTATTGGATCCGTGTAAAACAGTGCACTGGCATCCCTTTGGGCATTTCAGAGGAGCACATGTTTCGGATGAAAGACCTTGACCAACAATAAAAAACAACATGGTTTGATACATAGATAGTTTTTTGCAGTTCCCATTTCCTTTTCAGATTAATTTGTAGATTACGTCAAATCTTTCCGCTATAAGGCCTCCACCACTAGGAAAACTCTCAAAACTCTCAGTTAACGGAAGTTCATCACTTGATGAAAGCAAACCCTGCTTCTCTACCCACTGTCGAGCAACGTCAACAAGATTGCCACTGCTTCTTGTACCTTCTTTTGCAGCAATATCTGCTTTGTTACCAATGACAATGTAGGGGACAGGAAGGCCACCTGGACCTCCAGAACCTAGTGGAGCTGAAAATGTACCATTTGCTGCAATCTCAACAGCCCAACTCCGCACACTTGTTTTTGTCCTTCTCTGAGAGAGATCATGAACAAAAACCACACCTGCCACTAAATTTCATCAGAAATAATAATTTTAAGCATGAGTCCCGCACTTTACCAAAAATAATACAAATTAGCATAGCTTTGAACTGATAATCAGGCTGCAATTGTTTTACAAGAAAGAAGGTTCACCTCTTACCATTTATTTGTGAATAAAATAGAGACAGACAGTCTTTGTATCGCTCATGTCCTGACACATCCAAAGTTCAACAAAAAAGTCTCTCAGCATCACCTTTAATGCTATTGGAAGAGCTACTAGAAGTTACAAAGCTATTGGAAGAGCTACTAGAAGTTCCATACGTAGTATGCTGGATATCAGAACCAACAAGAATTTGACGAAAACTAAACAAGTCCAAATTGTACGAAATAGATATAAAGTGACTTACTTTAAACCCGACATTACAGCCGATTGTTTGAGGAGGACTTGAATAAGAAGAACCTTTTGTAATAAGATGAACCAGAGAAGTTTTCCCCACACCTACCATTAAGAAAAATATTTATATGGAGAACAAATAATTTAGTATGGTTGAAAGCATCTCTTTGGACTGCAGCTGACATCACACAACACTGAACACAAATTTTCAGTTCTGTGTCACACTTTCAGGCAGTGAAGGCAATGAGCAAACACTGAACCATAAACGTTGATTATTGGATTGGTAATGATTTTAGAATTTTAAAAGCACTTAACTGGTTCGGCTCTTGTACCAGCTAAAACCAAACCACGCCGTTTTAATTTATATAAAATTCTATCTATTAAAATAATGATGTATATCATTGGCATGACTAGTATAAAATATTGTTACCTGTCGATTAAATGCTTCGTATATTAATGCAAAACAATATCATAATTCGATAACAAATTAGATGCGAATAAAAAATTATACACATTAAATTTTTTATTCATCTGTTTCAAAACCGAAGACGCACCATTTAGAACTGGACTGCGTTTTAGAAATCGAACAAAACCAATGGATTTAGGTTCAGTTTTGGTTCCTACTTTTAAGAATTGCACATTCTTGGTTTCACTGTGGCTTGAGTTTAAAACCGTATCACGGTTCCAACATTTAATAGATTACAGATTACATGGTATGATTACAAGATTGAAATTAACACTTAAAACCAAATAAAACCAAATGCAACTTATAATTAGAGAACATAGTGCAAAGCCAATGATATATATACCTGAATCACCCACAACAAGAACCCGAACTTGCCCACAAGGAAGCACACCATTCAGTTCGTTGATCTCCCTTTCACTTCCCTTCCTCCAGAACATGACTTCTTCTTTAAATCCTCTCCCACAACCACGTCTCTCTCCGTCCCTTTCCCTCTCTCTCCCTCTCTCCCTCTCTCCCTCTCTCCCTCTCTCCCTCTCTCCCTCTCTCCCTCTCTCCCTCTCTCCCTCTCTCTCTCTCTCTCTCTCTCTCTCTCTCTCTCTCTCTCTCTCTCTCTCTCTCTCTCTCTCTCTCTCTCTCTCTCTCTCCCTCTCCCTCTCCCTCTCCCTCTCTAACCATTGTAATAATTTGTCACTTAACATTACAATTGTCAGTAACGGACTTTAAAATCCTAACATTCCTATGAAGCAAAAGTGCAAAACTACCACATATAACGAGGGGATTTATTAAACAAACAAAAAATAACATGATTCACAATATTCATAAATCATATGTCTGAAATGATGGAATTTATTAAGCAAAAACATAATCCACAAAATTCATAAATCAATAGCTTGGTGTTTGAGTGACAAGGCTTCAGACTTGATCTGTTTTTTCCAATTATTTCAATCATCATTATTCATTAAGCATAACCAAACTCTCCACAAAAGGACTAATGACATAAGGTGATTCACCAACATCATTGTAAGGGGAATCCTGAGTCCAACGCTCCCATGAATTGACGAAACGACTTGCTTGATGGCTATCAAGATTATATGAAATCAAATGTTTACAGTTTTTGAGTATTGGATCACCATTGTTCCTTATACCCAGGACATCCTTCCCAACATGTTTAGTTGGAGTGACACACATCTTCTTCTCCCACGTAAACTCGTTTATATGATCATCATATTTCAACACCCACATGTCCAAATGAAATACTTGACCTTCCCAAATGAAGTAAGCAATAGATTGACCAAATGCATGAATAACAGGAACGAATGGAAGATATGCAACTGAGTCGGGCAATGAGATTTCGGACAGTAAATCAGTCTTGGTATCAAAGCACATAAGAACTTTTTGCCTGTCTGAATTAAACCCTACCCAAAATGCAGCCCCGTTAACGAAAACAACATCATCATGATTGCGGCAGATTTGAGAAATAGATACATTATCTTGACTTGATTTCTTCCAAGAATTAGTGTTTAGACTATAAACAGCAATAATGACTGAGTGAGGATGCGGGAGTAAACAAGGTTTGATAATATGTATGACAACATAATCATTGATTTCCGGTAGAAAGCCAAAAGCTAAAGCCTCCCAACCTGGCCATATTGGTCTAGAGGGAAAAGGCAAATCGGGAAGAGTTTTGTATTTGTTAATAAGAGGATTCCATAAATAAATGTTGCGATTAAATGCCTTAAATGCCGGACCAACCAAAAATACGGTGGATGCGCAGACTAAACCATATGATAGTGCAAACCAGGCATGACCCGGAAAGTCGGGAAGAAATTGTTCAAGTCTGCAGTATTCTTGACATTGTACATCATCAATACGTACCGTTAAATTAAAATCTTGACAAAATCGGAAAAAGAGATATTTAGGATAGTTATGATTATGGTTGGCAGCGATGAGTTGCTGCTGCTGCTGCTGCTGATAATTTAAATGGAGAGTGACAAACACAGGAGATTTGATGAAATGATTCAAGGATTTAAGTAGGCACCTGCAGCGTAAGATATACTTAACAGGGAGTCGAACCAGAATCTGTGCTAGCAATTCCCTGGGTAAATCACTCAGCCTATCCTTTTGCAAATCAATATCCCTCCTCCTGTGTCTTTTCAAAATAGGATAAGTAGTACCAAATTGATAATTAACCAAACTCTTGGAACCAATAATTTGTTGATTGGTGAAGCTGCTGAACTTACCTTTCTTCTTCTTCTTCTTCTTCTCCTTCTTATTCTTAATTACTATTATTTTGGTGGAGCTTAACTTACCTTGCTTCATCATCCGAAGCTGGGCCTGAAAAAAGCCCGACAGCCAATTTCGTCGAGGTTTCTTCCTTTTAATAATCCTTAAGGTCTCCACTACCTCAGTTCCAAACCAAGGAGGGGGAGATCTTCTCATGACAACCACAGCATTACTGTTCGATCGAGGACAATTCATATCCATCAGATTATTAATAATCTTCACTTTCCTCTTCTCCACCTCCCCATCATTCAACCTCATCATACTTTTTCTAGGTTTTCTTCTCGGCTGAGCTCCAGCTCTCTTTTCGCTTTTATCTCTATGCTATTGGGCCAGCAACACCCACTTCAGCTACCGGGCCCGCGGATTATGGCCCTTTTTCTAATAATTCCAAGTAAAATGGTTCCAAATAGAAAATGCTCCTTACTATCGCACCAAAAAACAATTAAATTAGACGTTTATAAAAAACGCATACTAAAAATGCGTTTATAGTTATGTATAAATCAGCAAAAACGTGTTTTGAAAATGCGTTTTCATAAAATGCAATTAAGTGATGCGTTTTTTAGTGATATAAATGATCATTTTTCAAAATTGTGATATTTTGGAACATTTTAATTAAAATTGTGATACAAAGGGCCAATACCCAAGACTTTTTGGTGTATAATGTTTTTCATGCGTGAATAATGTTTTTCATGGATGAGTACTAATTTTGTAGACTAAGAAACTTTTCCTGCCACCCTATGTACGAGACATGGTATGAATATTTCGAAGTCATAATAGTGATCTACGGAGTAATAAGTGTATAAAAGATTTTGTCCAAAATTTTGATCAGTTGTCTGGTCTTCTACACGATAAAAATCGTTAGATCTTAAAATAAATAAATAAAAACTGTTGGATCTAGCATAAAATAATTATTTATATTTTAATGTGTTATAAACTAAAAAGTGTATTTATATTGCTTTAAAAAAAGTATATTTAATATTTATATTGAAATACGAAAAGGTGTATGTCAATGATTTAAATAATATGTAATTAGGTTTTTTTAATTGAATAGCATTATCAATGTAGGTCTTCTACATTAGATGAGATTAATAGAAAAAATCGTAAATAAATTTTCTCTTGAGATTCTGGGTGTTTGCATTTTAATAATAATTATTAAATCATCAATAAATTAAATATAATTTTATGAGATTCGTGTGGATTGTAAAATCATTCAAATCTGATTTCTAGATCTCAAGATAAAGCCCAAATAGTAAATATGAATTTTTTTAATACTAATAAAAAAGTAAATAAAATTCAATTCTTTTACAACCTTTTTTAATTATATCTTTTTTAGATTATAATTTTCTTTTTAAAATTCAATTATAATACAACCTTTTTAATAATAATATTCTTTTTACATTATAATTTTCTTTCTAAAATTCACTTCTAATGCAACCTTTTCTAATTATATCTTATTTAGATTATATTTTCTCTTTTAATATGATATAATCTTGATCGTTTATTTTAAAAAAAAATTAGATTCGACGGTTGAGATTATTTTGGTAGTACAGTGACCAAAATTATTGATGAAATCCCTTTTATGCGTATTATATATAAGAATATAATTGTAGTTGGTTGTTAATATAACAATCTTCAAATAATAATAAAAGGGTATTTTGATAATTAAAACGAAATATAAGTACAATTCATAAATCAAATAGAATTTTCAACGTAAAAAATTATCGATTTCTTCTTATTTTTTTTTCTACGTAGGTTTAATTTGAAAATAATTGTTAAACCATTACTAAAGTAAAGATTATTTTGTTAATTTCACGTGGATTGTAAAATCATTCAAATCAAATTTTAAGAATTCAAGATAGAGTATAAATAATATTAAATCGAATGTGTAAAATTTTTTATATATCAATTTTTTAACAGCAATTTATATGTAAATTAATATAATTATAGATATTAAAAAAGAAACTATGCATTGCACGGATTATAAGCTAGTATATATAGTTAGTATATATAATAGAAATAGATGATTGCTTCGAGTCAGATTTAGTCATTTTTTTTTGCCCGAAAAGAAAGTGATTTTGTTACTCTTTCAAATCATTAAGTAATACATGAAACAAATCCGGGTGGACATCTCCCCTACCCTAATTACGATCAGTTATTGAACTTGAGTGTCTCGCTAAATAGTGAGCTACCATGTTTGTAACAATCCGGAATTTCAGGAATTTATTATTATTCTTATTTAAATATTTTATTGGTTTTTCAATTAAGGAGAAATAATATTATGAATATTTTATTCTTATTGAATGCTTGTAGGTGTTTAATTGCCAATATGTTATTCGGGTAGATCCTATTTGATACCGTTTGTGTAAGTATTTTTTTTATTTTATTAAAAAACGATTTTTTAATATCGATATTGTTAAATTGAGTTCATTTTAAAATTTTATGGATCGAATTAGTATTTTATTTGTACCAAAATTATACCCGGTATTCTACCCGTGTGCAATTGTTTATTTGTGTAAATTATCAAACTATTCAAAAATTTAGTATTTTTACATTTTTGATAAATTGAAATTATTTTAGAATTTTTGGGATCAAAACTTTATTTTTCCCGTGCAAAGATTGTACCCGGTATCTTATCCTGTCCCCATTGATATTTGGGAGTGTTACGAAAATATTCGAAAATTATGTTTTATATTTCTGAGCAATCCGGGAATTATAAAAATTTTGTGCATAGTTATTTTAATTTTTGGAAAGAATAAAATTTCTAGTTTTATCCGAATGAATCATTTCGGGATTGAATAAATGATTTTGAAAAATATTCATTCATTTTATTTATGAAATGGGAATTTATTATTTTCACCCGCTAATTATTTAGTTAACAATTTTGAGTCCAACTAATTTAATTATGGACCAAATATTATTTATGGGATGTTAGATTATTAATTATATAAGTTTTAATCTATATCCTAATCTATCCTAATCCTAAACTACACGTATACCCCCCCCCCCCCCCAATTATTCCCCCGACCAATTCTCTTCCCCTCTACTTTTCTCTCACGCGCAGACCACCCCCACCCCCACCCCCGTCTCTCTCCTCTCATCTGTCTCTCCCCTGTATCTCTCTCATATTTTCACCGCCACCACAATCAAATCCTCCGTTTATATTGATTTTGGGGTTCAAATTGATCGCATAAATATCCAAATCGATCATCTCTCAACCCTCTATCCGATTTCATCAACAAATCATTGTTTTGGTAACTTTTAATTTTCGGCTTAAATTCATTATTGAATTTCGGTTGATTATTAATTGTTGTTGATAGCATATATGTGTAGATCGTTGTTTGTAGACGTTTATATATTTTTTTCGTAATTTCTGTGTGATTTTTGTTTCGCCGGAAAATTGTTGAGGTGGCCGGAATTCGTTTTGTAATTGTTGGTTTTAAATTCTGGTTGTATGTATAAATAGATTGCGGCATGTAGTGTAACATATATTTTTGGTAGATTTTTCTGGGCTTTATTTTACTTCGTCGGAAAAGTTCTGTTCCGCCGGATTTTGGTGTTGTACTTCGGTTTTTGAGTAGTAATTTGGTTCAGTAATTGTGGTATGCTAATATGGAGTGATAAGGGGTTAAGAAAATGGTTTCTGGACTGTGAGAGTGTTGCCGGAATTTTGTTAAATCGCCGGAATCTGCAGACGTCGCCGGATTTTGTGGAACTCCGGCGATGTTCTTCAATTTTCCGACTATGTTCTTGAAAATTGGGGCTTTGATCTTTCAAACCCTAAAATTGATTTCAGAAAACCGTTTTTAAATTAAATATTTTCTAAAAATTTAAAAATCTTTAATAAAATCCAAAATTCATAAATTAATTAAAATAAATAATTAATTAATTATTTTAAATAATTAGTTGATTAATTTATTTAATTGATTTATTTATTTTGATTAATTTTGTTAAAATTTGATTAACTTTAATTGATCTTAATTAATTTTAGTTAATGATTTAATTAATTCAATTAATCGATTAATTTGATAATTAATTGATTAATTCTATTAATTAATTATTAATTAATTTTGATTAATTTTAATTGATCTTAATTATTTTCGATTCACATTTTTAGAAAGAAAAACGAGACGACTTGTTCTAAGAGAACAAAAATATTTTTTTTTAATGGAAATGATTTGATTTCTAAAAATTTGGAAAATGTTTTAAAATTAGAAAATCAAACGTGTGAGTCGATATTGAGTCATGATTGTATGTAAAATATTTATTTATTTAATTATTTGTTTAATTCTGTAAATTCTAGAAAAGTGATTGATCTTCAATCCAAAAATATTCAATCCAAAAATATTTTGTATTCAAAATTTTTGTAAAATGAAGATCAAATATTCTTCAAAAAGAGTTTTCGACTTTATTACGTGCTATGTGATTATGTGATCTATTTATCGAGTTGTTGTACGTGCAAGGTGAATTATCTAGGTATTATATTTTGAGGATTAGATTATAAATCGAGATTTGACCGATATATATTTAATGTGTGCTTAACTGTGTATATGATTTATATTATAAGATGTCTTTAGAGGTAAACAACGTTTTCTTTTGAGTTACTGATTAAGATTGTCAGATTAATTATATTTTTACGGGGATTAATTGGTGAGTATTGACTTAGGTTTGTTGGCGGAGATAAGTAGATGTTTAATAAAGGAGGTTGGGGATGGATGAAATATTCTTTGTGGGTTATGAAGAAGGTTGAAGATGGATGCAGTATTGTTTGTGGATTGTAATGAAGAAGGTTGGAGATGAAGATATTGTTTGTGGAATTGCTGGGTTACTTGTGAGGTGTTTTAACACCGGGAAAACGTCTATGTTCAAAGGGGACATTTCCGATTGTTTTCTTTCAACTGAGATTTTGGTAAGTAAGGTTAAAACTTTTGAGTTTATAAGCGTTATTAGAATATCAGAATTGTCGTCCGGAGACTGAAGTATCAGCTAATGTTTGACTATAGAGGTAGACGCGCGGGCTCGATGTCGACGGATCAGACTCGTGGCAACCGCTAAAGCGTAAACCAAAGCATGATTAAAACAGAGGACATGATGACGTGAGATAGAAGAAAAAGATAGTTGTATTACTTCGGTGCTACGAAATAGCTAAGGACCAGAGGCAAGTATTTTCTTTATCATCCTAAACACTTTTTATTTTCTGTTTCATTTCTTCATATCATGACAAATAGTTATTGTTCAAAGCTATTTGTGGTTCTTAAATATTTTTGTGCGAACACAGTTACTTGATATTGGTACCCTTGATGTGGGGAAATTGTTTAAGATAAACTCATCATATCATTATTATCGTAGTAAATAATAGGGATGTGAACAGTATGTGAAACTAAGCATTTTCTGTTGAATTCGAAAATTGCTCTATTGGATTGGAAAATGGTAAAGCGTAGGAGGCCATGATTGATGTTATTTTCCAGCAATATATATTGGATTGGCAAATGGTAAAGCGTAGGAGGCCATGATTGATGTTATGGTCCAGCAATATATTAAGGAGGATATGGTAACCATACCATCTTCCTATAGGCTAACATTACTTGCCTATTTTGGTACCCTCATTGAAATCCGGGTTATACACACGGGTATAGAAATGTACCGGTGGTAGTATAAAGGGTCCCATTGCTTTTGAACCTGATCAGGGGGCAATGGGTTTTGTTTTTTTATATATCCAATCCATATCGCCCGAATGGCTATTATATATTGTGAATTGGCAGATGATTCATTTTTATGACATGCCAAATGATTTCAGTTATGATTTGAATTATATCACAGTTGTTGATTCAGTTTTCTCTATAAACTGTTTTACATTTCAATTGATTTTATGCCCCACTTATCCTGGTTTTTTTATCAAAATTTTTATACGCTTGCTGAGCATTTCTTTCGCTCATACTTGCTGTTGTAAATTCTAACATTTCAGTAAGGTAGTTTGGCGAGACGTATCCGCACAGCTCAGAAAGAGAAGAAGCATGATGCTATTTCGAAGATGACTTTGCTCAGGATGTCTGCAATTAGTGTAAGATCTATTTATATAATTGAGTTCTAATATTTATTATTATTATGTACTACTTTAGTTGGCCTGGCGTACTTCTTATCGAAGTTACACCAGTGGTTTAAAATTTGATCAAAGAGAATGTGGTAAAGAAGGAATGTTTTTATCTAATGGAATTTGGATTCTTGTTTCTAGCCCTATAACCTTAAAAGATCTTGGTATGTTTGGGGTCACAGATGTTATATTTCCAGTGTTGGTCAATCACAGGTGAATGATTATTATTAAGCAAATGTTTTATTTTGAGGATTTTCGCTTGACAACCAAATCTCCTGACCCCGGATTTGGGGGGTGTCACAATGTTCGCGGACCGTTTTACAAATTTTAAAGTCACATTTCGCGACTCTAAATCACCAAGTAATTTTCTGCATTCATCAACTACTCGACCAAAGTACGAGAGATTAATTGATGAACACCTAATAGCCTGAATTGCTCCAAGACAATCAGACTCCACCACAGTCGATGACCAGCTTTTATTCTACTCGCAGATTTAGTCATTTGGTTGCAACGAGTCATTGTTTGATATTTTAGGTGTTATATTTTTTTTCAAATTATGGTGTGATATTTTCGGATATGTCTTAATGATTGTAAAATTTGGTTTAAATTAAAAAGGTAATGTGTTTTAATTCGAAAGGATATATTAATGATGGAAAGATATGATATGATTGATGTTTTTAGGTGTTTATAAAAGGTAATATCTCGATTAATTATCATTAATTATATTATGTTATTATTTATTTTAGGTGTATTTTTTTTTTAATAATGCAGAGTAAATAAGTAAATTCACGAAGTACCAAAAAATAGGTACCAAAACTTTAAATGTTTTGGCTTTTATATAATAGTATAGATATGGTGTGTGGATTATATGCTTTTTAATATTGACAAAATGTATGTAGTAGCAGCTGTGTATATATATATATGAGTATATAAGTGGAAGAACACAAGAAGAGAGAGTAATACTCTGTGTTTTATATATATTGTGTTTAATTACAATGAGAAGAGATCCTATATATAGAAACTAAGATGTCCCAAAGTCTAGAGGAGGTGCCTAACATTGAGCAAAGTCATAGACGGTGCTGCCTAACATAGCTTGATGTTGCTGACTTTTGACACTCCCCCTCAAGTTGATGCATATATATCACTCATGCCCAACTTGCCAATAAGTGGATGAAGCATCTTCTGATTTAAACCTTTGGTAAATATGTCAGCTATCTGGTCCTCTGATCGTACAAAGTGAATACCAATGGTATCATTATTGATCTTCTCTTTTATGAAGTGTCGATCAATTTCGATATGTTTGGTCCGATCATGTTGAACTGGATTATGTGCAATGGCAATAGCGGCTTTGTTATCACAATGTAGCTTCATTGGAGTTGCAGATGCAAGTCCCAATTCTTCTAGAAACAATCTTATCCACAATAATTCACGTACACCTTTAGCCATAGCTCTATATTCTGCCTCAGCACTAGATAAGGCAACCACAGGTTGTTTCTTGCTTCGCCAAGTAACCAAATTGCCACCAACAAATGTACAATATCCTGAAGTAGATCGTCTATCGTCTTAACATCCGGCCCAATCTGCATCTGTATAGCTTTCAACCCCGAGATGATTATTTTTAGTAAACATTACTCCTTTTCCAGGAGCAGCTTTAAGATACCTTAATATCATATAAACTGCATCCAAATGTGGTTGGCGAGGATCATGCATATACCTACTAACAATTCCCACTGCATATGATATGTCTGGCCTTGTATGTGCAAGGTAGATTAGTCGACCAACTAACCTTTGATATTGAGATTTCTCGACACTTTCACCAGCATCTCCACAAAGTTTATGGTTTGCTTCTATTGGAGATTCTGCAGGTCTACATCCCAACATCCCTGTTTCATTTAGAAGATCAAGTGTATACTTCCGTTGTGAGAGGAAGATACCACCTGGACTTCTAGAGACCTCAATACCAAGGAAATACCGTAGTTTTCCTAAGTCTTTCATCTCGAATTCAGAGGCAAGCTTGCGTTTAACATTAGCAATCTCACAAGTGTCGTTGCCGGTGATCACAATATCATCGACATAAACAATCAACACTGTGATTTTTTCATCTCGTCTTTTTACGAACATGGTGTTATCTGAGTTGCTCTGTTTGTAGTCAAATTTGATCATTGCTCCCTGAAATTTGCCAAACCAGTCCCTTGGAGACTGTTTTAACCCATAAATAGTCTTCTTTAGCTTGCATATTTTCCCAATGGTCGCAGCTGTAGAAAAACCCGGTGGAATATCCATGTAAACCTCTTCTTTCAGGTCTCCGTGTAAGAATGCATTTTTTACAT
This sequence comes from Kitagawia praeruptora, assembly GCA_037693485.1. Classification (NCBI taxonomy): domain Eukaryota; kingdom Viridiplantae; phylum Streptophyta; class Magnoliopsida; order Apiales; family Apiaceae; genus Kitagawia; species Kitagawia praeruptora. The sequence goes on along the minus strand of CM075345.1, from coordinate 151,943,534 downwards.
CCAATTGCTGAAGTTCCCATCCAAGATTTGCTGCACATGATATCAAGACTCAAATAGAGGCCATCTTTGCTACTGGAGCAAAAGTTTCATGATAATCAATCCCGTAAGTTTGATTATACCCTTTTGCTACGAGTCTCGCTTTGAACCTATCAATCAGCCCATTAGGTTTCTGTTTCACAGTGAATACCCATCTGCATCCTACTACCTTCCTTCCAGCGGGAAGATGAGTTAACTCCCAAGTGCCATTATGTTTCAAGGAATTCATTTCCTCCATCATAGCATCTTTCCATTTAGGATCACATAAAGCATCCTGCCAAGTATGCGGAACAGAAACACTAGACAAGGATGATACAAAAGCAAGTGAAGATGGAGATAATGCATTATAAGATACAAAGTTTGAGATAGAATGGTTAGTGCAAGAGCGTACACCCTTTCTTATAGCAATAAGAAGATCTAGAGTAGGATCAAGAGTATTACCATTTTCTGGCTCAAACACAGGAGATGCAGGATCTGTCTCGAGGTCAGAGGTCTCTGGATGCGGTAAAGTGGTGATATCATTTCTTTTCCGCCTGGAATATATAATCAAGTCTGGAATATCCAATCTATTTAGATCATCTGACTCATTACTCGTATGTGGAGGAATAGATAACCTGTTTGAACTAGTGTTTGGAATAGGTATATTAATAAATGGAAGTGTCTGTGACTCATCTGTTGCTTTATTATCAAGACTGTGTCGGTTTATCTCCCCCTGAAGCAAGGAGGAGGAACCCGGAGAAAAATAAGAAATGTTCACCCAGAAACTAACATCATGACTGACAAATATGCGACGTGATGGAGGATGATAACATTTATATCCCTTCTGAGTTGGTGAATACCCAATGAAAACGCAGCGAAGAGCCCGAGAGTCAAGTTTATCCCGAGAGGGAGCATGATTATGAACAAAACATACACTCCAAAATACTCGAAGGGGTAGTGGGTGTGAAGAGGGTGCAAGAACACAAGACAACGGTGTTTTGAATTTTAGGACACTAGAAGGAAGACGGTTTATTAGATATGCAGCAGTCATGACTGCCTCTCCTCAAAGATTTGGGAACATGCATTGTTAACATAAGCGACCGAGCAACTTGTTGTAAGTGACCAATTTTCCTTTCGGCTACCCCATTTTGTTGTGAGGTTTTGACACACGAAGTTTGATGAATTATACCACATGCATCCAAATAAGATATAAATGGACCCTCATATTCAGTACCGTTATCACTCCGAAGAATTTTAACAGATGCATTAAACTGTGTTTGTACCATGTGGTGAAAAGATTTAAAACACTCGAAAACTTCACTTTTCTGTTTTAGAAGATATACCCAAGTAAGCCTAGAATAACAATCAACAAAGACAACAAACCATCTATACCCATCATGTGTAGGATGTCTAAATGGGCCCCAAACATCAGTATGAATAATAGAGAATAAAGTAGAACTTCTTTCATTCCTAGATGGATAAGATGATCTTTTATGTTTGGCTAATTCACATGGTTCACAGAAAAAATCTTCCTTCTTACAGTGTTTTACAAGGCAGGAAATAGATGTGTTAAAACACCAAACGATGGATGACCTAACCGTCTATGCCACTAATACAAAGATTCAAAAGCAGAATTTAACTTGGATGACACCTGATAAGTTGAGGGAGAAATAGAATTCCCTTCCATCACATAAAGTCCATCTACCACTTTACCATTGCCAAGGACCTTGCCTGTCGCCAGATCCTGAAATACACAATGGGAGGAAAAAAAGGTTACTGAACAATTAAGATTTTCAGTAATACGTTGAACAGATAATAAGTTTGCCGTTAAGGAGGGAACATGTAACACATCAGATAGTGGCAATGATGATGAGAGGCAGTGAGAAGTGCCTTGTCCATGAACAGGTACAATAGCTCCATTGGCAACACGAATATTGCTGGTTTCACCATTATATGTTTCTAGGAAACTAGAATTTCCAGTCATATGTGCTGAGGCTCCGGAATCAATAATCCATGAATTATGACATTTATCGGAGGTAAAGTGACAAGATGTACCTGCATGAGCAGAATTAGCTGTATGTGGAGTGGTGTTCATTTGTGACATTAATTGCCGGAGGGTGTTGACCTCTGAAGCAGTCATCGTCCCTGTTGAAGAATGAGACTCACATTCTGATGCAGCATGATGAGCACTAAATGGAATTCCTCTACCCGTGCTTCTGCCAGATGAGGCACCACGGTAACCACCTCGGCCACGCCCTCCTCGTCCTCGAATTCTGAGATGAGGGTGCAGGATAAAACATGTTTCACGAGTGTGGTTTAACTTCTTGCAGTAGTCACATTGAAGATTGGATCTTTCACCCATTAAAGCCATTGGTACCTGTTCAGGTTGTTCTGGCTCAGATTGCTGAACATTTCCAGTTAAGAGTGCAGATCGTTCAGAAGAGACAACCGGAGCCATACTTTGCTTTCGACTTTCCTCTAACCTGACACGACCATAGACTTCTTCCACAGTAGGAAATGGAACTTGTCCAATAAGTTGATTTTTTATTGAATCATACTCATCAGACAATCCATCAAGAAACTTCATCACTTTCTCTACAGTCATCATCTTTTGATATTTTTCTTGATCTTCAGCATCTTTACACTCAAATATAGTGTAATGTCCCAATTCACTCCATAATGATGTAAGCTCAGAATAATACTGAGCTAATGCGTGGCTTCCCTGAGCCAATGCCCACATCTTCCGTTTGATCTCATATTGCTTGGCTACATTCCCGGAGAAGGAATACGTCCGAGTGAGAGAATTCCACACATCTTCAGCGGTATCAATGAAGATATATGTTTTTCGAATATCAACCTCCATAGAGTTAGATAGCCATGAACATACCATGGCATTTTCGGATTCCCAATCATTGAAGCTAGTATCACTTTCCAAAGGTTGCTTGGCTTTCCCATTGATATATTTCATCATTTTATGAGATTTAAGTGCCATTGTATAAGCTTTGGACCATTCCAGAAAATTCTTTCCATTAAATTTAGGACTTACGTGCGGAGTACTATGAAATCCAGATTTCCTGTTACTCATAGCACTACTTTCGGAATTATTGTCTAACACCCTACTCTCGGATGTAGTATCTAAAACTTCCACCATTTTATATTAAAATAGAGAAATATTCAATCAATAATTATTGATCAGAATATACTAATATTATAAGTGTATATCTACTGCTATCTTATCTCCCTAGACTAATATATAGCAGTTTAATAGCAGTCTTAAAGTAGTCCAGCAGCAAGAACAAACACAACAAATTTCAACTGACAGAAAAATCAAAATTCTCAGATTCAAAAAAGAATACCACGGTTAGATTCGGAATGATGAGGAGAATAAGAGTCCCTAAAGTAACATCGTCAGAATCTGGCCGGAATAGCCTTCATGCGTCTGGCGGCGTGGCCGCGCGTACGGCTGCGCGTGAGGGCGCGTGCGGAGGTGTTTTCCCACTCTATTTTTTTCTGTAATCTCCTCTTCTCCTGCTATTTCCAGTGGTATATTTGTATTTGTGTTTGGGTGTGTTTTGAATTTCGGATTTTGAAACAGATGGTTTTTTTTTTCCTGGGCAGTTTGTTTCTGGTTCTGGGTTTTGTGTTATGTTTCTGGGCTGCTGTTCTTCTTATTTGTTTCCCTAGGATTGCACACGCTCTGATACCATGACAAAATGTATGTAGTAGCAGCTGTGTATATATACATCAGTATATAAGTGGAAGAACACAAGAAGAGAGAGTAATACTCTGTGTTTTATATATATTGTGTTTAATTACAATGAGAAGAGATCCTATATATAGAAACTAAGATGCCCCAAAGTCTAGAGGAGGTGCCTAACATTGAGCAAAGTCATAGACGGTGCTGCCTAACATAGCGTGATGTTGCTGACTTTTGACAAATATATAATTAAACTTTTTTAGAATTACAAATTTTTTATTATAATAAAGTTCTAAAAATTACAATAAATTAATATTAAAAATCATTAAAATTATAAAATTTATTAATTTATTTCACACAAAATAGATAATATCGCATAATAAATATCCGTGCATTGCACAGGATATAACCTGGTATTTATAAAGTATCTATAAAATATCCCGGATATAAAGGAATAAAGGCCCCTAATATCACAATTTGGAAGCAAATGGTCCCAAATATCACAACTCAAAAACTTGGCCCCAAATATCACTCCAAAACACATCTATATCTATATCTATATCTATATCTATATCTATATCTATATCTATATCTATATCTATATAAATTATAATTCCTGATGACTAAATGTGAATGATTTTACCTTTCTATCCCTCACCTTTTTGCTATACTACTGCTTTTACCCATAGAAAAGTACGTATTCTTTTTCTTTTCAGTATATTTATACGTATTAGAAGAGATTTCTACGTACAATATACGAAAGTTGAGGTATTATACCTGTAGAATACGTCAAAATTTTGCAAGATATGCCTCTTGCTTTGAGGCTTAAGTCCACTTGCATGTAAAGATATATTAAAAAATTAAGCTTCCCATGTGCTCTTACTCTCGAGCCTGTCACACTTTTGTCATTACATTTCCATTTCAAATTTGAAAAGGTTTGTTATATCTCTCTCTCTTCATCTTATTCTCTCCCCCCCCCCCTCTCTCTCTCTCTCTTTTCTTACTCTCTCTCCCTCTCTTTCTCTGTTTCTTGCTGCGTTTGTTTACTCTTATGTTTTTAATGTCCCAGTTTGTTTTTGTTACGTTTAGCTAATTATGTAATTGTTTTGTTTTGCAGGTTATGTTTTATGCCGGAAGTATTTTGTTGCTTTTTTTTCGGTTTCAAGATGTTTGTTGCTTTGTAGATTTTTAATGAATGTTCTTACAATTGTTGTTTTATTCTCTTTGCAGATCTGGGTTTGTGAGAAATGGTCATGATGTTATGATTGATGAGAAGAAATTTCAGGTATTATAGGTACATACATTTTATAACAGTTACGAAGCATTTGCTCTTCTTTTATTTTTTGATGGTGTTTCTTCTTCATCCATTTCTTTTACTGCCCTTTGTTTGTCTTTTATGTGTTCATAGCAGGTTGTAATGGTGTTCTATTTCCGAAGTTGAATGTAATGGTCTTCATCCATTTATTTTTTGCAAATTGTTGTTTTTTTCGGATTTCAATATGTTTCTTACTTTGTAATTTTTTGATGAATGTTCTTACAAATGTTGTTTTATTCCTTTTACAGATCTGAGTTTGTGAGACATGGTCATGATGTAATGAGAAGAAAATTCAGATTTCACATGTAGTTACACTTAATAACACCTATCAAGCATTTCCTGTCCTTTCCTTTCTTCATGCGAATTGTTTTTGCAGAGCTTTGTTGCTCATTGTTCTAAGATGAGATTCTTTCTTGAACATTGTTTGTCTTTTTAAATTTTTAAATGGGCAGCTTATTAAGTGTTATTGATTATGCTTGCTAATACTTTAACGTTGTGATTGATAATTTAATTGCAGGTTTTAATGGTGTTTGTAATGGAGAATATAAAGGAATGTTAAGGATGATAGAAGGAATGCTAATACTGTCTCTTTGTGTATTGATTGCGAGAAGTATATTGTTTGTTTACTTGGAATTGATGAATATTTCATTTTAAGGTTTATACATGAATTTAAGGTGCAAGAAAGTATGTTTGGAAAGATTAAAGAGCAAAATATTAAACTTGAAAGCAAGCCTATATATGTGGTAATATTCACATAATTGATACTTTGAATCTTATTTTAGGTCCAATTACATATTTAAATTGTAGTTTTTGTCCAGTGACAAAGCTATTATCCTTTACAAAGTTATCCCATATTTTGCGTTTTTTGATGTTGTAAATAGTCGATTTGAATCGGATTTCAAATATCGAATCGGTTAGTTATCATATAGAGAATTAATCGGAGATTAAACATCTAAATGTATCCTAAATTAGATCCTAAAATTCATAAAATATTTGATTGAAATATATGTAATTGTGGAAAGGTTTAATTTTTTTGGAAATCCCAAGTCGCAACCTTATTTGCAATTTTTTTGTAATATATCTGAAAAAAATTAAAAATTTAGATAATTCTTTAAATATGTTAGTAGTCATCTTGATTGTTGACCGAAACATCAAGTTAGGAATGAGTTTTTTACTTCTTTTTTGGTCGAGCAGTGAAGCACCTCGAATTGATGCCAACTAATACTTGGGAAATCTACGAAGTCCTATTTAGATATTATCAAATAAAAATATTCGAGAATTCATTAAAAAAAGAAGACCGCGGTAGCGGGCACTATCCTAGTTATAATATAGCGTTTTTACTTTTTTTCTTTTTCTTTTTTCTAAAACGCAAATGCGTCTAGCGTTCATGATGGGGACTGATTTTTGTTTTGTTTTGTTGTGTTGCAACGCTAGTTCATACTATGTTTTAAGTTCAAACGCCACTTTATGTGGCGTTATGATGCTTTTTTCCTTTTTTTAAAAAATTTTTTTAATTAAAATTGTATTTTTTTAATTTAAAAATTGCAATTTAATTAAATTTAGGGGTTCAACAATTAATTTTTGGGGTTCAACGTTTTCATTTTAGGTTTTAAAAATATTCAGAATGACGAATAAACCGTATACGAACTTAGGGTTTAGGGTTTGGGCAACCCTAAATCCTAGACCCTAAACCCTAACTTATCCTGATTTTTAAACGCGTTAGCGTTTAAAAATCAGGCCGCTGGATTCAATTTTTTAAATTAAAAATTTTTAATTTAGAAAAATACAATTTTCATTAAATTTAGGGGTTCAAAGTTAATTTTAAGGGTTCAACGTTTCCATTTTGGGTTTTAGAAATATTCAAAACATATAATCTTATATATCTAAAAAAAAAGTTAGAATCACAAGAAACGCTAAATGGAATGGCGTTCTTCTTAAGGAAACGCTACTTCATATTAGGTTTCCAATGAAGACTAAAGTTTAAACTGCGTTTTCAACAAAAAAAAAATTTGTAAACCTCAAAACGTGAAACGCTTTAGCGTTTTCCTAAATAAAAAAATAATAATAATAAAACGCTACACGATGTAGCGTTTTTAAAGAAAAAAATGAAAACGCTGAACGCAATTGTGTTATGGAGTGATATTTGGGGCCAAGATTTTGAGCTGTGATATTTGGGGCCATTTCTTTTCAAATTGTGATATTGGGGGCCAACACCCGATATAAAGCTAGTATTCATAAGTTAATAAGTAACATTCACATTGTTTTCAAAAAAAAAATGTATCATTAATTATTTTATGTTTGTTATACAATGTACATTATGCTTTTTATCTTATTACAATTTCAATTCAATTTTTTTGCTAAGTCAAAGAACAAGAAGAATTTCAATTCAATTTCATAATACGGGTAGAAAAAAGTTAATAACTAGAATTAGGATTTTGCACGTGAGTTGTACAAAGACAAGATTTCGTACTCTAATCTGATTAGGATTGCCTAAATATCAAATATTAGAAGGCTTTAAATAGGATCCACCTGCTAATGAAAAATCATATCAAGATAGAAAATTTAACTCTCCGTTGATTTTGTGTTTTCTTATGTGCAACTTTTGAAGGCCTGAAGAATTTTGTTGTGATTCATCAGTGTTGTTGCATAAGATTTTGATATTGGTTATATTTTTGTTCGGGGATCATAATGGGTTTCGAGATTGCGAAGGCCCCTGAAGAGGGGAAGAAGCTGGAGCAACAACCAACTCAAGTTACTGAGGGTTACGAAAGATTGATTAGTGTTAATAATTCTGAAGATGTTGATGATAGTGTGACTTTTGAGGACGATGATAAGGCATTGAAGTTTAAGGAGGTTGCGCAGGTGGAGGATGAGTATCGACATAGAAGATCATCTAATCAGGTTATTTCACCAGATAAGATTGGCTATGTTACTGTAAGTACGTATGCTGGCGATGTTACAAGAAAAGAGGAGAAAGTGGAGACGTTGAAACTCATTGCTGATAGAGAGAAAAAGGAGGATAGTAAGAAGAGGTGGAGCAGGGGGAATCAATCTCATGAGGATACGAATGTAAAGAAAGATGAATTTGATGGGACGCCTGCACCAAAATGCCATAGGTCGAGGTGGGATGACACACCTGTAGCTGTAAACAGTGCAGTGCAATTCGATTTTGTGAAAGAATTGCCAGGTGGCTTGCTGTTCATGAAGCTTGAGGATTACATGTATTTTGGAGCCTTGCTGAAAGAGGAAGATCAAGTGCAGATGTCTCCTGATGAGCTGAAAGAGCGTGAAATTATGAAACTGTTGCTCAAGGTAAAGTGTGGAACACCTCCACAACGGGAGACAGCTTTGACACAGCTTACTGATAAGGCGCAAGAGTTTGGTGCTGACCCGTTGTTATCTAGGATTGCATTACTTCTCATGCAACCTACCCTGGAAGATCAGGAGAGACATATCTTGGTGAAAGTCATTGACAGACTGGTATGTAAACTGAATGACTTAGTCCGTCCTGCAGTACACAAGATTGTGGTCGTGATTGAGCCGCTACTAATTGACGAGGACTATAATACCCGTGTACAGGGCAGAGAAATCATATCTAATCTTAGCAAAGTAGTTGGCTTGAACGCAATGATTGATGTAATGCTTCCTGATGTTGACAACATTGATGAGCAAGTGAGGAACGCTACTGCTATCGCATTCAGTGTTGTGGCTTCAACACATGGTATACCTGCTCTATTGCCATTCTTAAAAGCTGTATGTCAAAGTAAGAAGTCGTGGCAAGCTCGCTACACGGGCATTAAGATTGTTCAGCAAATTGCTATTCTGATTGGCTGTGAAGCTCTTCCCCACTTGAAGTCTCTTGTAGAAATAATAGAACACGGTCTTAATGATGAGAATCAGGAGGTCAGAACTATTACAGAACTGTCTTTAGCGGCTCTTGCTAAATCTTTTGCTCCTGCATAGATAAGACAAAAAGGCTGTCACATATGCAGGCCGATTTTAAAATTTACTTTACTACTATAGTAGTATTTTTCACCATGGAAAGTGGTGTTTTATCTTTTATGCCAATTAATGTACCGTGATTCCTCATCCAATGATGAGGCAAATAACTCTAATGGACTCGGGTTTTTCGTTCTTTGTCTACTCTTTTTATTTGTTTTGATTATACATAACTGTTACTCACACACATTGTACTATTTATGTATTTATCGCACATTGTCTAGCACCACATTTATAGAACACACATGAAAGCTAATCTACTTCCTAAATCATTCCTGAACAGGATAGAACTAACAAAATTAAATTGTTTATATATACGTTGTTGCCATCAAAACAACTAATTACAGAACATATTGGGCTACACCATGGCTTCCAACCACCATCAAGAGCCTGCAGCTGCACAACCATCACAAGAGTTTACTACGGTAAACATACCGCCTACATACCTCTCCGAAGATAAGGCTGCTACAGCTCCAAAACTACCACCGGATTCCATATAAGCTTCCTCCAAGGCGCCGCTTTAAAAAATTTTTTTGGAGCGGTACATTATTCTGTTTTACAACCTAATGTATTCTTTAAACTTCAATTCTTTAAGATGTCATGTGATCCTCACAATTATTTATGTTGCTCACTACAAAGGAAAGGGCAGGCCAACTGGTTTTCAAAAGTCTAAATGGGTTGATTTTGAAGTACATATTGTTAGAATATTATATAAGATCCATATAAGGCCTCCCTCTAATACCTTAAGGTTTTAGATGAGTTGGTTACTTAACATGGTATCAGAGCTCAGGCACGCAGAGGTCCCAGGTTCGACTCTCTACGACCCCCAATATTCTCACAATTTATTTCGGACACGAAGGCAAATTTATGCCCCAAAAGATGGGCGCCCGTGATCCACTCTCGACCCAAAAATGGGCTTTCGAGTGAGGGGGAGTGTTAGAATATTATATAAGATCCATATAAGGCCTCCCTCTAATACCTTAAGGATTTTAGATGAGTTATTGAGGAAATAAGGCAGTGTGCTGAGCTGTCGATTCTAGCTGTCATTAGCTGTCATTAGTCTAGTAATTGTACAAGTATATGGCTCTTATATAAAGCCTCTCTTGGATTCATTTTAGGAGCTAAGCTTGTAGTCACAATGTAGTCTATTATAGACACACCGTTATATGTATATAATTTGTTACGTTCTTCAATCTCTGTATATACATTACATAAATTCTTTATGGTATCAGAGCCGTGATCCGAAGCATTCTTGAAGAGAGATCGATCGTTCTCGTAGGAAGAACACGAAGTGATACAACTGAAAGATTACTGAAATTGAAGCTTTGTCAATGGCGATGTTAGTTTGTTGACGAGTTGAAGTTTGATTTCTTTAAATTGAAGTGTGTATGCTGTGTTCTAGAGAATGTTATAAACTATTTCTTCTTCAAGTTTGTGATCACCTTGTTGAAGTTTGTTTATGCAGTGTATACAGATTTGATCTTGTTTACGTCGATTCTGAGCGACAATTAATCAAACAGTTCATATGCGATCGCGTTTTCATCGTATCTTGTTTTTTAAGAGTTTTCTCACCAATTCTGAGTCTTCTAAGCGTCAACAATGGCGGCAACATAATGATATACAAAATTAGAGCTGAGAGACCTAGAAATTCTTGTAATCTCAGTTGAAATGGAAAAGCTAGGGTTTCGACACATAAGGTGTTTGATCTTTTGAGTGGAAGAATGTTATGCACAGTAGGTGTTTGCACAATTGTCTGTGAGTCTTGTATTGAATTGAGATGGAAGTTCTTATCTGATGGTCACAAAATGTTCCATTGTTCAAGGAATTGTTTTAATTGTATTAGCTGAATCAGTGAGAGAGATGGGGTTATTTTCTGGAATTCTGATGGGAATGATCACTGGAATCGCATTGATGGCCGGGTGGAGTTGTATGATGAAGTATCGAAGCGATAAACGGATTGCTAAGACAGTTGACATTAAGCTCCTTGGATCCCTCAATAGAAATGATTTAAAGAAAATTTGTGGAGACAACTTTCCTGAGTGGATATCATTTCCTGTTTATGAGCAGGTAAAATGGCTGAACAAACAACTGAGCAACCTGGAAGAGGAGAAGAGAATTCTAGAAGAGAGAAAGAAACTAGAAGAAGAAGAGTTTCCTGTAGGAGACTATAAGTTTCCTGTAGGAGACTATGCAGGAGATTATACTACAACTGCAGGCCTTGGTGGTGATCAGTGGAACCAAATTACTGATGCCCAGTGAGGTGGTGATGTTCAACCTGCCATTCATTACTGATGCCCAGTGAGGTGGTGATGTTCAACATGACATTCCAGCAGTTCCTGCTGGTGCTACTTGGACAGACGCAGGGCCAGTTGCTGGTGATGGTGGTTGCATCTAGTGTATTTTTAGGCAGTGACAATGGATGCTTACAGCTGGTCACTGTTGGAGATTTGTTTTACAGCAGGGTCTGATGTTTGGTGAATTGTTGTTAAAGGTGCACATAACATAAGGTGACACCTAGATGATCGCAAGGATCAGTGAGAGTTTCAATTTTATTTGCAGTTGAGCTTGCATAGTGTCAAGTTTGCTGAATGAGGATAAGGATGATAGCTTGTCTTGCTTTGACAAGTCGTAATCATTCTTTAAATTATGAGCCTGAAGCCCGAGCCTGAGCCAAGATGCCCGAGCCTGAAGCCAGTGCCAGAAACAAGTCCTTGAATGGCAGGGAATTGGAGTCCCCTGTCAGGACATTGATGTGCTCCTACTGTCCTTTAATGGCAAACGAAGCCAGGGTCCTTGAATGGCTTGTAAAGCCAGGGTCCTTGAATGGCAATCAACGCCAGGATTCCTTGAATGGCAAGCAAAGCCAGGATACCTTGAATGGCTCGCAAAGCCAGGACTGGAATGGTTTCTGATTTTTTCTGCATTTAGTAAATTCTGATTCAGTGGTTCTTTGCTAGCATTTGTGGTAAAGTTCAAGCTAAGAGCTTCACCTTGTTCCCACTCTTAGCTTGAGGGGGAGTATTGAGGAAATAAGGCAGTGTGCTGAGCTGTGCTGAGCTGTCGATTCTAGCTGTCATTAGCTGTCATTAGTCTAGTAATTGTACAAGTATATGGCTCTTATATAAAGCCTCTCTTGGATTCATTTTAGGAGCTAAGCTTGTAGTCACAATGTAGTCTATTATAGACACACCGTTATATGTATATAATTTGTTACGTTCTTCAATCTCTGTATATACATTACATAAATTCTTTACATATTTTTGGGAAAGAGGTGCAGTTTTTCTTGTAATTGAATTTTGAGAAAAAGGCAATTTGGCTAGTTATCTTTTTTGTTTTTGGCACTTGGATGGCTGCGAATATTTTTTGACATTTTGTCTGGCTGTAATAAAATTTTTAAGCACTTGAGGGGTTCCGTCAAAACGCTAGTAACGCCGTCTAGCCAATTCCGACGAAAAACTGAACCTCTCCAGTGAGCTTTAAAATTTTTCCGACGAACACGGATTCGTACACCAAATCACTAGTTCTATATATCAAATCAAATCTTATGAGTTCAACAATCTATACAAGACATCAATAACAGCAAACAATCAACCAATATTCCCAGAAATTCGATATTAAAGTTCACCCCCAAAAAACTCGATTTTCACATTTAGGACATGAAAAATCAATTAAAAATGATCATAAAATTTCTGAGATCATAAACAATCTATAGACATTAACCACATAAACAACAAAAAGCAACACCAAATTCAAGAAATTAGAATGAATATCCGAAAATTATAAAATCACGAACAAAGCATATTCGAATATATACACACACATAAACATGTAGTACAGATCATGAGATTCGATTTGATTACTCATATGAAGGATTTGAATTTCATAATCACCTTCAAAAGGCTGTTTGATCTTCAAGAATGCTCAAGAACAAAACATGCTGAAAAGTCACGTTTAGACGGCGTTACTAGCGTTTTGACGGAAGCCCCTCAAGTGCTTAAAATTTTTATTACAACCAGACAAAATGTCAAAAAATATTCTCAGCCATCCAAGTGCCAAAATCAAAAAAGATAGCCAGCCAAATTGCCTTTTTCTCTTGAATTTTTACCGCGGTTTTCTTGCTGTAAACTTATTTTTGTATGTATATCAGTTACTTATAGCATGTAGCTAACATAGGGTGAATGCAGTATCGTAAAGATGGATTTGTAGCTAACTTGAAGTTGTTTAAGCAGCTTACTGCCTTACTCTATTGAGCTTCCTAGAAACTCACTGATTTAGATTTCTTTACTCTAAGAAAAGGAATAGTTGAGATATCTTAAGTAATTTATGTCCAAAGGTTATGTCTAGTTTTAAAAAATTTAATAAAAATATATTAATTCAAACACATAATGTAGAGGATGGAGGGTGATCACTTTACGTGGTGGAACAAAAGATCTCTTAACTGGATCAAAAATGCAGAGGGAGAAGAAACTGAAGAGCTGAAAGTACCAGTACCTACCTAACATTCCCATTAGTTCAAGAAACACCAAAAGAGCCCTTGGATATTCTATCAACATCTTGGAGTCTTTCTGTTATTGAGATCTCGAAAGCTCTAGCAAATATTCAAAAACAATTTCTTGTCACTAAGATTACGAATGTCGTTAATCCTCCGAAACCAGGGACAACAGGGAGATGGTTCCATAAGAAAGAGATGAAGAGCAGCATAATGAAGAAAGATAAAGAGCGGATACAATCTCATCTGCGTTCAGCTATCTCAGTTTCTGGAGTAGCTGCAGCATTAGCTGCTGTTGCTGCAACATAAAATATAGAACTCTTGGCTTCATAGTGTATTCGAGATGGCAGAATCAGCTCATGATACTGTGGCGATCTGTTGTCAAATCATCAATCGACATAGGAAGTCCAAGCGATTTATTTACACTTACAGCTGCTGCTGGAACTGGCAAATTCATTTGTAATTTTTTTTTACTGTCAATGTCGTTTAGAACCAAAAAAAAAGTTACATTAGTGTGGTTAAAATTTTTGCATTATTACTCAGTGATGCATAGCTTTAAGAGGAGAAGCAGCTTTAAAGGCAAGAGCTTCCAAGGAAGGAAAGAAGACTGTAGCCATTAGCCCATATGACAAAAACATCGCAGAAGATCGCGTAATTGATGTTTTAGACAATGAGTCTGATGGAACGGATCCCCCTTGCATGGTGATCAGCTGCAACACACTTGTAAAGGTTACTTCTTCATTAATAAAGACTTGAGTTGGGAAGCAGACACATCAGTCAATAGATTTCATGTCTAAGCAACTGCGTGATAAACTGATAATTCAAATCTGAAAACCATAAAAACAAATCACCAAAACACTAACTCTGAGTATGCTTCATTTCTTAGATTAAAATTGCATGTTTCTTGACGAAATTCCTGGTATCTTTCAGTGGAAGCACGTGTCTATATACATACAATAAGAAATATGAGGTACAACAAGTAGTAAGAGTAAAAATAGCATTAGCTACCGAGTTATGCTATCTTCACAACATAGGGTACGGTTCTCATTTAGCTCACTGACAGGTGACAATCAAGTTTAAAAGCAAACACGTCGGAGGAGCTTCATCATTCAGTTTCGCCTCACAGTGTGTCCCCAAGTTTTAAGAAGAGATAAACACAGAAAGTTGTACATTGTCTCCTCAAAAGTTGTACATTGCTTTGGAATTTCTTTATGGACCCTAGACACATTTTCCGATCAGCTAGTGCGCTTCCACAATGTGATCCAGAAGAGGTATTCTTAAACTCATTACCCCCAGTATTCAGCTGCAGAAAGATAAATAAAACTTATTGAGCTATATAGCTTATCACACATGTCATAAGTTCACTTATCACAGTTAGCTTATCATCATCTACTTATCATAACTAATTCTGTTAGGATTGGAGTAACACTCATTTTGTATAAATCTCTAGTTCTACATTTTAGTTACTTCTTTTTCTCTCTGTAATCTCTCCAGATCTCTCTGTAACAAACAATGTTCTTGATCAATAATGAAGCTTCTTGATTCTGTAAACATGGAGTTCTATACGATTGCTTTGGTTATGTCGTTGTGTTCATCTGTTCTATGGAATTATTAAGAACTTAAGATGGTATCAGAGCGTATCTCTTCCGCTGCAGCTCCTTTCTACGACATTTCTATGCTTTCGTACGGTTTTGTGAGTTTCTTTGCTTACTCCATGGATGTTCTTCTGTTTTCTTGCGTTTTTTTCTATGACATTTATCATATTCATCTTCTGCAAATTGATTGTTTTGATCAAGTTCTAAGCGTATTTTGTTATCGATTGACTTTGTGTGTATCGATTCTCTTATGTGTGTATCGATTTCGCCTTTAACAATCTCATTCTATCGATTTGTTATACATCGATTTCTGTTGATTGATCTCTTTTCTTGCCGATCTTCTTGATTGATGACTTTTTCATCTTCACATTCTTATGCAAATGCTGTTTTAGGCAATTTACCTACTAAATCAACACAAAACATGTCTTCAACACGTCCAGCCAATACTTCTTCACCATCTGTTGAACAAAACTATTCTGAGTCAATTGACAATAATTCTCATCCTTTATATCTTCATAATAATGATCAGCCTGGAATGATTCTAATTTCTAAAAAATTGCTCGGTTCTGAGAATTATGCTTCCTGGAAACGTTCTTTGTCTATTGCTCTTTCTGCAAAGAATAAACTCGTCATTGTTAATGGTGATTTTGTTGCTCCTGCTTTGGATTCTCCTCTTTTTGTTCACTGGAAACGTGTAAATGATATGGTTATCACTTGGATATTAAACACTGTTTCTGATGAGATCAGTAATAGCATGACATATATGGATAGTGCATCTGCTGTTTGGAATGAACTTAATGAGCGTTTTTCTGTTGTGAGTGGTCATAAGTTCTATGAGACTCAACGAGATCTTTTTAAACTTGAACAAGGAAATGATTCTATTGAATTCTATTTTCACAAACTCAAAGGATTTTGGGATGAAATTAAAGCCTTAGAACCACCTATCAAATGTACTTGTGGAGCTATCAAAGATTGGGAACTTCAGCACGAAAAAACAAGGTTAATACAGTTTCTTATGGGGCTACATTCTAGCTACACTGCTGCTAGAGGACAGTTGTTGATGATGTCTCCATGGCCTACAGTAAATCAAGCTTTTATGCTTCTTAAACAGGAAGAAAAACAGAGACAAATTCATACTTCTGCAAGTCCTGTTGCTTTGATGGTCAATGTACCTAAAACCTCTACACCTGGTTATATTCCAAACAAATTCAGTGATCGTGCATCTCTCCCTGTTCAAGAATGTTCCCACTGTCATTTTAAAGGTCACACAAAGGAAAGATGTTTCAAGTTAATTGGTTATCCAGCAGATCATCCTTCTCATCCAAATAATAAAGGGAAGAAAAAGGTTTTTACTAATTCCAGGTTCTCAAAATCTGCAAATGCTGTGCAGGTTACCTCTACTGATAATTCTTCAGATAATCTCTCTACCAGGATGGAGGACTTGCAGAATCAACTTAGTTCATTGATGCAATGTATCAACAAGACTTCAACCAATTCTTCTGTTCTTGCTGGTACTTCACCTACTACATCTGTTTCTACTCCTACACAGTATCCTACACAGTACAGTTTTGCTACTCATATAGCAGGTACTATCTACTCTTTAAGCTCTCATATATCACATGATGCTTGGATTCTAGATACTGGTGCTACAAATCACATGTGCTGTGACATTGATTGTATGCACGATGTTCATATTTTATCCACTCCTTTGACTGTTAATTTTCCAAATGGTAACAGTGCTAATGTTACTCATATTGGCTCTGTATATCTTCACCCTTTGTCATTATCCATTTCAGATGTCCTTTTCATTCCTTCCTTCACTTTTAATCTCCTTTCAGTCAGTAAATTGTCATCACAGTTACATTCTACTGTTCTTTTCACTGACTCAGAATGCTATGTGCAGGACCAATACCAGAAGAAGGGATTGGTTCTTGGTAATCTGGTGGAAGGTCTTTATCAATTGTTCAACAAATCTTCTTCTATTTCTGCTCTATCAGTTTCACACATTGTTCAAGATTATTCTCTCTGGCACAGACGATTAGGTCATATACCAGTCAAAGTTCTTTCTAAAATTCAAGGCATTGATTCTCATTTGTTCAGTAGTTCTAGTCATATGCCTTGTAATACTTGTCCTTTAGCAAAACAATGTAAACTTCCTTTTGTTTCAAGTCAGTCTCAAGCTACTGTTGCTTTTGATCTCATACATTGTGATTTGTGGGGGCCTTATAGGACTCCTACCTACAATGGTTGTAAATATTTCATCACAATTGTTGACGATTATACTAGAGGTGTGTGGACAATTTTGTTACCAATAAAACAGCATGTTACTCAATGTTTGAAAGATTTCTTTTCTTATGTGCACACTCAATTTTCTACCACAATCAAATGCATCCGTACTGATAATGGAGGTGAATTCCTCAACACAGAATTATCTTCTTTTTTCCTTTCTCAAGGAACTATTCATCAAACGACATGCCCTTATACCCCTCAACAAAACGGTCGTGTCGAACGAAAACACAGGAATTTGCTTGAAATGTCTAGAGCCCTTATGTTTCAAGCATGTCTTCCTTCAGTTTTTTGGGGTGATTGTGTTCTCACATCTACCTATCTTATTAATCGTATTCCTTCCTCTGTGTTAGGTTTTGTTTCTCCTTATCAAAAGTTGTATAATAAGTCTCCATCTTATGATCATTTACGAATTTTTGGTTGTCAAGCTCACATGTCTGTTCATGAAACAGATAAATTAGCACCTCGAGCCATTAGTACTGTCTTTGTTGGTTACTCAATGACTCAAAAAGGCTATAAGCTTTTTGACCCTATCACTCATAAGTTTTTTACCTCACGACATGTTGTTTTCAATGAATCATGTTTTCCTTTTGCCAGTTTAGTTTCTTCCACACAACCTTCATCTCACAATTTTACACCCCCTGGTCCTACATATTCTGATGATGTTGATTTTACATACACACCTTTAGCTATTTTTGACACTCTTAATTTTGACAATACATTTTCCTTTTCTTCACCTATACCACAGTCTCCATCACATACTACATCACATACTACATCACATACTGTTTCACCCAATACTTCTGATAATGTCAACTCCCAGACTTCACCTACTATTTCTACATCTCATACAGCTTCTGAGACTGTCTCTTTACCACAACCAAATCCAGATAAACGTACGTCTATTCGAACCAAAATTCAACCTGTTTGGTTGAAAGACTATGTTACAACTACTAAACCAACAACTTGTTCATCTAATTCAGTTTTATTGGATTGTCCTATTAATGCTGACAAGTTCAATTACTCTCTTTATTCTCCATCTACTTCCATTTATGCTTGTACTACTTCCACTACTGTCATTCCTGAACCTTCAACCTATGCTCAAGCTATTAAAGATTCTCGCTGGATTGAGGCAATGGAAAAAGAACTTTCAGCCTTAGACACAAATAATACTTGGTCCATTGTTAAACTTCCTCCTGACAAGAAAGTAGTAGACTGCAAGTGGGTTTACAGAGTTAAATATCATGCAGATGGATCACTTGACAAGTTTAAAGCTCGTCTCGTAGCTAAAGGTTACACCCAAATCGAAGGACAAGACTATCATAATACATTTTCTCCTGTTGCAAAAATGGCAACAGTTCGTACTATATTAGCTCTAGCAGCTGTTAAACGTTGGGACATACACCAACTTGATGTTAATAACGCCTTTTTGCATGGTGAATTATCTGAGGAAGTGTATATGGCTATCCCTCCAGGTCATCCGTTATATGGTACAGATTTTGTTTGCAAGCTTATTAAGTCGATTTATGGCTTAAAACAAGCTTCTCGAGTTTGGTTTGAGAAACTGGCTTCTGTTCTTCTTGATCTTGGTTTTACTCAAAGTGTTGCAGACTATTCTCTTTTCATTTACAAGGATACAAATATTTTTGTCACTGCATTAGTATATGTCGATGACATTTTATTGGTTGGAGATTCTTCAGATTTTATTGCTCATGTTAAGGATGTTTTACATTCTACTTTTACCATCAAGGATTTAGGCTTAGCAAAGTATTATCTCGGTTTGGAAATCCACAGAACAGATGATGGTATATATTTGCACCAACACAAGTTTGTTCATGATTTACTTTTGGAAGCAGGATTGGAAAATGCTAAACCATTGTCTTTACCAGTTGACAGCAATATCAAATTATCTCCACATGAAGGGGTCCTTCTTGATGATCCTTCTGTTTACAGGAAATATGTGGGCAAACTGCTATACCTTACTGTTTCTCGACCAGACATTGCATATGTGGTTCATCATCTCAGTCAATTTCTGCAGGCTCCTCGTGTTCCTCATATGTTAGCCATTCAACGTGTTCTTCGCTATCTTAAAGGCACACCTTTTCAAGGTCTGTTTTACTCTGCAAATTCCACTCTTAAACTGGAAGCTTTTTGTGATAGTGATTGGGGTTCAAACTTAGATTCCACTGGTATGCTTAAGAGTATAACTGGAATGTGTTTACTCCTTGGGTCTTCTCCTGTTATTTGGCATTCAAGTAAACAAAAAGTGATTTCTCGTTCTACTGCTGAAGCAGAACTTCGAGCAATTGCAGATACTGCATGTGAGTTGTCTTGGCTCAATCTTTTGCTTGCTGAGTTACAGATTCCTCAAACTCTACCTATAGTCATTCACACAGATAATCAAGCTGCATTGGACATCGCTGCAGACCCTGTTTTTCACCCGAAAACCAAACACTTCGCTTTGGATTGTCATTTTGTCCGAGAGCAAGTTCAATCTAAGCTAATCAAGCCTACCTACATTCCTAGTTCTCTCCAACCAGCTGACATTTTCACTAAGGGGCTTGGTCGACAGTCTCATTGGCATCTCTTGTCCAGATTAAATGTTAAGCAACCACATTTAATCTGAGGGAGGACTATTGAGCTATATAGCTTATCACACATGTCATAAGTTCACTTATCACAGTTAGCTTATCATCATCTACTTATCATAACTAATTCTGTTAGGATTGGAGTAACACTCATTTTGTATAAATCTCTAGTTCTACATTTTAGTTACTTCTTTTTCTCTCTGTAATCTCTCCAGATCTCTCTGTAACAAACAATGTTCTTGATCAATAATGAAGCTTCTTGATTCTGTAAACATGGAGTTCTATACGATTGCTTTGGTTATGTCGTTGTGTTCATCTGTTCTATGGAATTATTAAGAACTTAAGATACGTACAAACTGAATACCAATCAGATTTGTATAATGTGAAACATGACAATTAAAACTGTAGCAGCTGCAAGTTCACAAGGGAAGCAATAATCCATTGTATTTTGTATACCCAATCAATCCTATTTGCTTCTGTTTCAGCCTGATCAAATTACAAAATCTATAGAAACGTAACTGCATTAGCAAGAATACCACTGGAAGATATAGCACCCATAAATATATCGAACAGAGTAGGCTACTTAATAAGTAATAATAATAACAAAGCATAAGATATATAGGGTGCATTTCCATTATACTCAAATTAAAATATATTCCTCTACTAGCTAGTACAAATACTTCTTTCACTTATAGTCACCTTACTCCTAGATATTAACACTCTCAAAAAGATGAAAAACATATAATCAATTCACATAGTCGGTCTTTGCTATTTTGGAGACCATATAAGGAATGTGGTTGTAATAGGATTGTAATTCTCTGTGATAAAAATAGAATCATGCAAGGCAGAGTTGTCCATTTTGCACATGGGATGCTTTCGATGAACTCAAGAATAGTATGTAAGTTTTCAAGTGGGAAATAATTCTGAAACACAGTCACGAATCAGTATCATCAGCATCAAGCTTTATGGATGAAATATGTGTTATCCCAAACTTTCTTCATCAATGGACGATGAACCCTGGTGTCTTGCTCAAAACCTACCAAATACACGACCATGGTGTTCCACCGAACCGAGCAAATGTTATGATGGGGAACTCTGTGAACAAATGGGACAAAGATGAGAACAGGTGAGATCCGGATTAAATACCACAGGTCTCCCTGTTGAGTTTTGCGGAGCTCAAGTCATAGAGCTAATATCAAAGACTCTTATAAAGTGATGTGTCCTTGGATGTATAAATTCTTGCAGAAAAGGAAGATGGATAAAGTTTGCATGATAAACATTTAAAGTCTCATAACATATCTTGTGCTGTTGAGTCTGTCAAAATGCATTATGCATCTAAAATGGAGGGCATTTAACTTGAGGCAATTTGAGGTTGTATTCCGAAGGACTTTGTCTGAGATTAATAGTGTCTGCAAGACTGCAACAACATGAAAGATATTGGGTGGGGGAGGGGGGAGCTGAGGGTACTAAACTTTATAGTTTACACACTAACAAGCATGAGCCTAGCTGACCAGTGTCCCTTTGTAATTCCTTTGGGGCTTATGAGTACTTTCTTACGTAAAAATAAATGTTAAATTTATATACAAGCAAGGGGAGAGTTAATCCAAAAGAGAAGCCTTGTTCTATACTTTTAATGGTAGTATGTATCTCTGTTGGTTGAATAAACCAACAAAAATCCATTACTACAATGCAAATCCTAACAGTCATTCTATATTTCAACCTTGTCCTTGGAATCTTTATACTCTAGTGCTTGTATACTTTTATTGATGGTTATTATATTCCTGCAAGAAATCTGAACACTTGCTTCGATGACCAATATGAACTTCTAAATACAGAGATCCTAAAAAGCATGTGTAGAAACCTAATAGAATGATTTCGCAAATTTCTCTGGTTTCCTGAACAAAATTAGCACCTCTACCTTCTTTACATACCCCTGAACAAATTTCTCTGGTTTCCTATTAGCTGAGCAGAAACGGAGATACAAAAAACATATACCCCTGGTCTGGTTTCATTTTGTCTGTGATAGTAAAGCTCCCCATGACCGTCAAGAATGAAAACACGCCTCTTCCAGTCCTCTCAAACCTGAAGATCATTTCAAGAGATATCCCTGTTTGATTTTTTGAACCTGTAAAACATTTAAATCTTGAACTTTCGAATTGCAATAACTAAACCAAACAAAGGCTCGAAGTTTTAGCAAACTTATCTAAAACCTGAAAATTACAAACAGAAAATGTGTTCACTAGTAATTAGTAAAGGCCCATTGTCTCAATGAATGAAATATCACACTGTCTTGTAAAATTTGTTACAAGGAGTTGCTTGTTCATTTTCTTTTTAAAGAAACTGCAGATTTTCATTTTGATTTTATGCTATGGAGACCTTTTTCAGGAAAGAGTAGAGGTAATGGTTTCACTTCTCATCTCTTCACTAGTTCAATAAATGGTTGTTATGGTGTCAGCCACGGGACGGCAAATTCACCATGTGCCACAAAAACCATAAGGCACCTGTTAGGAACCATAATAAAAATAATAATTAATAAATCAGTTACAAATCTGAATAATTAGTTTGTGCATCAATTAAGGATTTGAAAGGGAGGATTTGGTGGGATATGTAATATCTTAGCTTTAATTTAGGGATTAGGGATTGTGAGTTGATATGGGGTTATAAATATAGAAGTCATTTGTATAATTGAGGTATCAAGAAATAAGTTTGAGTGAAAAGTGTGTGGAGAGTAGGTGGTCTCTCGAATACCACCCGAGTGTGTGGAGAGCAGGTGGTCTCTCGAATACCACCTAAATATTGTGTTTTCCGTGTGCGTGTTTATCAATAAAAGTGTTTATTTCAATTATATTAGAGCAGATCAGATCGGGTCCTAACAGAGGTATCAAAGCAATTCCGTTCTTGGGACAATAGCAGATGCAAAACAAATTGAAAATCGAATCGAGGACCTAGAGAAGAAAGTGGAAGCAATGCAATCAGGTCCAAACGACATCTCTTTTCTCAAAGAAAGTATGGTTGCCATACTTAAAAAGTTAGACATCCTTCATTTTGAAAGTACTGGACCTTCCACGACTGTTTTTGGGATTTTGCAACAAGTGCCGGCAGAATCTGGATGTGGCAAAGACAAAGAACAAGGGAACAACCTTCATTTTGAAAGTACTGGACCGTCTACTACTGTTTTTGGGATTTTACAACAAGTGTCAGAAGAATCTGGGTGTGGCGAAGAGAAAGAACAAGGGACTCAAATGTGTGATGGATTGCCACCAACAACATCCATGAATTCAATGTCGCCACTAATTGAATTGCCTGTGCTTAATGATGAGAACCTCGAAGGTGGGCTGTTTCATGAGGAACACTATTTTGAACTCAAGAATCTCCCATCACCACAAGGCAAGGCCTGGTCTGTTGTACTATGCTTGAAAAACGATGCTTTGTTTTGGTACTGTTACAAGGAAAGTCGACAAACTTTTTGCAGCTGGGAAGAATTCAGAATATTATTGGTCATGCAGGGGTACTCAATCAAAAAGAGAAGGAAAAAAAAATTACTTAAACCTTGAGGACAAGGTTTGAGTTTGGGCGGCGAGTAATGTTAGGAACCATAATAAAAATAATAATTAATAAATCAGTTACAAATCTGAATAATTAGTTTGTGCATCAATTAAGGATTTGAAAGGGAGGATTTGGTGGGATATGTAATATCTTAGCTTTAATTTAGGGATTAGGGATTGTGAGTTGATATGGGGTTATAAATATAGAAGTCATTTGTATAATTGAGGTATCAAGAAATAAGTTTGAGTGAAAAGTGTGTGGAGAGTAGGTGGTCTCTCGAATACCACCCGAGTGTGTGGAGAGTGGGTGGTCTCTCGAATACCACCTAAATATCGTTTTCAGTGTGCGTGTGTTTATCAATAAAAGTGTTTATTTCAATTATATTAGAGCATATCATATCGGGTCCTAACAGCACCCAGCTCGCCTCAGATTACTGCACTACAGCATTCTCCATGATCACCATAGATGAGAAGAGAAAAAGGACCGAACCATTAAGCTGAGGCTGCAGTTTATGTGTTGTAAGTTTCCTAGTAACTTCAAGAATCACGAGTTACGATGAACGCAAATATTTTTTATTCAATATTTAACCTTAGATATTTTATTTACAACACAAATATTTCAGCAGAAAAACAAAAAATCAATCTTGTACTCATTTGAAGTTGTCCCAATAGTGAGGGACTCCAGCATCAGAAAATACTCTCCGGCCAGCTGCTTCACTCTTGCACTCATGGACAGAAAACTTATTAAAACTCGGTCTAGCAACACTTCCATGCCACGCTAAGACACATTTGTTCACAAATGCTTCATCCTCATCTTCGTCTGTATCTTTTACGGCTGCGGCCCAGTCTATTCGCTCAAGCATAAGCTTTCCATATCGTTTGATAGACTTGCTTCCACCTTCAACTACCACAATAGTAATGTCATCGAAAATCACAGCACATCCTGTCAAACCGTTTTCCTGGGCATTCACATGAACCTTAAAGCGGGTCTGGGGGTGTGAAAGATCATTTATTTTATAGACAGAAACTAGTGTCTCTAGTGTATTAGGGTCATCAAAAAGTTTCCTTTTCTTCTTTTCACTGCGTTCATTAGGGGTGAGCTTACGTGCCATATTCCTGTCAACATGAGCTTGTTCACGCTCAGCAGCAGCACTTCTAATTTCCATTTCAAGTCGAGTAGGATCTTGCGTTGCTTCAGAACCAAGCACTTTCATTAGATTGCTCATTTTAACTTTTGGTTTTGGAGGTTCAATCAAGCCCTGCCTGATCATCTCTTGCTTTTCTTTTTCCGTATCAAGTCGTCTCTGGGTACGGAGTTTCTTGTGTTCTTTCTTTGTTAGTTTTAAGGGTTGAGGAGGCGCTCAGCAGGTGGCTCAACGGGCTGTGAATGTTCAACATAAATGGTGATTTTCTCCATCCTCAGCTTATTTTTCACTATATTACCATCACGTACATCATTGTAATTACCAGCAAGCAAAAGAGGTGCATCCCACCACTCAACTTCAGGAATTGGCTCCTTTGGTTTCTCTTTCACGATCACTCTCTTTGATACCTCAATCAGGTTTGGATTTATATCCGGCTCTGCTTTCGCCTTTGCAAGATGTGCTTGCTTGGCCTTCAACTCTTTTGCTTGTGCTTCTCCAAATTGACTCTTTAACTTGGTAATCTTTGCATCTCTCGACCATTTACCCTCCTCTACAAATTGAAAATTCATTCTCTTAGGCCTCAGAAGCTTATTCTTATCAATACCCATGTCCGGATCAAAATGAGGATTTTTTTCTGGATCCACTTCCAATTCGGGCTTTAAAATTTGAAATGAATCTTTTTTCCGCTTGTTAATGTTGACCTTCAGGGTGTTGAGATTGTTTAACTTTGGAACATTCACCACATTTCCGTATTCATCTATTTCCCTACCCAACGCATCCAAACGAAGAACAGGAGCCTTTGCCGGCTTTGACTGGACAGTAACTTGAGGTGGCAACTGTCCAGGAAACATGTTTATTAGAGGAGCATATTGTGGGTCCTGTCGGAATCCCATTTTAGCAGCAAGCTCCTGTGCACGTTTTACAGCTTCAACATTTGGTGCTGTAAGGTTCTCTAAATGAGGCACACCACTCAAAAGTGGTTTCGCAGGAGTTGAAGAGCTTATTTTTACTCCAGCAGATGGAGCAGGAGTAGGAAGTATGCCTGATGCTTTAGATCCCTCCTTGGACCTAACACTCTTAATGTTCAATAATGGCATTTTCTTCAACTTGTCAGAGATTTCCTTGTGCTTGTGCAACGTAATCCTCGCTTTTGTCAAAGCATCAATAGAATGGAGGCCTCCACTTTTCCCAGCAGCTGAAGTTGTCCCATCTGCACAAGATTTCCCAGGAACCTCATAAGATATGTTGACAATAACTCCCTTATTTTTATTTGTAGAATAAATTGAAGATACCTTAGGATTGTGGCCAGTAGCAAAAGAGGCCTCAGGCAGAGTTCCTGATGCCATGTTGGAACCAGCACCATTGGCAGCAGAAGCACCGATACCACCATTAACCTCCTCATTCTTCACTTGTCTCTTGACAGAAACCTCATCGAAACCACGTCGCTTACTTTGACCATCATCCTCCTCCTTAACCTTATGATCCCCAAACCTCCTCCTCTCCTTGCTCACATCTCTCTTGCCTCTCTCCTCTCCATGCTCAAACCTCTCTCTCTTCTCATCCAAAACCCTGACTCTCTTCTCATGAAATCTCTCCTCTTCGCTACCACCTCTCTCCTTTCGCTTTCTCAAATACATATATAACCTGTGTATTCTTTTTCTTCTCTTTTTGTTATTTTAATCCTGTCGTATGCATGTATATATATATATGGCGGAAGTTTGAGAGTATGAATTCTAAACCTACTTGGTTTCTATAACGCACAGTGCCTTTCCTTTCCGATGTTGGGTTTGTTTTTAGTTCCGATTTAATATCATAAAAGGTAGCAGTATGAATACGATTTTATTTAGTATATTTATTAATTTGACATGATTTATAATTTAAAGTTTAAATTTTGTTAATTCTTGGAATTATATATTATATCCTATTAAATCATAAAAATAATATATTATTGAAATTTTGTTTATATAATTGATATGATTTGAATCTTTCTTAGGTAGTAGCTTACAAATATTATATATTTCAAGACTAATGTCCTACTCTTAGATTCGCACCCATGTCCAGATAATATAGATGTCAATTATTGGATTATTGGAGTAAAAAATTATCACATTTTACATGAATGAAAGAAAAAATAAAATATTATTATTTGTAGTAAATTGGCAGTGTCTGGCACTTTTAGTGGAGATGCTTGGGGTGGATAATGGATTTTTGATGAAGTTCTCTTTTACTCCCTCCGTCTCATAATAAGTTGCTCGTTTGAAATGTCGGAACTGTTCATAAATAAGACAAATTACTAATTTACGTCTAATTTATAAGACCAAATATAGTCATGAGTGATCTTGTTGGATTCTTATTTATTAATACTTTAATACAGTGAATTTTTATATTTAATACTAATACGAAATTTAAGATATTAACTATCAAAAATGTGCGTTGGCAAATGTGTCCAGTCAAAACAGGCAACTTATTTAGAGACGGAGGGAGTAATCTGAATGATCAAAGTCAGATCCGTTTTTTTTACCGTTTTTTTTTTTATTTTTAAAATGGGACACTTCACCTTGTAACATGCCAATTCAAATGAAAATTGAGATCTTTGTACAATTTGTTTAAAAAGAATAAGATTCATGAATAACTTGATTTAATGTTTTTCTATTGATTTGATGCTACAGTTTAACATACATATAATCAAGTGTATGTGCTTTTAATGTGTAGTAGACACTTGATGAAAGTATAATAAGTTTGATTATATAAAGGGCCTGTTTGGCCGATATGCACTTATTTTCGAGTAAAAATTTCATATTTAAATATACAAATTTAAGAGAAAATGTCCCCAATATTACAATTTGGAAGCAAATGGCCCCAAATATCACAACTCAAAAATTTGGTCCCAAATATCACTCCAAAACACTCTAATATAGAGTTCTGTTTTTTTTTTTGAAAACGGTGTTGCGATTAGCGTGTTTGGGGTTTGACTTTTTTTTTTTAGTTTTGTTTGAGTAAAGACGCTACTTTAGACTTGGTTTTCAAAGGGTTGGTTACACCAACGCCACTTTATGTGGCATTTTGATGCTTTTTTTTTAAATTTTTTAATTAAAATTGTATTTTTAAAATTTAAAAGTACAATTTAATTAAATTTAGGGGTTCAACAATTAACTTTTGGGGTTCAATATTTCCATTTTGAGTTTTAGAAATATTTGGAACGACGAATAAACCGTATACGAACTTAGGGTTTAGGGTTTGGGGTTTAGGGTTGTTTACAACCCTAAACCCTAACTTATCCTGATTTTTAAAAGCGTCAGCGTTTAAAAACCAGACCGCCGGATTCAATTTTTTAGTTAAAATTTTTAAATTTAAAAAATACAATTTTAATTAAATTTAGGGGTTCAACAATTAACTTTTGGGATTCAATATTTCCGTTTTGGGTTTTAGAAATATTCGGAACGACTTCTAAACTGTATACGAACTTAGGGTTTAGGGTTGTTTACAACCCTAAACCCTAACTTATCCTGATTTTTAAACGCGTTAGCGTTTAAAAATCAGGCCGCCGGATTCAATTTTTTAAATTAAATTTTTTAAATTTTATCTATATTCCCTTGGGGTTTCAACAGTTAACTTTTGGGGTTCAACAGTTCCATTTTAGATTTAGAATATATTTAGGAGAAAAAAAAATTAGGAACATCCAAAACGCCACAAGAAATAGCGTTTCAAGCTTCTAACCAAAGATGATAAAGTGTTTTATGCTAGAAACCAAAAACAAAGTAGCGTTTTGGTTTTTTTTTTTTTTTAAAAAAAAAAACAAGTATTAGACGCTACTTTAAGTGGTGTCCTCCCCAACACCACTTAAAGTAGCGTTTTGCTCCCTTCCCCTCCCAGAAACGCTAGACGCTTTAGCGTTTTTTAAAAAAAAATCCAGAACGCTACACGCCAATGTGTTTTGGAGTGATACTTGGGACCAAGTTTTTGAGCTGTGATATTTGGGGCCATTTACTTTCAAATTGTGATATTGAGGGCCAAACACCAATATTTAATGTATGTTTGAGATTCTATAAATATAAATTTCATATTTTGATATACAAGTATTTTCATATTTTCATTTCATTTTTTTTCTTATCAAGAATGTGTCGATACTCCCAGTAGCATCTCCACCTTGATTATCATCATATGTAGCATCTTCCCAGTGTTGCTCCCTTTCTTTATTTAACCATTGATCATGAGTAGCATTGTCATTTCCACCAGTTGTATTATCTTGAGTAGTATCACTTTCAGCTGCATTTTTTTATGACCATTTTTTGATCACCTTCTTTACCAGTGACAACACCTTCACCTGGCATTGTTTGTATCCCCTTTCTCCTAATAGCAATTTTCTGTCTCCTAATCTCTCTTGCAAGCTTCTTCTTTGGCCCTTCTTTTGGTTTGTTCTTTGGCCCTTCTTTGGTTCTTCACTTATACTTGTGGCCCTTCTCCTTGTTCAGCTCTTCTAGTTTCTGCCTCTTCTTCATTCTCCGGAGGCACTCCTTGACACTTGTTTTCTGTGTGACCAGTCTGTCAGCACACACTGCAGTGCATCACTCTTCTATTTGAAAACCTTTGTATAACTGGCCCTTGAGGAATGTTTTGAGATTGGCTCCTATTACCACCCTCCTAGTGCTCCTTCCTCCTCTGTTTTTTAGGTTTTCCCCTAAGTTTTTTCGGAATATCAGGGGGAGCAACTCATCACTTGACTATATGTCCCAATATTCATCACCTTTGATAGCCTCTAAACCAACAGCATAAGTAGCAAGATACTTATCCCTTTTGTAGTAGTCTGACATGTAGTTGATAGGATTTTGTCTTCGATCATGGATTGCAGTAATCGCATGGGCACAAGGAATACCTGTTAGATCAAATACCCTGCAGGAACATGATTTAAGTTCCAAGTCCACAGTCACTGCACTTGCACCTGATTTCACTTGTCATAGAAGTGGTGACATATTTACTAATCATGTCAACAAAAGTAAATTATAAATCATGCCAACTTAAATAAATTACCTGAAATTTCTTCATTTCATCCCATGATGTTGTCCATTCCCTAGATTCAGTAACTAGCACATCCAACCTCTTCTTTATTCTAGGACATACCAAGCTGTCAGATGCCAAAATTTGATCTTTCCACTCCCTCATCCTTGATAGTAATTTGAAATGAATCTCTTCTAGCATGTTTAAGATTGGCATGTACCTAACTAATATCAATACCAATGAAACTAGGGCATATTTATCATGACTTTTAAAAAAATAGAAAGAAATGAAATTTATATATTTATCTCTCATTGATAATTCATGCATTAAAACACTTACTAATATTGTTCTCGGTGTTGTTTGCCAAAGCATGAGTAGAAAAATAAGCTTTTGTCAAAAGCTTGAGATTCATATGGGAAAGTTTCTCATGTACAGACTTTGATAAACTCTTCATTTGTTTTATTGCTTTGGTGAATGCTGCAGAATGAGTAGCTTTTGCAGCAATCCAGAAGGCCCTCCTCAACAATAAAGATTGATGCCTGAAAAATTATAAGACAAAATGTCAATGCATAGTAGATATAAATGACATAAATATGGTAAAAAGTATGAAAATTTACCTTTTTCTGAAGTTGTTGTACAAGTGTCTTGTACAAAATCTATGCTCGACATATGGGAACAAGTGACTAACAGCATTTTCCAACCCCTTCTGCTAGTCACTTATGACTGTAAGTCCAGTTCCATCACCAAGATCTAAATCATCCTGCAGCAAGTTCAAAAACCATCTTCATGAGTCTGTATTCTCACTCTCTATAATTGCATATGTAATGGGGAATATTTGATTGTTCACATCCCTTTCAACTGTTGATAATATTTGCCCCCCCACGAACAGTTTTTAAAAAACATCCATCTAGACCAATGATTTTTCTACAACCAGCCTTCTACCCTTCTTTAAGTGCAGAGTAGCAAATCTACAACCTCTAAAATTTGCCGTCTCGTTCAACCTTGTAGTACTGATTTTGACTGTGTTCTTGGGATTACTCTGTAGTATCTCATAACCAAAGTCTCTTAACCTTGAATATTGTGCTTAAAGAGAATCAGCAATCCCTTGTAGTGCTAGTTTTCTCACCCTTATAATCTTTACCCTTGGAACTTGAATCTCCAACTCGGTTTTGATTGCATCAATCATCTCCTTCACCTTTCCACTGTGGGTTTCTCCTAATCCTTTTACCATAAATTTCATTTAGATACTTCACTGTAGCCAATAGATTAGTGTATTGTTTAGTGCATAAGTGCTCATCCATCAGTGTCTTTATAGTACATGTATCACTATCTTTGTCTCTGCTACACCATATGTAGAAACTACAATCTCCTGAACACACAAGTTGGCATCTATTCTTGTCATTTATCACAAACTGTACTCTCTTTCATTAATTCCGTACTTCGTAACCAACTGTCTAAATTCATCCATGTTCACAAACTTCTATCCAACAAACCACTTAATTCCCTGTAAAGTAGAGTGTTTCCTAACATGCCTTTTTCTCTTCCTTGAATTGGAAGAACCAAAATATCCAATCCTTGCATTCTCATCCTCACTAGAACTGACATATGACCTTAGGCTTTGATCACCATAGTCAAACTCATCAAGTAATTCTCAGGAACATGAGTTTGTTTGTAAGCCATTGCAGTTTTCATATCATTTTTAAAGTTCTTGCTCATCTTTCTAATACTTTTGAGTTCATCGTCGGTCTCAAGATGTTCAGTGTCCAAACTATAAACACTATCAGAATCCTCAGTCTCACTCCTCCCATAATTTGGATCCTTACTATCACTAGCATCACTCCAATCATTTTCACTAGCATCTACTTGCTCAACTTCCTCAAATTCGACTATCTTCTCCTTTCCCTTGTTCTTAGGTTCCACAACTGTGGTTGTTTTTACATTACCTTGATTACCTTGCTTAGGAGTAAGAGGCACATTATCTACTGTCAAGTGATCAACAAATAAGTCTATCTTGGGTGAATTTTTATGCAACTCAACCACCTCCCTTACTGAATTATCATCATGTCACTCCCTTCTTAAAGGTTTTGCCATCGATTTTAAAACAAACTTGACATTTGCTATCATACATGTTACATCCCCAAACTAGATCATATATTACACATGCATAATTAACAGAAATTATAGCTATTATCAATAAATAAACCATATAACACTGTCCTATATCGCCACCGGGAAAGAGTTAGAAACAATATACTAAACAAATAATAAACCATCTATCTAAAACTTGATTAACATATTACATACTAATTGTTCAACAAAACTTAGCCTACTACCAGCATTACAATTCTGTGCTGCCTGAACAAACTGTTGCGTTGCCTATAAGATCTACCAGTGCCTCCAGTCCTCTTACACGTAGTCAAAAGTGATCGAACCATCTTCTTAGCTATAAGGGTTAGAATAAACAAGGATATGAGCTAATGATGCTCAGCATGTGTCTAACAATATCATAACTATATAATAGAGCAATATATAGAAGTAGGCTCAAATGATAACAGGGTAATATTTCATATGAACAATAATCTGAAGTTCAACTTATGACAAATCTAACAATAAGAAATAAAATTGGAATTTCACGATAATACGCTACGTGTTTAAACGAGTGATCAGAAACATAAAAGCACCGAACCATGTTTCGGCATGATTCTCACGTAATGGATCTATAGGCAACACATTGGCCTTAAAAGTAACATAAAGGGGATCGGCGCCTCGGTCAAATAATCATTCCAATTTTACAAGTTTCAGTAATAAGGTGGATATTGGATATTCATTAAAATGCTTGGTGACTTTTAATGTTAAATCAGAATTCAAGGGTGGTATTTTCTATAAAAGTCAAGGAAAGAGGGGTAATAAATCATGGATATATCAGAGCAGCAGTTTAGGTAATAAGGAGATAAAACTAAAATGATCAAATTGAGTGATAAAAGAAGCAGGCAAAGTAATGGTATAATGTTACAATTTCCGGATAAGTTCAAGTTTTTAAGGCTAAAAGATGCATATATATATATAGGCAAAGTATCAAATAGAAATCAAGTCTTAAATAGAAATTAGAAACCACTACTATTTTATATAACTGAAATCAATATTTAAAACCCCCCACCATATTCCACAACCCCACCACCCACCCCCACCACCATCCCATCACCTGCACCCCATCACCTGCACCCCATCACCACCACCTTCCGACGAGCTCGAATCACCACCATCTTCTCCGGCAACAATCCGGCGAGCCTCTCTTGCCACCACCTCCTTCCTTTCTGACCTCTGGTCCCGCAGGGGACACCATCAATTTTATTACTTTTTGCTTAGTGTATGAGTCCGAGATTAAATGTATAGATATATATAGGTGTATGTATAGTTGTATGTGTCTATTCAAGTACAATCGGAAATGACGATTGCCGCACAATGCTTGAATTGTTTTGTATTCGAGGAGCCAATGGTGGTGTGGGGGGGTAGGGTGATGGAAGAAGAAATGGGTTTTGCTCTGAAGCTTCTGCTGAACTAGTCGATGATTTCCACCGTATAATTTAGTGATTTTGGTAATATAAACGGCTGATTTCTATAATATAATTTAGTGATTTCTCGGGGGCTGGGTCTGGTTTATAGTTTCTATTTTAAATTGGTTTCTAGTGGAGTAAGACTCTATATATATATACTAGATGATAACCCGTGCGAAGCAAGGGCTCGGAGATTTAGGTTAATTAATTACTAATTTTTTATTTAATTAAATATTTAAAAAATTATAAAAAAAAACTATGTTATTTGCATAAAAATTTTATGCGATTAACAAATTATAAACTTAGATTGTTTAATAGAAGTGCATGGAAACACGTTTCAGTTGTTTTCATTGAAAAATATTTAAGATAATTGATCGTAATCTTTTTTTATTCTAAGTTATAATAAAAAAAATTGCAAATACAATATAAGAATTATAATAATAATAAGATTTCAATTTTATTATGTTTTTTTTAAAAAATAACATATAATCGTAGGGAAGATTGTTCTAGAGAAGTGTATGGAAACATGTTTTAGTTGTTCTCCTTGAAAAATCTTTCGAAAAACTGATCGTATTATTTTTTGATTCCAAATTATGATAAAAAAATTGTATTATAATTATAATAGGATTTCAATTTTATTATTTTCTTTAAAAAATAACATAGAATTATAAGGGAAATATGATTCTAGGGGTGAAACTATTTTTTTTTATTTAAAGTTGTAATAAAAGAATTACAATTATAATTGGATTTCTATTTTATTAAAAAAAACAACATAAAAATAGAATTATAGTAGAAATAGGATTGTAGGGGTGAAACCAAAAACAATGGAACCAAAAAGTGGTATCGTTAAAAGGGTGTTTCGCTTATTAATAAAGATCATAGATGTAATCAGTATATCAAGTTTATAACTAAGCATGGAAAACATGGCATGGTATTATAGGTAGGAGATAATAAAAACAAGTCAGGGGTAGAACACTTGCCTAAAGTCGGTGTAGGGTTAGTCTGAAATCCCTGTCTTCACTTGGACCGGCTCCTTGCTTTTTCAGTCTTCCTCAAGTTGTTTACGTACAAATGTATCCCACTTATCTAATACTCCCTCCGTCCATTTCATTTCTTTACACTTTCTATTTTGGGCTGTCCATTCCATTTCTTTACATTACTAAAAATAGTAACTTTTAACAATAAAATACATTATTACATCCACTACTTCACTCCACCTTTTCACTATTACACCCACTACTTCACTTATTTTAACAATAAAATTACTATTACACCCACTACTTCATTTATTTTAACAATATTACATCCACTATCTTGGTTTCCGTGCAAAAAGCAAACGTAAAGAAAAGAAAAAAACAGAGGGAGTATATATAACTACATATGATTACCTAATTATACAACTAGCAAACACCATATACAATTTCCACGTATTCAAAAAATCAACATCACATACATCTAAATGATTACGGAAAAACCGTAGATTTATAAAATATTACAGTTTTGAACATCTATAGATAAGGAATCAATCATTAGATTAATATTTAATTAATTAGAGTCGCCCAATTAATATTTAAATTAATTAAATACTAATCTTACACATAGTCAATCTAAAAATTTATATGATATAGAAAATGATTTAAATTTAATTTAAACTTAATTAATTTAAGTTAATAACTAATTAATAAAATTCACTAGTTAATTACATGATTATTTATGACTTAGTCATAAAATTAATTAGTCAATTAAATTTAAATTAAATTTATGTTTTTCGAAAAGGAGTAAGTTTTGATCGCTTTAGAAAAAGTGTATATATATTCTATATTAAGAGCATCTCGAAGAGAATAGCTATTCATGTTCTTAACTCAAGATTTAAGGAATGGATGTAAAAATGGTGCTCCAACAATGTCCTAAACATTCCTTAAATCACTAAGATCCTCTTTTCATTACTTAACTTTGAGGAATCGCTTTTCATTCCTTAACTTTGAGGAATCTCTCTCCACTTCTAAGGATCCTCTAACTAATAATTTATTACAATATATTATAAACATTCACTTTCTCAATCCATTTTATATTTTACTTTTAGTAATGAGATGCATTTTTAATATTAAAATATTAAATAAGGAATAGTTATAAGCAATGTTGTTAAAGGCGAGAGGCGCACCAAGGCGCCAGACCCTCCTGGAGCCTAGGCGACGAGGTGCGAGGCGAGGCGCGCGCCTCATCGAAGTGAGGCACTTGGTCAAACTCGGTGGAAAATCGGTCAAACTCGGTCAAAATTGGTCAAACTCGATCAAAATTGGTCAAAATCAGTAGACAATTGGTCAAAATCAGCGGAATATCAGTCAAGAACAGTTAAAATCAGTCAAAAGCAGTGGAAAATCGGTCAAAATCACTCACAAACAGTCCAAATCAGTCAAAAATAGGCTAAAAGTGCGCCTCTTTCACTGCGCCTCGTGCCTCGCTGCGCCTCGCGCCTCGGGTGTAGAGGCGCGCGCCTCGGGTGTAGAGGCGCGCGCCTCATTGAAGTCGATGCGCCTCGGTCAAGCCGAGGCACTAAATGTGCGCCTCGCTGCGCCTCGTGCGCCTAGGCGCGCCTTTAACAACACTGGTTATAAGGAATATTGTTGGAGATGA
Source organism: Kitagawia praeruptora (assembly GCA_037693485.1). Lineage (NCBI taxonomy): Eukaryota > Viridiplantae > Streptophyta > Magnoliopsida > Apiales > Apiaceae > Kitagawia > Kitagawia praeruptora. Next base: position 151,907,677 of record CM075345.1, on the reverse strand, counting down.
CATTAGCTATCTATGTTTTAAATTACTAAGATCTAATTTTTTATATTATATTTAAGGAATGAACTAGGACACTCTTGGAGATACTCTAAACCGAGGTGTGCCCTTATCACTAAAACTCAATTTCACAAGCATTCACAATCACATACATAAATTTAATCTCACATGCACCCACCAATATTCAATCCAATACAAAATCTAACTATCAAACTATGATTACAACTTAATTACAATCAAAACCCAACTTCATACTAAAGTCTTAACATAAAAAAAAAAAATTACATGCAACCCAAGAAATAGAAATTATATATATATGGTGTGCTGTTGAGAGAGATATAGAGAGGAAAATCGAGAGAGAGATTGGGGAGGGTTTGGTCGCGGTTTGAGAGAAAGCAGGGGGTCGTGGGAGAGGAGAGGACAGAGAGGTGAGGCGAGAGAGGAGAGGGAGTGAATGAGTGAAATTGGGGAAAGAGTTTGGGGTTTATAGAATGGATTTAGGAAAAGTCCTAATTGCCCTCATCTAAAATCAACAACTAACATTCCAAGGGCATTGGTGTCTTTTTATAAATGGAAACAAGATATAATTTTCAAGAAGACCAAATGATTAAAATAAAATAATTTGTAATAAATGTAATTTTACATATACACATCAATTGATACTAAAGAAATTTATATCGAAGAACAATTTCTTTTTAAGTAACAAAATAAATATAATTTTATAAAATAAATACTAATTTACAAAGAAAAAGAAATCAATGATAACTTGCTTTTTTTAAAAAAAATTATAAACGATTATACTACAAAAATTATGAATCAAATAATTCTCAATTAAATTATCTACCTTCAATCAGGTAAACTAAAAATTCTTTAATCCCTACATTTTCTACATTCAATCATAACAGAAAAATTCTAAGCAATTATTACATAATTCTCACAAGTTAACAAAATATCTAAATCATCCAAGATATACGAAAAATTCAAATCAACACAATTATATGAACAAAAATATTTATAAAACTCCTAATCGTTACAATACCCATACAAATCAGCAAACTCTTTCAAATCACGGAAAGACAATATATCAATATCAAAGTCTGGTAAAATTTCAATTCTACCACCAACATAATCCATTTTGGGACCCCTTATAAATCACCATGGTGGTGACAAACTATAGTAATGTATGTAGCCATAGTGTAACAAAAAAGCGATAAAAATATATAAACATACACTCAAATTCAACTCTATTCCACACAAGTTGATATATAATATCAATAACAAAATCAAGTTCATATATACATACATACACACGTATAATCATACAAAGGTTAAACATACCTTAATAATTAGTACGAAGAAATCTCATCCGATTTTATCGCCTGTTCACGTCAACTCTCGTCAATTCCTTCGTCACCTCTTTCCGCTCAACAACCCTAATTTTACCTTCAAATAATTTACTTTGCTTAAATTTACCTTTTATTACGCATATAAATATAATCACTATACATCATGTCATTGTTCACCTGTGTCCACGTCAAGGTCAATAATTATTCTATTAGCCAAATATATACACTTAGCGGGTGTATCATTATTGTCAACTAATATGGTACATTTGAGCCCCGTTCAGACCCATGAATTAACTGATACATGATTTTTCATATTCAACTTCACCAATTTAAAATGTTCTAGGGGTGAGAAACTCAAGAGGGGGAGGATCTGGGCTTGTATTGAGGTGGGCTCGAGCCCGAACAATATCAATAGTTTTTAAAAAATCACCAGCTTTGTTGGCCCGGGTCCAATTTGTTTCAAAGGACACCGGGTCCAACTCTGCCACGCCTCTATTTTTTTAATGGACCAAGCCTCTTCTTTAGTATGAAATCTTTTCATTTTGTAGACACATAATCGCATAAATATGTATTACATTAAGACTTCCTCTATGAGAAGTTTACAAGTCACATGATTTATAACTGTAAACTCATACTTTCTTTTTTAGAATTATCTTGACAATATTGGATTGCTATATATGTCAATCATGCTAAGTATGAATAAATACATGCATGTCTATCAACGTAAATACATATCTGAAAATTCAGATTTATGTTCTTATCTGGCTTTCTGCGTTCATATTAACTTGGAAATCATTTGACATTAGAGTATTAGACTATTAGAGCAATTGTGCAAGTGTAGAACATGGCTTCTAGAAGTCACAACCGTAAAGAAGATTAGGAAGGCAAGCTTGTCTTTACGGTAGGTATATCACTTACGCACATAACAAATTCTGAATACCCTCTTGCAAAACTGTTTATCCATAAATGACTTCCTCGTTTGAAATTTGAACACCAACCACCGTAGAGGCGTAGACAACAATAGTCAAAATCCTCTTAGTTGGTCATATATGCAACACAACAGAGGCTTATTTTAATTTTAATACGACATGCAATTCCTTTTTTCAAGATTTAAATAATGAGAAGCTTTCAAGGAACGTATACTGGTACAAAGACAACTCATAAACAAGCTTAGAGATTTGTAAATTACAATAGGGTAAGGTTCAGAATGTAAATCTTTGTCTTTCTCATAGTATTATTAAATTTTGGTTTTCTGTAAAAGAAATTCAAGTAATCTTCCTGCTGCCTTACAGTCAAGACGTTTTACTGCACAACTTCCATGGAAGGGGAAGGTCATCGTCATCACAAAAAAATGCAGGTATAAATGAGTGCATGATATGCAGTACGAATGATGAGCAAGATACATGTGCAACCATGTATTTTTCAAGGGATGTCATCAGAATGCGCTTTCCTTTTGGTGGAAAGTTTGATTTGCTTACAGACGAGATCTAATTCAAATAACTGGAACACATACATAAATAAATCCAGCAACAATTAAGGAATGTTGTACCTTGTACTTTTGTAAAACTGATCTTCATCGCTCATAATTTCACCAGACTGTGATGAATTATTTACCAGGATAGTCCATGGGCTTGACGCTGGAAGTTCATCTGCAAAGTATCTCCTCCTAATTAACTGAAAAGGGACATTAATGACTTAATATATTATATCCTTATTCAGGTAGTAACAGACCATTACAATTGAGGAAAAGACAGACCATCCAGAAGAATTTCATTACGTATATATAACAATAGCAAACAGAAAAAAGTATTAATGTTATATTATGAATTATTTATGTTTTAACAAACAGAAAAAAGTATTAGTAGGGAAAAAGGGGTAATCAGCAGAACTTAACCAGTCGTGCAAGATGAATGCTTAGTCCCTATATATATAACAATTCACTAGAGCAAAGTCCATGTAGTAGTGAATGTTATAACATTTTTTTTATATATATCGAACTCTTGAGAAGTTTTGAATTAAATATATGACCAAATCAAATAAACCAAAGGCACTGTCATGCATTAAAAATAGCAGTTATTTCCCTTCCAAAGAACAAGCTAAATAAAAAGTCATTTATGCTTAAAAACATAATGTTTTTATTAGAAAATACAACCACACTGACAAGTAACAACTACTACCTGCTATATATTTTTAAAAGACCTAGGTCAGAGTTTTAAGATAAAAAACCTTAATGCACAAACTCGGCACCTGGAATCTTAAAACTACATTACATTAATCAATTTTAAATCGAATAGCTCCACAATACTATCTGCAAGCCAGAGTCGCCAGACAAATAAAAGTAGAAGTCTTTGCAAAAATTTATTGGATCCGTGTAAAACAGTGCACTGGCATCCCTTTGGGCATTTCAGAGGAGCACATGTTTCGGATGAAAGACCTTGACCAACAATAAAAAAACAACATAGTTTGATGCATAGATAGTTTTTTGCAGTTCCCATTTCCATTTTCAGATTAATTTGTAGCTTACGTCAAATCTTACCGCTATAAGGCCTCCACCACTAGGAAAACTCTCAAAACTCTCAGTTAACGGAAGTTCATCACTTGATGAAAGCAAACCCTGCTTCTCTACCCACTGTCGAGCAACGTCAACAAGATTGCCACTGCTTCTTGTACCTTCTTTTGCAGGCAACCTGGACCTCCAGAACCTAGTGGAGCTGAAAATGTACCATTTGCTGCAATCTCAACAGCCCAACTCCGCAGACTTGCTTTTGTCCTTCTCTGAGAGAGATCATGAACAAAAACCACACCTGCCACTAAATTTCATCAGAATTAATAATTTTAAGCACGAGTCCCGCACTTCACCAAAAATAATAAAAATTAGCATAGCTTTGAACAGATAATCAGGCTGCAATTGTTTTACAAGAAAGAAGGTTCACCTCTTACCATTTATTTGTGAAAAAAATAGAGACCGACAGTCTTTGTATCGCTCATGTCCTGACACATCCCAAAGTTCAACAAAAAAGTCTCTCAGCATCACCTTTAATGCAATTGGAAGAGCTACTAGAAGTTCCAATGCTATTGGAAGAGCTACTAGAAGTTCCATACGTAGTATGCTGGATATCAGAACCAACAAGAATTTGACGAAAGCTAAACAAGTCCAAAATTGTACGAAATAGATATAAAGTGACTTACTTGAACCCCGACATTACAGCCAATTGTTTGAGGACTTGAATAAGAAGAACCTTTTGTAATAAGATGAACCAGAGAAGTTTTCCCCACACCTACCATAAAGAAAAATATTTATATGGAGAACAAATATTTTAGTATGGTTGAAAGCATCTCTTTGGACTGCAGCTGACATCACACAACACTGGAACACAAATTTTCAGTTCTGTTTCACACTTCCAGGCAGTGAAGGCAATGAGCAAACACTGAACCATAAACGTTGATTATTGGATTGGTAATGATTTTAAAATTTTAAAAGCACTTAACTGGTTCGGCTCAGGTACCAGCTAAAACCAAACCACGCCGTTTTAATTTATATAAAATTCTATCTATCAAAATAATGATGTATATCATTGGCATGACTAGTATAAAATATTATTACCTGTTGATTAAATGCTTCGTATATTAATGCAAAACAATATTATTATTATTATTCGATAACAAATTAGATGCGAATAAAAAATTATACACATTAAATTTTTTATTCATCTGTTTCAAAACCGAAGACACACCATTTAGAACTAGACTGCGTTTTAGAAGCCGAACAAAACCAATGGATTTAGGTTCAGTTTTGGTTCCTACTTTTAAGAATTGCACGCTCTTGGTTTCACTGTGGCTTGAGTTTAAAACCGTATCACGGGTATCACGGTTCCAACATTTATTAGATTACAGATTACATGGTATGATTACAAGATTGAAATTAACACTTAAAACCAAATGCAACTTATAATTAGAGAACATAGTGCAAAGACAATGATATATATACCTGAATCACCCACAACAAGAACCCGAACTTGCCCACAAGGAAGCACACCATTCAGTTCGTTGATCTCCCTTTCACTTCCCTTCCTCCAGAACATGACTTCTTCTTTAAATCCTCTCTCTCTCTCTCTTTCCCTCACTCTCTCCCTCACTCTCTAACCATTGTAATAATTTGTCACTAACATCACAATTGTCAATAACGGACTTTAAAATCCTAACATTCCTATGAAGCAAAAGTGCAAAACTACCACATATAACGAGGTGATTTATTAAACAAACAAAAAAAAACATGATCCACAATATTCATAAATCATATGTCTGAAATGATGGAATTTATTAAGCAAAAACATAATCCACAAAGAGAAAAATGGGCATGAACTCCCCTGAGGCTATATCCTTCTCTAATATATATTTAATGGCATTTTTGTAAATATTAATGATTCATCCTAAATTTACAAATTTACCCTCCTACATTTATAATAGAAATACTTATAACCTCAGGTAGCACCATAAGGTCAACCTCAGGTACATGTTACTACAAAGATAAAAATGGGCCTGAGGTCATCCTCACCTCAGGTAACTCCCCTGAGGTTATATCCTTCTCCCATATATATTTAATGGCATTTTTGTAAATATTAATGATTCATCCTAAATTTACAAATTTACCCTCCTGCATTTATAATAGAAATACTTATAACCTCATGTAGAGCCGGCAATTTCGTACACAACACGAAAACACGACACGAAAACGACACAAAAATTACGGGTTTGGGTTGACCTTTGCGGTACACGAACACGAAAGTACACGAACACGAAATTACACGGATGAATTTAGTGTCGGTTTTGGGTTTACCCTTGGGTACACGACACGAAACGAAAATACACGAAATAAATAAATATTTAAATAACTTTACTAAAATTATATGAATACATATTTTAAAATGATATTCTATATATAATTTTTACATAAGATAAATACAAAGTAGTTTCAAATTTTTGTTTCACAAGACTTAAGCACACTTCATTCCTTATGACATATTGACCTAAGACTCGATTAGTAAAAAATTAATATTTAAATATTTTTATTTTTATTCAAAATTACACGAAACACGACAAGAAACGTACACGAAAAGAAGGTACATGAACACGAAACGAAACGAATCCTTAACGGGTCGGTTTTGGATTTGACATTACGTACACGAAACACGAAAGTACACGACACGAAAGTATACGAAACGAACGAATTGTCAGCTCTAACCTCAGGTAGCACCCTAAGGTCAACCTCAGGTACATGTTACTCATCCACAAAATTCATAAATCAATAGCTTGGTGTTTGAGTGACAAGGCTTCAGACTTGATCGGTTTTTTTCCAATTATTTCAGTCATCATTAAGCATAACCAAACTCTCCACAAAAGGCCTAATGCCATAAGGTGATTCATTAACATCATTGTAAGGGGAATCCTGAGTCCAACGCTCCCATGAATTGACGAAACGACTTGCTTGATGGCTATCAAGATTATATGAAATCAAATGTTTACACTTTTTGAGTATTGGATCACCATTGTTCCTTATACCCAGGACATCCTTCCCAACATGTTTAGTTGGAGTGACACACATCTTCTTCTCCCACGTAAACTCGTTTATATGATCATCATCATATTTCAACACCCACATGTCAAAATGAAATACTTTACCTTCCCAAATGAAGTAAGCAATAGACTGACCAAATGCATGAATAACAGGAACGAATGGAAGATATGCAACTGAGTCGGGCAACGAGATTTCAGACAGTATATCAGTCTTGGTATCAAAGCACATAAGAATTTTTTGCCTGTCTGAATTAAACCCTACCCAAAATGCAGCCCCGTTAATGAAAACAACATCGTCATGATTGCGGCAGATTTGAGAAATAGATACATTATCTTGACTTGATTTCTTCCAAGAATTAGTGTTTAGACTATAAACACCAATAATGACTGAGTGAGGATGCGGGAGTAAACAAGGTTTGATAATATGTATCACAACATAATCATTGATTTCCGGTAGAAAGCCAAAAGCTAAAGCCTCCCAGCCTGGCCATATTGGTCTAGAGGGAAAAGGCAAATCGGGAAGAGTTTTGTATTTGTTAATAAGAGGATTCCATAAATAAATGTTGCGATTAAATGCAGGACCAACCAAAAATAGGGTGGATGCGCAGACCAAACCATGTGATAGTGCAAACCAGGCATGACCCGGAAAGTCGGGAAGAAATTGTTCAAGTCTGCAGTATTCTTGACATTGTACATCATCAATACGTACCGTTAAATTAAAATCTTGAAAAAATTGGAAAAAGAGATATTTAGGATAGTTATGATTATGGTTGGCAGCGATGATTTGCTGCTGCTGCTTCTGATAATTTAAATGGAGAGTGACAAACACAGGAGATTTGATGAAATGATTCAAGGATTTAAGTAGGCACCTGCAGCGTAAGATATACTTAACAGGGAGTCGAACCAGAATCTGTGCTAGCAATTCCCTGGGTAAATCACTCAGCCTATCCTTTTGCAAATCAATATCCCTCCTCCTGTGTCTTTTCAAAATAGGATAAGTAGTACCAAATTGATAATTAACCAAACTCTTGGAACCAATAATTTGTTGATTGGTGAAGCTGCTGAACTTACCTTTCTTCTTCTTCTTAATTACAATTATTTTGGTGGAGCTTAACTTACCTTGCTTCATCATCCGAAGCTGGGCCTGAAAAAAGCCCGACAGCCAATTTCGTCGAGATTTCTTCCTTCTAATAATCCTTATGGTCCCCGCTGCCTCAGTTCCAAACCAAGGCCCAGGAGGGGGAGATCTTCTCATGACAACCACAGCATTACTGTTCGATCGAGGACAATTCATATCCATCAGATTATTAATAATCTTCACTTTCCTCTTCTCCACCTCCCCATCATTCAACCTCATCATACTTTTTCTAGGTTCTCTTCTCGCCTGAGCTCGAGCACTCTTTTCGGTTTAATCTCTATGCTTTTGGGCCAGCAACACCCACTTCAGCTACCGGGCCAGGGCCCGCGGATTATGGCCCTTTTTCTCATAATTCTACTCGGTTCAAATCCTAAAATGAATTTTATTTTTAACATATTATATTTTTAATTAAATAATTATAATACAATATCTTAATATCATGGATATTTACCAAAAATACTATGTTTAAAGTTTCTATTTGCAAATATACTATCTCTTTGAATTAATTGCAATTTTACTATACTAAGTTTCAAAATTGCAAAAATACTACAAATTAGGTCAACCCTTCCCCTCATGTGCCCTCCATGTGCGTCAGTTTCACCAGTTGTGTCCTTTTTCTTTTTTCTTTTTAAGATGGGATGCTATTTTGGTGGATTTGGATTTGGGTTGCATGGCCCCGCAGGGACAACCACTTTCAACTGAACATGCAACTAAATTACTGATTTCCATTTTCATATATATATATATATATATATATATATATATATATATATATATATATATATATATATATATATATATAATGAGGTCAAAAATCACTTTTGAAAAATGGAACATGAAATCAGTAATTTAGTTGCATGTTCAGTTGAAAGTGGTTGCCCCTACGGGTCATGCAACCCAAATCAGCAACTGAATGCAACCACATGCAACTTTTTTTTTAAGGTGGGATGATTTTGGTGGATTTGGGTTGCAAGGCCCCGCCAGGGGCCATAATCAACTGAATGCAACCACATTCAACCACATTCAACCAAATGCAACCCCACATGCAACTTTTTTTTTAAGGTGGGATGATTTTGGTGGATTTGGGTTGCAAGGCCCCGCCAGGGGCAATATTCAACCAAATGCAATCACAATCAACTTGTTGAAAGTGGTTGCCCCTGCGGGGCCATGCAACCCAAATCCACCAAAATAGAATCTCACCTTAAAAAAAAAGTTGCATTCAGTTGCTGATTTGGGTTGCAAGGCCCCGCCAGGGGCAATATTCAACCAAATGCAACCATATTCAACTAGTTGAAAGTGGTTGCCCCTGCGGGGCCATGCAACCCAAATCCACCAAAATAGAATCCCACCTTAAAAAAAAAGTTACATTCAGTTGTTGATTTGGGTTGCAAGGCCCCGCCAGGGACAATATTCAACCAAATGCAACCATATTTGAAAGTGGTTGCATTCAGTTGAAAGTGGTTGCCCCTGCGGGGCCATGCAACCCAAATCTACCAAAATAGAATCCCACCTTAAAAAAAAAGTTGCATTCAGTTGCTGATTTGGGTTGCAAGGCCCCGCCAGGGGCAATATTCAACCAAATGCAACCATATTCAACTTGTTGAAAGTGGTTGCCCCTGCGGGGCCATGCAACCCAAATCCACCAAAATAGAATCCCACCTTAAAAAAAAGTTGCATTCAGTTGCTGATTTGGGTTGCATGGCCCCGCAGGGGCAACCACTTTCAACTGAACATGCAACTAAATTTCTGATTACATGTTCCATTTTTCAAAAGTGATTTTCGACCTCATTTTTCGACCTGCGGGGCCATGCAACCCAAATCCAAATCCACCAAAATAGCATCCCATCTTTAAAAAAAAAAAAAAAGACACAGTCGTCTGTGAAAGAGGAGGGAAGGAGGGGGGAAGGGTTAGGGTTAGTATTTTTGCAATTTTGAAACTTAGTATAGTAAAATTACAAATAGTTTAGTAAAATTGCAAATAGCTATTCTTAACAAAAGTAAATGTGCAAAAATTTACTTTTTCCTATTTATTTATGAAAAAAGCTCTAATATCATTTGTAACTTCAAATTGTCACATAATACAAGTTATTCACCTTCGTAATAATATTTAATTCATCATTTGTTTAAGTTTTAATTCTTGATTATTATATTTCTTTCAATCTTATATTTATTTTATGATATATAATTATTTATATGGTTCAAATAAAAATTATATTTATGTTGTGTTTGGTTGGGATAAATGGAATGGAATTAAATTTGAACTAAGAAATATGTTAATGTCTAAAATATTCATTCATTCATCCATTCCATTCATTTGAACTAGATATCAAACACACCTATTTAAGAAGGAATGCTCCATTCTCTCAACATTCAATTTCTTCACATTTCTCTTCATAGAAATTTTGTACGTATTCATTTCTTTTCTAGATCTTCCCTCTACCTCCATTTTTTTCTTTTAATTTCATTGATTCCATACCTATTCATTTCTTTTCTAGATCTTCCCTCTACCTCCATTTTTTTTCTTTTAATTTCATTGATTCCATTTCATTCCATACTCCCCAACCAAACACAACATTAATGTTGAGATCATATTTGACTCATATTCGGTGAATCACAAACTATGTGGTTATCAAAAAGAAAATATGGTATTGGCTCATATTCGGTTCAGATCTAAAGATTGATTTAAATCCGAATAAAATGATCCTGAATCTAAATCTAGACAAGATAAAAATAAAATAATCTAATACTTGAGCAAAGGGGTGTTTAGTTCTACCCGTATCATTTTTCACCCCCATTTCTAAATTCCACTCCACTTACTATTTCATTTTTTTTATAACCGAATTATTTTTATAAGAAATTATTTTTGGATGAATTCAACAATATAAAATATTTAATTAAAGATATGGTATTCAGGTATTCAATTCTCACATTTGTAGAGTATTTTAAAATATTGTATTATTTAATTAAGATTTTTAAGAATTTTTTTAAAAATATGATGATATTCAGTTTAAACATTCATAAACTTTTTATAAGTACGTTATTATTTAAAAAGTCAATGACTTTTATTCAACATTATAACTATTGATAAAAAAGTCATGCGGTTTTTATGACTTTAATGGCTTTTAATAAAAATTATAAATATTGATTAAAAAAGTCAGGTGATTTTTGATAGAATATGACATGACTTCTAATAACTCTATATAAAATCATTTTAAATTTCACTAAAGCCCTCTTTGATGATGTTGTTGGGCAGTAATAGCAGTTTATTTATAAAAATAGATAAAAAAATTGTTTGGTAAATTGGAAAACAACTTTTTTGAACAACAGCTTTTGATCTAAAAGTTGTTTTTTTTCAAAAATATGTTTCCCCATATTTTTAAAAAAATTGTTTTCCAGTTTTTGCGGGAGCAGAATTCACCATCAAACTTCCACAAAAATAGTTTTTTTTTTCCAAATTTAAATTCAATACATGCAAATATTAAAGATATTGCCAAACAAATTTCAAATTTTTTTACCAACACTTTTTCTCACAACACTCCTAAGCAGACCCTAACTCTGTAAAAGTTACTAAAAATATTTAAAATTCTTGAAATTCATTAACTTCAAAAAAAATCATAAGTACTAATAAAACTAGCATTTTACCCGTGCTACGCACCGAATGCACAATTTTTAATTTCGAAAAACGATTATATATATATATAATAAATATATGTATATAGTAAATATTATCTAAAATAGTCTAGAAACAGGGTAAAGCAGGATACCTCGGGCTCTCCATGGTTGTTCTTTTTGAACTTGAAAGATCTTGGACTAATTACTTGGTTATCTGATCTACAATAGTAATTAAAAATAATGTTACAATTGTCATAACAGATAAAATAGGTAATGTGTACTGTCTAAAGTAAAATGCGATGCTTGTGCAGATTGAAAAAGACTTAAATTATCTTCAAACTATTTTACATAAAAAAAACTACAATGGTTACTATTGGATTCCTAGCCACTATTAAATGCAAGTAGTGGATCCTGAAGACCTACTGAGGTCAGTTTTTAGAGTTTACTAGGTAACTTAGCCGCGCTTCGCGCGGTAAATAAAATTTTATTTTTAGCTATTAAAAATTGGTAAACTAATTTGAAAATTAATAAATGTTTTAAAAATTTCCTAAAAAGTGTTTTAAAACAGTTTGTATGAGTTATTAGTTGGAATAATACTCTCATTATATATCAAAATTTTTAATAATCTTAAATATATTATAAACATGAAAAATTGAAATTACAATATTAAATATAACTAAATAACATTTTTAAAGCCGACACCCCTCTCATAATATACATGATCAGTAATAGTATAAGAATTTATATTTAGAATATTAATTTATTTTGACCAATATTAGGCAATTTATTCGTGCTTCGCACGGTTTATAAATTTTTATTTTAAAGTACTGAAAATAGATAAATCAATTCATATTATTTTTAAAAATTATTTGGTCTCTGATGAATTTCCTAAAAAAATTGATTTAAACACAATTTACATCAATTATTAGTTGGAAAAATACTCTCATTATATATCTAAATATGAACAATCTTTTTTGAAATTATCACAAACATATAAAAAAACAATTTACAATACGAACGTAATCTTTACGATCAAAAGTTACAAATATTGAATATAACTTTATAACTTTTTTTAAAGCCGACGCCCCTCTCATAATAAAATGTTCAATAATAGAGTAAGAATTTATTTAATTAGAATACTAATTTATTTTGACACAATATAATAAAACAACGGGTGTATAAATTTTTTATCAATTTAATATCCCGATCAAATGGTTGGGTTTGTTCACATAAATTAGTTTGGTCATAACCCATGTATAATTTATTCATGTGCAAAAGTAAAAATTTGTCTGTATTATTTGTATACAAATTTCAAATATTAAGGGTGTGTTTGGTATTGCTGTTGCAGACAGCAACAACAGTTTTTTTTCCTGAAAAGCAGCTGAAAAAGTGTTTGGTAAAATTTAAAATCAGCTTCTAGAAAGCAGGTCCCCCATGCTTTAAAAAAAAAAAAAACTTCTTTTCAGCTTTGGCGAAAAACAATTGTTGATTTCAACATCAAACCTCACCAAAAATATTATTTTTACTATATTTTTACATCAAAACATACATATATAAAAAATGATACCAAACAGTCTTCAGCTTTTTACAACAACACTTTTTTCACCAGCACTTTTTCTAACAGTACAACAATTTTTAACAGCAATCCCAAATAGAGCCTAAGTAAAAAACTATGCACTTCCATAATTTATTACAACTTCCACAATAATTGATAATAAAGATTGCTTGAGAAGTTAAGGTTAATAACATTTTTGAAAGACAACATCACTCTCATAATATACATATTCAATAATAGTGCAATAATTTATTTACTTAGAATATTAATATATTTCGATACAATATGATGAAACAATGGGTGTCTAGCATTTTTATCGATTTTATCTTATGATAAAATGATTGGGTTTGTTAAATTTAATCGATGATAGACCCATATGTAATTTATTCATGTGCAAAATTAAAAATTTGTCGATATTGTTTGCATATAAATTACAGATATTAAGTAAAGATCTTGTAGTTCCATAATTTATTACGATCGTCATTGATAATAAAAATTGTTTGAAAAGTTAAAGTCGTATACTTCTGAAAATAAATTACATTGATCTTGAATAGGGAATAAAAAAGAACGCAATAAAAATAATTTTTAGTCATCATTTTAGCTAAAATAAACTTAACTATATATAATTAATATTTAATATTGAAATAATAACTATAATGTTCAAATAAAGTTTGCTAATTTTTAAACAAATTTAAAGTAGTAAAGTTAATATATGTTTAATAGGTGTAATTAATGTCTAATTAATACCTTAAAACTCTTATGGTGAATTCAAGAAAAATTCAAGATATATAGATACCGTTTTTTAATGCTGACACCCCTCTTAAAACATACATGCTCAGTAATAGTATATGCATTTATTTAATTAGAATATTAATTTATTTTTACCCAATATAATTAAACAACGTGTGTATAACTTTTTATCAATTTAATCGATTGATAAAATGGTTATGTTTATTTTGTGCCAAAGTAAAAACTTGTTAGTATTATTTGTATATAAATTCAAGATTTTAACCGAAAGTTTTATATGCTTATAGAACTTATAAAGAAGAAAAGTAAAGGTCTTATGTCCATAATTGTTCGAAAAGAAAATGACAACGATCTTGAATATGGAATAGAAAATGATGCAATGTTAATAATTTATATATATATATATATATATATAATATTTTATAATTAAAATAATAATTATGATGCTCAAATAAAATTTGCTAATCTTTTGTATAAATAAATAAAATAAATTTTATGTAAATTTAACATGTGTAATTAATGACTAATTAAGATGTCATTAACATGCTACTTAATGCGATACAATTTTTTTAATAAAAAAATAAAAAAAGAGAAAATTCAAGAAAGATATCTTAAACTCTTCTGGTGCGTTTCCAGTCTCCTGGCATTATAATATATATAGATAAGGCGAGCAACATAGGTTATGGTTAACTAATGCTTGCTTGACATAAGAATAAGAAGTATATAATTTTCCGGGTTCATTACACTTTATAGCTTCGATGACATAAAAGTGATGTTGACAAACAAATTAACATATCCAAGTTCGAAAGCAAGTACATTTTTTTGGCTAAATGGTACATCATTTCTGTTAACACAATATCACGCAAGTATACGTGATCACAAGTAATATAATTCAAGTTCGTTCCACAGAGATCTGGTTATGGTTCTATCAGTAAATGTACAAATGCAACAATGTATGGTTTTAATTCACTGCTAAGACAAGTAACAAATTGGGGTTTTAACTATCTAAATTAAACTAAGATGCAAATTAACAAACTAAGAATTAAATTATGACTGAGATTTAAAACTGGATTACTTATAGAAGAATAAACATGGAACTCTAACTTCATTATCTACTTTGCCTAGAGTTGACACCTTTAATCCATGCATGTGATGGTGTTGATATCTGATCGGATAACACGAAACAAGTACACGCTACCTGTCAGCATATGTATACCAAACTATCCATACATCCACAAAAGAGATAGAAGATGAATAGACACCAATTATGCTTAGATCCTATATGTCTATAGAATTTGAAAACATAACGGTTGAAGATCAAGTTATCCAGGAAGATCACACAGGGCAGCATAAGTACTTTCATCTTACACTACGAGTCATATTGATAAACAATTATGAACCTATGCTAGCATGGCAAGTTCTAAATCTCAAGATCCACTTTCACTTCACAAGAGATTAACAATTCAATTTAGATGTTAGCTACGCATCTAAAAGCATTAAGATTAACCATACGAGGATATCAAGAATTCACCACACACATATCTTTTAAGCAATCAAACTACTAAGTTACATAGATAAATCCGTTAGAATCTTATGACAACGATTATTTCATAATTGAACCGTTCACCACCATGGGATTTGATGAAAACATGATATTAAACAAAGTATGAATGGAAGTAATAATATTAATAGGAAAAGAACACAAAAGATGAAGTAGATCTTGATCCGTTGCTTGTCACGAGCGTTGAATCTCCTTCTCCTTTTCTCCCTTGCATTTCTAATTTACAATAAATAAAAACGATACAATTTACAAGGCTAAGATGTGTTTTTATAGGCCTAGATATCTTGCCCAGCAAGAAATTCCCCAAAATAGAGTTAAAATAGAATTTCTACAAAATACGTTTCCTAAACTGATTCTGTTTTTAAGGAAAATTCGTAGCTGACTTTTATTCAATATTTCTGGGCCGTTCCAGCTGTAATTGGACCTCTGAACTACTTTAGAATGATAGAGAATCTCGCTAGCTTCGCGTGGACTGTAAGATCGCCCAAAACGGACTTGTAGAACTCAAGATATGGCCAAAACAAAAATCCGAAATCTGATAGAATTTTTACGCGCTCCCAGCTCGTATTTGTGCACTCCCAGCGCACAAAATCACTGTTCCACGTGCTCCCAGCGCGTATTTATGCGCTCCCAGCACATACAATTGTTGTTGGCTTGCTGAAAATTGCATAACATCTTCAATTTGACTCCAAATCATCCCGTTTCTTTTGCGAATGCTTCCGTGTTCATGAATTCTCTAGACTTCAAGTCATCATGGTGGCTCAAAACAAGTCTCCATTCCTCCTTTCCATGCTAGAATTCAACTCTCAAAATTGACGAAAACATCAACCCTAATCGATAATTCGCAAACCTGCACAACTAACAAAAACATATCAAAACTACCACAAACTTGAGTCCAAGACAATCAATTTAAGCCGAATTGAAGCGATCCAAGTGGATATAAAATCCACTTATCACACCCCCAAACTTAAACTGATGTTTGTCCTCAAGCATAAACAATTACAACTAACTAACTAACTAGTACCACTTCCGTAGGTGATCACGGTTGCATTTGGCGTATGCAACAAGCCCTTTAAACCCCTAGGCAGTCCTAGTGGACGAGTAAGGTCTCGTGAGGGCCTATAGCGAATGTACCCACAAAATCCATTTAACCTAATGCAATGCAATGCATGAATGCAACTAATATGAAAAATGCAAGATCCCATTCAAACTCACCAAAACCAACTAACAAGCAAATATCTCAAAGAATGCAAATAAATCCAAGCAGAGCTCGACTAAGTCCCCGTGTACTAACAGTACATGAACAGAAACGTGCGTGTGTGCATGCTCATCAGAAATACTCCCAAAACTAGGTCAAAAATCATACATATCATTCGCCAAGACAATCACAGGTTTATAAATAGAATAAACTGTAAAAACTTCATAAACTAGGAAAACCTCCATCCTCATTCAAGTTAGCCAGGAATTCATGCTTTATTACTACGACACTATATACAATACGCATGCTTATTTAACCGTGCAATGAATGAAATCCCAAAAGGCTTATACTTTAATACCCATGTAGCGAGCGTTAGGTCAGCAATCCCAAACCACAAGGGCTTTAGGTTACTAGGACTAAGTCCCCCCAGACTTAATTACTCGAGTATTAAAGAGCTCACTCGTTAATTTTGCATATAAAAAAATAAAAATTTTGACTCTTTTTTATTCTTTTCTTTTTTTCTTTCTTTTTTTTTCTTTCTTATTTATTTATTTTTTTCTTTTTGCAATTTGGAATGAGCCTTTCTCATTTCCAACCCTAGACTACTCATATAAATATGAGCCGGCTACTAGCCATTTGACACCTAGCCATTATTAACAATTATTTACAACTAGCATGAAATCCCTGGTTTCCCCCAAACTTAGACTTTAGTGCTCTTACGCCATCAAGGGAATAACGAAAATTCTAAATATAATCAGGTGATTAAATCTCAAAACATCCAAACAAGCTTGACCTCAACCTAGCTCAAAAGCAAATGACGAGACTGTGTAAAAGTTTTGTTTCCGTAACATGCAAGTCAATTCCTAGGAACTATAAATCAGCTCTCTACTCATCATCACCACACTCAATTAAACATCTACCTATCAATCAGAATCAGCTCGTCCTAAGGGATCATGAAATATGTATGCCACGAAAAATGCAACTAAATGAACTCACATGGTAAATAAAAATAAATAAAAACAGAATGTCCTATATGAAACAAACGTAGATAATACGAACATATATGCATGAATTACTACTAATTTACAAAATATGATATCCTACATGAACACACAAATACTACATATAAATAACTACATATACAATACTTATCCCCTAAACCACCCCCAAACTTAAAAGATTCAATGTCCACATTGAATGGAAGTAAATACAAGGGATAGTAGGAAACATACCTAAAAATACCGAAACACATGGGTTGCCTCCCACGAAGCACTGTCGTTAACGTCATTTAGCCGGACAAATATGCTTCAAATCATGGTGGCTCGAAGATCGCATCCGACTTGTCCTTAGCAGAAGGACCATTCACCCATTGTTTGACAACCTTCTTGCTATCTTCCCACATCTTTTCTAAACCAAAATTCTCTTTGACTCTTCCTCCAATCAATTTTTTCAGTTTCTTCTTCACACCTCTAAGATGCTTATACTTCTTAGTTGATTGATAAGAACACTCTTCGACCTCATCATCCATGATCCACCTTCTTAATACATTATCTTGACACACTTTAAAAATCACCAACTCATCATTCAGAAGGACATACTTCAGATGGGATGGAAGTTTTCCTAGCTTGACATTCGAGAGATCTCGTCTTGAAGAACTGTCAATGGAATCACTGATGTGATGCTTTAGCATGGGCGTGTCCGACTTTTCGCTCAACACCTGATCAAACTTCTTCCTCCGACCCGTATCAACCATTTCCACACTACAACACTCTTCATCCTCTGTCGGAAATTTCATGGCCTTGAACACATTAAAGGTGACATTCTGATCTTGCACCCTCATTGTAAGCTCTCCTTTTTGTACATCGATCAAAGTATGACCCGTAGCTAGAAAAGGCCTTCCCAAGATTATGGGAATCTTCTTGTCTTCTTCGAAATCTAGAATCACAAAATCGGCAGGAAATATGAGCTTATCAACCTTCACTAGGATATCCTCTACTATACCCCTCGGATAAGTGATAGCCAACTTCAAGGAGATGTTGGTTGGCTTTGGCTCCAACAGACCAAGTTGCTTGAAAACAGACAAGGGCATAAGATTAATGCTAGCTCCCAAATCACATAAGCATTTGTCAAAAGACAACTTTCCAATGGTGCATGGAATTGTAAAGCTTCCTGGATCCTTAAGTTTAGGAGGCAATTTCTGTTGCAACACCGCACTGCACTCCTATGTCAATGCCACTGTTTCAAATTCTTCCAACCTTCTCTTCCGTGACAAAATATCCTTAATGAACTTTGCATATCTTGGCATCTGCTCCAATGCTTCAACAAAAGGAATGTTAATGGACAGTTTCTTGAAGACATCCATAAACTTTTGAAACTGTTTTTCATGATCTTGTTTCTGCAAACGTTGAGGATAAGGATTAGGAGGATATATCTGATTCACCCACTTCTGCTTCGAAGGAGAGTGTTCAGTAGAATTTTGTTTTTGAAGTCTTTTTGGGAATGGAGGGGGTGGATAGATCTGATTGCTCTCTGTAGACTGCTTTTGAGTAGATTTTTCAACAGGTCCCTTACTCTTTTCTAATTCACCATCTAGCTGCTGTTTCTTGATCTCTTCGTCTTCCTCAGCTACTGATTTTTGATCCCTCGTGACTTTTCCAGATCTCAAAGTAACTGCATTGACCTGCTCCTTACCATCCCTCCTGCCTGGATTAGCCTCCGTATCGTTAGGAAGAGTTCCTTATTGCATATTTAGTAAGGCACTTGCAAGATGTCTCATCTGATTCTCCAAGGTCTTTAAAGAAACAGCGTTGCTTTTAACCATCATCCTCAACTCATCCATCTATGATTTTTCATTAGAAGATTGCCCCGCATTAGCCTGGAGCTATTGTTGAAATCCCGGAGGTTGATATGGTTGCCTTGGAGCATACGGCTGTTGATAGCCCTGATTGAATGGCTTCGCTTGCTATCCCTGAAATTGCTGCTGATAAGGTGGTTGTTGAGCATCTTGATTATTGCTCCAGCTGAAATTAGGATGATTCCTGTTGTTTGGATGATAGGTGGCTGGAACTGGTGCAGCAGGTTTCTGGAAATTACTCACGAACTGTGCTGATTCAGAAGAGATAACACACTGATTCGTCTCATGTGCGCCCGCACATAGCTCACAAACACTAGCCACCTGCTGAACTCTATAATTTGTAAGAGAATCCACCTTCATAGTCAACGCCTTCAACTGAGCTGCAATAGATGAAGTTGTATCCACTTCAAAAATACCTGCTACCTTACCTTGAGAAAGCCTCTGGGTTGGATTCTAATATTCATTAGCAGCCATCGTCTCAATAAGATCATAAGCTTCATCATAGCTCTTAGCCCATAGAGCTCCACCTGATGCTGCATCTACCATGGGTCTAGACTGTGCTCCCAACCCATTGTAAAAACTATTAATAACCATCCAGTCAGGCATACCATGATGTGGACACCTACGAAGCATCTCCTTGTATCGCTCCCAAGCCTTACACAAAGCTTCTCCAGATTGCTGCTGAAATTGAGTTAGCTGGTTCCTTATTGCTGTAGTTTTCGCCATAGGGAAGAATTTAGTAAGAAACTTCTGAGCAAGATCCTCCCATGTAGTAATGGAACCAGCTGGTAGAGAGTGTAACCAGCCCTTGGCCTTATCCCTCAGAGAGAATGGGAAAAGCCTCAACTTGATAGCATCATCCGACACACCATTGAACTTGAAAGTATCACAAATCTCGATAAAGTCACGAATATGCATGTTAGGATCCTCCGTAGAAGCACCCCCAAACTGAACCTAATTCTGTACCATCTGAATAGTGCTCGGCTTGATTTCAAAGTTATTAGCCGTGATGGCCGGCCTGATAATACTAGACTGAATGTCATTGATCTTCGACTGAGAATATTCCTTCAAAGCCTTAGCTGCTGCTGCATCACCCATCTCGACTGTAGTTTCAGCTTCCTCGTTCTTATTCTCTAAATTCTCTACAAGATTGTCTTCCGCCAGTTCTTCCTTACGAGCTTGCGAACGTGTTCGCATACAAACATAAGTACCTGAAACACCACGAAACAAACAACTAAGTAAGAAATCTGAGTTAGTGAACGCTAACGACCACTATTGACAAGCACATAAACCAAAAATAAAACACCGATGATCCCCGGTAGCGGCGCCAAAAACTTGTTAACATAATATCACGCAAGTATACGTGGTCACAAGTAATATAATTCAAGTTCTTTCCACAGAGATCTGGTTATGGTTCTATCAGTAAATGTACCTATACAACAATGTATGGTTTTAATTCACTGCTAAGACAAGTAACAAATTGGGATTTTAACTATCTAAATTAAGCTAAAATGCAAATCAACAAACTAAGAATTAAATTATGACTGAGATTTAAAACTGAATTACTTATAGAAGAATAAACATGGAACTCTAACTTCATTATCTACTTTGCCTAGAGTTGATGCCTTTAATCCATGCATGTATGAAGTAGATCATGATCCGTTGCTTGTCACGAGCGTTGAATCTCCTTCTCCTTTTCTCCCTTGCAATTCTACTTTACAATAATAAAAAGTGATGCGATTTACAAGGCTAAGATGTGTTTTTATAGGCCTAGATATCTTGCCCAGCAAGAAAAACAACCTACAATACAACTAGAAATAGGTTTGGATACCAAAAATACAACTAGAATTCGAAATAGGGGCAAAACGGGCATTTTCAGGATTTTCTGGCGAATTTACGCGCTCCAGGCGCATAAACTTTCTGAACCACGCGCTCCAGGCGCATGATTATGGATATAAAATCCACTTATCAATTTCTTATGTCAATAGTTAGGTATATAGAATCTTAATGATTTGTAAAGATGTAGTTATTTTTGTGAACTTAATTATTTAGATTGCATAAAAATATGTGATTTTTTGGCTGCTACTTGCTATCAGACAATGGCGTAGTCATCATAGTAGGCATACCTGGGACAATACATTGTCTGAGTGATTTGTATTTAATGGTGGGATTGTATCATCATTTTTGGTTTTACATTTGAGAGATGATTTTGCCTTTCGAATAGGGTATGTATCTGTCTTGGGGCTGAGCAGAATCTAAAGAACGCGGGAGGATTAACTAATAATAAAAAATAAGTTATGTTATCAGTTAAAAAACAAACAGAACAGTGGCCAAACAACTATATATTGAAAATCAACTCAGCTACAAACATCCTGGATATTCAGGTTAACTCTTATTAAAAAAACAGAATATGTATTGTATTTTTTGCAAAGTGTACTACCCAAATATGTAGAACATGTAAAATTTTCTTAAAACTAAAAAATAACAAAAAAACTGCATTAGTACAAAAATTAGACTTTTTCAAATTGTAATCATTTAATTTGACAAATTAAAATATGGTTATTTATTTTAGCTTTCTACTTTACCATAATTAAATGCATTTTGCAAGTGTACAGACCAAATATCCAGAATGAGAATTTTTCCTGTCACCTTTATACAACAGCATCATTCGCAAACATTAAACTGTTTCTCAATCTAATCATTTAAACTAAAATAATTTAATACGCCAGTCTAATTTTTGCAAAACAAAAAAGTTAACAATTCTGGATTTTTTAGTTAAAGAAAAATCACAAAATATAATTTAAGGCCAAGTACTCGAAATGATAACATTAATAATAATAAAATTGATCAAATTTTACACCCCGCATAAACTTAACAAAAATGAGGTGGTCAACTATATGTGTTATACCAGTGTTCTAAAATGTGTAAAGTAGAATCAAGATGTTGAACAATCTGCTAGCACTTAATCATTCGAATAGTGAGTTTAAGCAATCTATTGAGCGGAAATAAGAGTTAAAGATATAATAGCATGATATCTTCAAAGTGGAGATTTTTTGAACAGAGGTTGAAACATAAGCACGTGGTTATCTTAAACATTAAAACATCAAAGTAGCTCTTGATTCATATGTCAAACTTGCAAGGGCATAGAAATATTTATTTTTGTTTCAAAATTATATAATTATGAGGTGATTAGTAATTACCAAATAGTTATCAAGTACAGAGATTGGCATTTAAATCTAGATTAGCATATAAGCTATTGGGTATAACATCAGTAACCGAAGAATTTCATGCAGATCATGGTCAGTTTGTGAAGTACTATTGTCTTCATGGTGCACTACAGATAATATTTCAAATTACCATTGTATAATCTGATGGAAAAAATTATTCGGTTTGCATAAACAACTGCTTTTGAGCAATAGACTCCAAAAAAAGAGCATGGAAGCAAGCACCAGGTGATCATTTTCTACATCATAAAGCCAAGAAGAAACACAGGGAAAACAGGTGAAGAAAAAAAATGACTCAGTTTGGTATGAGACAATAAGCAGTAGAAACACAGGGACAAGTGAAGAAAAAAATGAAAAAACCACAACATAACATACTGTATGACAAACTTAAGGTCACTAAAGTCCCAACAATTTTCTGAGATACATAGCAGTAGAATATCAGTGACATTGAGCTATACTAAAAAATTAACATCCTCATGTATTATTTGTAATCAAGCAAAATTTTACCAAAAAACAATTGAACTTAGGCGCATGAACACATGACTGTTATGAACAATGTGAAAACACATTGAAGATTAATCAAGTGACACTTCAACTTAGTAAAGCATATATAACACATATATAAACACTCACAAACACACAAATTTTGTATGTAATCAACGGAGCAAATCCCTCTCCTTTGTGTAGGTTAGCCTCAGATACTTTTAAAATGTATAAAGAAGATACTTCTAATACAGAATCAGAATTATGTGAAGTAAATGCATTGTTTAGAATTAGTTGGACTTATAGATTATTAACCGATGTCAACATAGCCCAAAACAATAAAAACTATCCAAACCAATTTGATCTAAGAAAGCAAATATATGTGCAAACTAAACAAATATAGAATTATAAGGTCTCTTATTCCGGTGTGTAATTGAAAGCAACTTAAATTGATTAAATTCACATGATATTGTAGGGAAAAGTATTAGTACTCCTGCTGACACGGATCGTGTGGATCAGTTGGCTGAGGAATATATGGCCCAACTGGATAGAAAGAAATAGCCCATAGCATAAGTCCAAGTTTAGGAAGCTTCTTCTGTTATGATCTGATTAGATTACCAGCTGGAAATTTTTTGGTATGATTTGATTAGATTTTATTAGCTAGGATATTATGGTTTGATTTGGTTTTCCTTTGATTTGATCTCATTTGATTCAATAAGATCTTTGTGATTGATCCTGGAGACTTCCAGAATATGTATAATTTAAGACCCTTCACTTATAAAAGGGGAGCTAGAGATATGTACTGGACATTGAAGAAGAAATAAAAGTACTATTGTTTGGTTCTACTCTCTCTCGAGTTCGGTTATTATCCTATTTTTGTTTCCGTTCTGCGTCAGTTGGTATCAGAGCTTGGAAGTATCCTGATGGCAAATGACAATGGAAACAATACAACAACCCCTAGTACTGGTGGCAGCAACCATGGGGGTGAAGAGCTATGGCGAGTGGTGAATGATCTCACTACAAGGTTCGAGAGAACCACCGTGGCAATTGAAGAGATGCGTACCGCGATTGCAGCAAATAGCCGAAATGCTAATGAAAATCGCGAGGGAAGGAATTACATCATTACTGGCCGTTATAACCAGCAACGCAATGGTAATGGCAACCAACGTCGTGGATTCAACCGAGCACAACCAGGTTTTAATGATGAATATTCAGATGGTGAAGAGCATCAGAATGATGGATATCGAGGTGGCGGAAGATGGTATGAGAGTCAGTATAACTACCGCATCAAGGCAGAGATTCCCAACTTCTATGGAAATTTGGACTTGGAGGCATTTTTAGACTGGATCTATGAAGTGGAGAAGTTCTTCGATATAATGGACATACCAGAGGACCGCCAAGTTAAAATTGTGGCGTATAAACTCCGTGGCGGAGCTGGTGCTTGGTGGGAGAATGT
The DNA here is from genome assembly GCA_037693485.1 of Kitagawia praeruptora. Classification (NCBI taxonomy): domain Eukaryota; kingdom Viridiplantae; phylum Streptophyta; class Magnoliopsida; order Apiales; family Apiaceae; genus Kitagawia; species Kitagawia praeruptora. The sequence continues at coordinate 151,882,935 of CM075345.1, read as the reverse complement.
GCAAGACACCCGACGTCGTCAAGGCAGGAGGCCAATCACAGTGTGGACTCGAATGAAAGAGCTTATGAGGGGTAGATTTTTGCCACCTAATTTTGAACAAATATTGTTTCAACAATATCAAAATTGCTCGCAAGGAAATAGGAGCGTCTCGGAGCATACAGGAGAATTTTTGAGATTACAGGCTCGGTGTCATTTAGCAGAGACAGAGGAGCAAGAAGCTATGCGTTATATAAACGGTCTAAAATATGAGATTCAAGACAAGATGGGATTGGAGACAGTGTGGTCGGTCGATCAAGCACAGAACCTAGCTATGAGGGCGGAGAGATTGCTAGCCAAGAACGGTTCAAACTTTCGGAAAACACCTCCTGAAACAGCTCGATCTATTAATTATGTGCCACGTCAAACATAAGGTGTTGCAAATCAGACCTCTCCTATAATAAAGACCGAATCTGGTAGAAGAAGTGCAGTAAATAAGCAGAATGCAAACCCACCTACCAAGACAAATAACAATCCATATGCCAGGCCTACCTTGAACAGATGTTATCGGTGCAATGAAGTTGGTCACAGGTCACATGAATGCCCAATGCGAAAGCCCGTACACCTTGCTGATCATGAGGGAGAGGGTCATGCCCATAACGGTGAAGAGTTTTCTGATAATGAGGTTGATGAAGTTGCTAATGAAGACAGAGAACCTGTTAGCTTCGTTGTACAAAGAATCTTATACACGCCAAAGGTCCAGGATAATTCTCAGCGAGCTAAGATCTTTCAATCAAAATGTTCAATTAATCAGAAGGTGTGCAATTTAATTATAGATAACGGTAGTTGCGAAAATCTAGTCTCTAAGGCCTTGGTTGAGTATTTGAAATTACCAACAGAACCACACCCAAACCCATATCAGATTGGGTGGATTAAGAAGGGGCCAGCCATTAAAGTAACACAAGTTTGTAAGATTCCACTTTCAATTGGGAAGACTTACAGTGATGAAGTAATTTGTGACGTGGTCGACATGGATGCTTGTCATGTTCTCCTGGGCAGGTCGCGGCAACATGACATCGATGCAACTCATAAAGGGAGGCAAAACATCTATATTTTTAAATGGAAAGGAAAACGAATTGCCGTAGTACCAACAGGAATTGTGCCAGAGACTCCCAAAAATGAAGGCAAAGCATTTATATCATTAGTAAACTCTCATCAGGAGTTTAATAGTTGCACTCAAGAGTCTGGAGCTGCATTTGCCTTGGTGGTAAAAGGGGTGGAAGAAGAGTCAAAACAAGATGTTCCTGAACTAGTTAAGCCTTTGCTCAAGGAGTTCGAAAAAATAACAGCAGAGAACTTGCCAGATTCCTTACCTCCACTTCGCAACATTCAGCATCAAATAGACTTGATCCCTGGAGCCAGTCTTCCAAATTTGCCACATTATCGAATGAGTCCAAAAGAAAGTGAAATTTTACAAAATAAAGTTGAAGAACTTCTTCATAAAGGACACATCCAGGAAAGCATTAGTCCATGTGCAGTTCCTGCTCTTCTCACACCTAAGAAAGACGGAAGTTGGAGGATGTGCGTAGATAGCAGGGCCATCAACAAAATCACCATCAGGTATCGATTTCCTATTCCACGGCTCGATGATTTGTTGGATCAACTATGTGGAGCTAGTGTGTTTTCTAAGATTGATCTACGCAGTGGTTACTACCAAATTCGAGTTAAGCCCGGTGATGAATGGAAGACGGCATGTAAGAACCCAGATTTTTGGGTAGAATTAAAACTTTTTATTATGTAATAGTATGGGAATGAATAGTGGTTATGACTGCGGTGTAACGAATGTCTATTAAATGAATGGAATGGATTTGAATTCAATTATTTATATGTCATGCAGAATACTTTTGGTTGACAGCATAGATAAGAATGATCTATCTCCTAAGAATATGAGAAGATTACTTCAAGTAAGATTATTCTCGTGTCATCCAAATCAAAATCTATTATAAGTCCAGCGGTTCCGTAAAAAGGTTAAGGAACACTCGAGGGTGAACCAGGTTCATTTTCCTAATTATAGGAATTAAATAAAAATAAGTGATGAATAGTGATTTTGGTGGAATTTGGAATATTATTATAATAATGTTATACCCGGTATTCGGAACGGATTTCTGAGTTCGTATTAGTGATCCAGGAGGAAAATAAGTGTATGTAAAAGCTGTCGGATTCAGAAAAAGAGCACTTTTATTTTCTCCGAGATTTCCCTGGACACTGCAAGACTTAAGGAGTTATAAAAGGGAATTAAGGAATTTAAATTCGAGAAGTATTAAGTAAGATGAAGAATAGTATTAGAAATATTAAGAAGGTTTTCGGTAAAACCCTAACTAGAAACGAATGAGTTATTCCCTCGAACGATCAACGAACAAGCAAGGAAATTGAGTAATACCCGGACAAAGGAACGAATAAATAACCAAGAGACAAACAAGTGCAATTGGTGGGAAAAGGAGAAACCCAAGTAACATCCTTATAAGTCAACTACAAGATGAGTGGTGTAATTGCATTCTTGCAAAAATAGAGTTGTTTGTTGTAGTGCCAACACTTGGCCCAATGAGGAAGCAACAAGTGGCACCATTGGATTGCCAACAACACATTAAAAGAGATGCATCCATTATATATGCAAGGGTTATACATGTATTAGCCATAAATCACCAAAACAAAACAAACCACCACCATTTCTCTCCATTTCTTCATAAAAAATCTGCCCATTCTTAGCTAATTGGAAGTCCAACTTCCAACCATCACTTGTTCTTCAAATTTTTATGGTAAGTACTACATATCATGGTAATGATCTCCTAGAAATTTCAGCTTCAAATTCATCTTTTATCATTTTCAAATAAATCATCAAAGATGATGATGAATAGTGTTCTTCATAAACTAACTTTTATTTCTTGATTTCTTTTGATTATTCAAGCTATACTAAGGCTAGATAAGGGCTAAACAAGGCTTGATAAGTTCATACATACACCAAGGAAGGTATACCACTCTTGAAAACCAAGCTCTTAGTTTAAGTTTTGGTATTTTAGATGAGTTATATGGATTTAATGCATGTTTAGGACCTTAAGATTATGATTGGGATTTATTAAATGTGAAATTAGTTTAGATGAACGGAAAGACATTGCTTGGTCTTAGTTCATGGTTGAATAACATGTATATGTTGTTTGGAGTGGAAACTATGATTATTGGATGGTTTGAAATTTGGAAATCATGTAAACATAGCCGTCGTAATGCCCGATTGTCGTTAGCCTTAAGAAACCGTGATTAGCAGTAGCATGAACACACTGTCCAGTCTCGGATTTTGCCATGAAAGGCTAGATTATGTTATAAGCTTCATTTTGATATAAAGATCGCATGAAACGGACTTACGGTTTAGGAGTTATGATTAAATTCGTAAAAGTGGTTCGGAACCTTAATCAAAAGTTCGTAACCGAAATTGGATCCCTTTAATATTGCGAAATCAGTGGCGAATCTTAATAATTAAATAATAGAGATAAAAAGGAAGGTGTGGGAGAAGACCGCAAGTCAAATAGATCGTTTTCCGATTTTATAAAAATGTTCGAATCTAGGTTAAGTACGAAAGTACCCCTAAAAGGTATACTTGGTTATAACTTCGGTAAACCACTTAGAAAACGATCGATAAATATCGAGGTCTAATCTTTCGACTTTAAAACTTATACGATTTAAATACTTACCATATGTAAGTGTAATGTCATGCTTTAGTAGCGAACAAGTATCGGGTAATAAAAGCAATAATAAGAGTGAATTAGAGGGGTATAACGAAACGACTTGAAAACGTGTTTCGATTTAAGTTAAGTTATACTTAACCTTTTGAAAGGTGTTAAGTGATTAATCCCGAATGCCGTGGCTATTTATAGATCATCAGGCTGACCCGGGACACGCTACCACTACCCCTACCCGCACCCGATTTCCAGGCAAGTTTCAAATCCTTTTTATAAGGCTGTTGTTGTGAATATATATATATGCTTTCTGTTATACATATGCCATAGCATGCATGCCTACTTTCAAAGTCAAATTGATATACTTGTTCCTAGAATTTATTGTTGGCTTATAAGCTAGATAGTAATATATCAGTTATAAGCCGGATATCACTGAGACCCTTAAGCAAAGGGTAGATGAATCTCATTCTTTGATTATAGACCGGGAGTCGATATTCCTTGATATATTGATATTATTTTCAGAGGAAAATAATTAAGTAATTATTTCCCATTTATTATCTGGCGAATATTATTGAGATATTCCTTTGAGATTATTTGATAAATATTATTTTGAATATTCCCTTGAGACGATAAATGTTATCTTCGACATTCATTTAAAGTCGATTCAATTATTGAACATAATTTCGAATATTCATTCGATAATCATTTCTTCGATAAATATTATTAAGATTGAATATTCATTATTTATTTAATGAATATTGTCTCAAATATTCAGTCGACAATTATTTCATCAATAAATATCATTTTAAGTTGAATATTCATTATTAATTTAATGAATATTATATCAAATATCCAAGGGGTGTTTATTTCACCAATAAACATTATTATTTTCAAATATCCATTTAAGATTGGATTTATTTAGTGAACATTATTTTAAACATTTATTTGAGTTTATTTAATTAATGAATATTATCTGGAATATTCATATAAAGAAGAGAGTTATTTAGTAAATAATTCTATATATTCATTCGAGGATTACTTACGAGCAATAATATGATTTATTCATATTCCTTAATTATTATTGATTTAATAAATATTCTTGGAATATTTATTTAAATTCTTTTAAGTTCTTTTTATGATGATTCATATTATTCAAAGATTATCTATCACCTTCAGATAAGGTGTAAAATATTTCGGAGTACTTTATGACTATTCTTATCAAGGGGAGGTTCCCAAACTTTATTTTCATTTAAATCTATCTTAAAGAAGATTTAAATACTCGCTCAACTTCCAAACAGATATAAGGGGACCTCACTTGAGAGATGTTATTTATTGGACTGCCCGGTCCTATACTTGCTAAAACTATCTTGTCACTCACATCTTGATTCCTTCAAGCATCGATATGAGTCTGTTTGGTTACCTCCTCAACGCTCGAGGGGTAAGAATTGATGGAACAAGTTTATATCCATTAACAAGCATCAGCTTGGGAAATATTGGTGATTTTTCCTTTCTAACTAGATACGACTACTTTGTGGAGTCCTATCAACAAGTAATATACTTGGGGAAAGGGGGAGGAACTTCACGTTTCAAAGTTATGGATGTGAAATGAACTAGGAGATGCGTAAGTGATCCAGTGGCGCCGGTCCAGTAAATGGCCCAACCGTTGGCCGGGGGGTTCCAGAGGGCGGTAGACAAGTAAATCTGTCGGTGCTTCCTTCTACATGTAGTAAACAAGAGGTGGGGAGCATAACATGCGACTGATCATCGTGTAAATGCTATGTCTCCTGGCGCGTCAAACTCCAGTATTAGTTCATCTCTCAATGTTGGAAACTTCCTGCAACCTTATCATTATTGGCAGGTTTGAAAAGTGTTTGAATTGGAATTGCAATATTCTTCCTGCAAGTTCCTCTATTATAAAAGTTGATAATATCTGGCTCATCTTTGACATAGCAGATATTTATTCAAAACAAATATATTTTGAGTTACCTTGTAACTTCATCTCATACCTTATATTGGTACTACATCGTTAATGCATGGCATATGGTTTCAAAGATATTTGGACTGCTATATATTATCACTATTCAATTATATTTTTGGTGGGCTATTGCTCACCCTTGCTTTATTTATTTATATCACAACAACAGCTAGATCAGATGGCCGCGCAAGGCATGCCCAACATAAGCAGGTGTCAGCCGTCAGAGGATTAACCGATGAGGTCATAGCTACCATTGCTGAGGATGCAGCTTCTGGTAGGCTAGTTGTTAGCATTTGATCCTCTAATGTATTTATATATATGGCATATATCAATGGATGGCAAAGAGCATGTAATTGTAAAATTGTAATTCTTTGGGTTGTAAGAACTCAAACTTGTGATTAATAATATTGACGATTACTCTGATTTCATCTCTGGGACTATAACGGGTGTGTTTTATGTTGTTGTTTTGGGTCACAAGGTTGTAATTTAGATTATGTTGGTTTTGTGGTTGGATATTGAGACCGTAACGACCAGATCCCTGACCCCGGATCTGGGGGTGTTACATAAATGGTATCAGAGAGAGCGTTATATATCCCAGAGATGACGCGACGTTAAAACAATAAATTTATTAAGATAATAAGAACTCTTGCCAAGTTCATAGTCGGACTACTTAATGTAGTATTGACATATAAAACCCTTATGGGAACTATTAAGTATCATGATAGTAACTTAGCTCGTTCTTGTACCGACTAGTAAGGCGATAGACCTTGAGGCAAACGAGCAGCAGCACGATGATGCCTGATTATATGCTGACGATCGGATGGTGGATGCGATAGAGTACCCTACTGAGGACCCGGAAGAGGTTCCAGCAGAGGGGGAGAATCCTGTTAGAGACAGGGAAGTTTACCTTGAGGAGATGAGGGCTGCAGCCAGAGAGACTGTAAGAATCTAGATATAGTGCTCGGAGAAGTGAGCGTAAAGAACTGATATATTATGAAGAGAATTAAAGAGGTATATTGGATCTATAGCTGGACTGCCGGATAAAGTACCAGCAAACAAAACGGATTCGGGGAATTACTTGAGATCTTATATGGGGTTAGATAAGAATCCTTAGAGACTTCCAGATCAGAGGGAAAAGAGTGAGAATGATGCATGATTATCAAAGGCATCAATATATGTCAGGGAGCAGAGTCTCCAGGAGCAGTTGAGATAGAGGCAACAAGTGCCACATTATTTGATAAATGGATTAGTGCGAATCTTATTAATGATAATTCGCCATGAGAAGGCAGATTTCCTAGGTTATAATTTATAAAGTCGATTGAGATTGATGAGGTGGTTTATCCAGTGAGATGTCCATTTTATGAATGGATCAGCCTAGAAAGTAAAGATAATGGAAAGTGATAGCCTGAATGGATAAAGAATATAAGGAAGTAGTAAGTGAGACAATGATCTCAGAACCTACAAGAGGAGAAGACCAGTGAGTCTGTGATAAACTAGTAGTAAGGCTATTGTCAGGAACCAAGTATAAGTCTAGTTCAATTCAGTGGAAGGATGGACCAGAAACATTAGAAGCATGTGATTCAAAGGAATATTAAATTTCTTCTGTTCCTTGAATGGATTATGGTAGTTACCTTAAGTTTATTCTGACACTGAATCATAAAGGGATTAGGCAAGGCAAGCAGTGGTTGAGATGTAATTGAGAATGCTTTTAGATGCAACCTGAAAGAACAGGTGTAGGCTAAGTTCTCGAAGTAAGAGTTTTGGCAAAATGAAGTCAACTTAATAGGACATATGATCAATAGGGGTAGTGTTGGTCGACCCCACCAAGTTAGAGACAGTTTCAAATGGAGAAAGGCCAACCACACCGGCAAGGGTGAGGAATTTCATAAAATTCACGAGGTATTACCAAAGATCTGCTCAGGACTTTACAAAAAGTGCAGTCCTATAACCCGACTTATTGTAAGGATAAAAGTTTGAATGGACAAGATAAATGGGGGAAAATCTCCCTGGAGTTAAAGATAAAAAAAAAAAAAAAAACTGGTGATGACCCAACATTGGTGTTACCTAATGGAAGAAGGAGAATTTTGGAAATTTATTAGGATGCACCTCGTGCAGGTTTAGGTGCTGGGCTGGTGCAGCACGGTAGGGTGATTGCGGATGCATTGGGTCAGCACGGTTCATCAGATTCGGATGGTTGTGGAACGACTAACTCCGACGGTAGTGTTCCTTCTGAAACTAGTTGTTATAACGACCGGTATTCGATAGTGTCAATTATTATGACGAATATGTAACGGGAAGATGTGGCATGTTTTAAATTGAAACTTTTGATTACCCTTCCAGGGGAGGTATTTATTTGGCTTCTTTCCAATGGTTAAACTCCCAACTATATGTCAATCATTTCGTTATTATAACTGTTTCTGGTTTCACCCGCTTGGGTATTCCTAGAAATACTCTTCGGGTATCGAAATGGATCTTCTTAGTATCACCAGTGGGTAGATAGATTGACTGAAATTTCCCTAATCCTGGAAAGGAATTTGAAAAATTTTAGTAAACCTTGTCTTTCTGATTATCGGAATACGTCACTAAAGAAAGTGGAAACTGGAGTGAACCCTACGGATTGGGTAAAGTAGCCGCTATACAGGTGGGTAGACATACCCCGATTATTACAGTTGAATGTAGGGATAAAATTATGAAGTTGAATGTAATTAAGAAACAAGCCGGACGGAGAAATTCTGGGATTGACTTAAATGAAAAGGTCGTTATGCCAGAAGTGTTAAGCTTTTGTGGTACGTGGAATTGATAAGATTAACTGAAAGAATAAAAGTGAAGGAAAGGTGACCGGAGACGGTACCGAGAAGTCAAGTGAGACTTATATGGAGTAAAGCTTTGGGAAGATCAAAATGTATCAAAGAAGAAGGCACTATGCCGGCAATCGCTAGAAAAGTAATGCTAGTAGCCAACCCCTAAACTCACATATTTTAGCATGGCCAGATGGGGCCAAGTCACTAAGGATTTTCAAGTGACTGAACCAGCAATGTAAGGACAAAGCGGGGTGCTTCTAATCAAGTGCCAACCGCGAGGGCTTTTGATATAAATGAATTGAGATACATGATGATGGATTTTATATATACCATGGACTTATTAGGATTGAGGATAGTGACCAATGAAGAGTCACGAAGATCGTCAAAGATGGTGCAGTATGATGCATAAATGTTATATGAGACTTAGTGTCCTCAAGAGGAGCATTAGGCACTAAGAGATTCACGTTAAACATGACCAATATCTTCCAGAACATCCTTGCTACCATTACCAAGTTCTGCATGAAAGAGTAGATAGACATATGTTGTCTTTTGGAAGGCCATGTAGACCGACATTCGTTTGAAAGAAAGGTTAACATTAAGCTACCTATAGATGATTAAGATGAGAATGATTGAAAAGTGACCTTTATTAAGGATATATGATTGGATTTCCAATTACAGGATATAAGTATTCCTTGAAGATAGAATTGAGGATAGAATGTCCATATATTAAGACGAACCCTGGGGGATGCACAAAGGATAACATCACCCCTAATAAAGACATTGTGAAATCAGATGATATAAATGAATCGACCAAAGTATAAAGAACCTGTAAGGATTTGTGGAAAGGAATCTCGAAAAGTACATAGACAGAATTGTTATAAAAATTGATTATTGATGTTCGATATACCCTGTACCCAGAAGATACAGGAGGGATGATGACAATGACCTAAGAAACCCTATAAGGGAAGAGGTAATGTTCTGAACTTCAAAGGGGAAGTTTGATAAGGAATGTATGACATAGTAATAATAAGGCCAGATGAAGCATGTGTGAAACCATGAGGAAGTATGGATTGAACCAATAAGGTTGAGATTATCCTAAAACGAGAAGGGAGTTAAGTAAAGAAATATCCTAGATATGATGGGGAGTACCTGTAGTAAAGTTCACACCAGAAAGGTGGAAGCAATGACTTTTGGAAAAAGACTGATGGATATTTTTCCTTCAGTAGAATTTCAGGAAGAATACTTTCACCCAACAGTGATGGGAATAAGGTAGAAAAAGTTGAGTTGAATAGATCAAGAAAACATTGATTGCAAGAAATTATTATCAGGAAAGGCCAATGAGGTGGCCGACACTTTAAGTATTGAGGAGTAATTATGAATGCTCATACCAAAGAAACGAAATGGTATTGAGAAGGACTTTGAAGGTCAGAATATGGTGGAGGAATTTACATTCCCTCTAATGATTGGGCAAGAATCAACCATAAGAGTAGTTTAAGTAAAGATTCGATTCCTGATGTCGTCTTAAGCATATTACCTGCGTTAGGAGGTCCTATATTGAGGTAAACCAGGACCTCGTACGAAATTGACTAAGTAAACCGTTAGCTTCCAGTCTTCTACTGAAGATATATGATTGATAATTTTGTCAACTTGGCATAGCTACGATGCTTGAAGCTCTTCTGCAATTTTATCTGCTTCATGTAATATCTACGTCAAGTTCAGGAAGCATTCCCTATGGATAGGGAATATTGATTATTTTGTTTTCCTAAGAGGATCTTGAATTGACAATTATGAACCCCGCATGTTTAGTGATTCAAACACGACGTAAATGATAAGCAATGATGACCCTTCTGAGAAATTAAGTGTTTACGACTGTGGAAATGTCGAATTGAATCTAAGTTAGAGAAATCATCCAGGTCAGTTTCGGGTGGTTTAATTTTGGAGACGACGGGATATTTGTAATAAATAATCCGGATATGATGGTTCATAGAATGATTATAGTAGAAATGAAGACAAGTGACTGATAGAGATGAAAATCAATAAGAGAGTCAGATAGGACTCATGAGAAGCTCCAGTAATAAAGCGAGAGAAGTATGGAATTGACAGTGCAAGGGTATTGACCAAAACAGAAAGTTGGAATTAGGAGCATGAATGACATACAAATTGACTCCTTTTAAGTTTGGAAAATCCGAGGAAATATGGAATAGTTGATTGAGAAATAAAGAGACTAATGGAATGAGAAAGTGAAATCTAGACGGTTGAACAAAGGAAAATTCGACCCCAAACGTGTAACACGTATTGAGTAAAGGTGGCGAGTGTCTCAACACTGAGATGACGATAGAGTTAAACAACAAGAGTAAATAAGAATTAGACAATATGAAGGATGTGATTGATAAAGAAAAGATTGGGAAATAATTATGGAATGTGAAGCAAGGAATGTTATGAATGGAGTGATGAATGGGTTTTCTTAACGAGCTCTCGGAATGACAACATGATGGTGTTAGAATTATGAATATGAAATGGCCAGTGTCATGGCGTGAAATGTCAGTAATAATAATGTCAAGCGAGAAATCTAAAATTTAACCTGAGAGGTTGAAAGATTTGTGATGATAAGTGTTGCTAAGATTGAACAAGAACATAGGTCCATAGAATGATGGGTCGAGCAACGAGGATATGTTGACTTGTGAGATTACGATATAGTGGAATTTGATACGATTACGATTATTTTTCTTCTCTGATAAACCTCTATAGTTCAGAGGAAAATTTTAAGTATGATATTTAACGATCATGAAAAATTTCTATAATTCTCTGAAAATCTTTTCTTTTCTCCACTCCTATTTATCTTCTTCTAAATTGAGAAGAACAACCCTTTAAGGAGGGGAGGTACTACTACGTGACTCTCTGTCTGTGTGATAGAAGTCTAAGTGGAATGCCATTAATTGTTTAATTGCTTGTCAAGTACTAAAGGCTGGCCCCCTTCTGTACTAGCTATGCAATATAACAAATGTTCATTGATCACAGTGATCTCTCGATAAATTTTTCCACCTAAATATATATACGATGAGATTGCGAAGATTAAAGCGATTAGGAATTGCAAAATTTCGAGTGAGGTTATCCCCGGACTTCGTAGCGCGTTAGTGATACCGAAGTCACTGCACGTACCAATAAGGTTAATAGTATAAGACCGGACAAGAGCGTATACCGGATAATGTGTCATGCGAAAGTATCAAAGAATTGGTAGAACGGATAAAGGGTGTATTGTAACACCAGTACGATGTGCTTTAGAAAGATTGGAATGTGTAAGGATCGACCAGAGAATTGGAAAGCGAAATAACCAACAAGTACCCAATTTTCTTCTACCTGATTCCGGGACGGAATCCTTTTAAGGAGGGGAGACTGTAAGAACCCAGATTTTTGGGTAGAATTAAAACTTTTTATTATGTAATAGTATGGGAATGAATAGTGGTTATGACTGCGGTGTAACGAATGTCTATTAAATGAATGGAATGGATTTGAATTCAATTATTTATATGTCATGCAGAATACTTTTGGTTGACAGCATAGATAAGAATGATCTATCTCCTAAGAATATGAGAAGATTACTTCAAGTAAGATTATTCTCGTGTCATCCAAATCAAAATCTATTATAAGTCCAGCGGTTCCGTAAAAAGGTTAAGGAACACTCGAGGGTGAACCAGGTTCATTTTCCTAATTATAGGAATTAAATAAAAATAAGTGATGAATAGTGATTTTGGTGGAATTTGGAATATTATTATAATAATGTTATACCCGGTATTCGGAACGGATTTCTGAGTTCGTATTAGTGATCCAGGAGGAAAATAAGTGTATGTAAAAGCTGTCGGATTCAGAAAAAGAGCACTTTTATTTTCTTCGAGATTTCCCTGGATACTACAAGACTTAAGGAGTTATAAAAGGGAATTAAGGAATTTAAATTCGAGAAGTATTAAGTAAGATGAAGAATAGTATTAGAAATATTAAGAAGGTTTTCGGTAAAACCCTAACTAGAAACGAATGAGTTATTCCCTCGAACGATCAACGAACAAGCAAGGAAATTGAGTAATACCCGGACAAAGGAACGAATAAATAACCAAGAGACAAACAAGTGCAATTGGTGGGAAAAGGAGAAACCCAAGTAACATCCTTATAAGTCAACTACAAGATGAGTGGTGTAATTGCATTCTTGCAAAAATAGAGTTGTTTGTTGTAGTGCCAACACTTGGCCCAATGAGGAAGCAACAAGTGGCACCATTGGATTGCCAACAACACATTAAAAGAGATGCATCCATTATATATGCAAGGGTTATACATGTATTAGCCATAAATCACCAAAACAAAACAAACCACCACCATTTCTCTCCATTTCTTCATAAAAAATCTGCCCATTCTTAGCTAATTGGAAGTCCAACTTCCAACCATCACTTGTTCTTCAAATTTTTATGGTAAGTACTACATATCATGGTAATGATCTCCTAGAAATTTCAGCTTCAAATTCATCTTTTATCATTTTCAAATAAATCATCAAAGATGATGATGAATAGTGTTCTTCATAAACTAACTTTTATTTCTTGATTTCTTTTGATTATTCAAGCTATACTAAGGCTAGATAAGGGCTAAACAAGGCTTGATAAGTTCATACATACACCAAGGAAGGTATACCACTCTTGAAAACCAAGCTCTTAGTTTAAGTTTTGGTATTTTAGATGAGTTATATGGATTTAATGCATGTTTAGGACCTTAAGATTATGATTGGGATTTATTAAATGTGAAATTAGTTTAGATGAACGGAAAGACATTGCTTGGTCTTAGTTCATGGTTGAATAACATGTATATGTTGTTTGGAGTGGAAACTATGATTATTGGATGGTTTGAAATTTGGAAATCATGTAAACATAGCCGTCGTAATGCCCGATTGTCGTTAGCCTTAAGAAACCGTGATTAGCAGTAGCATGAACACACTGTCCAGTCTCGGATTTTGCCATGAAAGGCTAGATTATGTTATAAGCTTCATTTTGATATAAAGATCGCATGAAACGGACTTACGGTTTAGGAGTTATGATTAAATTCGTAAAAGTGGTTCGGAACCTTAATCAAAAGTTCGTAACCGAAATTGGATCCCTTTAATATTGCGAAATCAGTGGCGAATCTTAATAATTAAATAATAGAGATAAAAAGGAAGGTGTGGGAGAAGACCGCAAGTCAAATAGATCGTTTTCCGATTTTATAAAAATGTTCGAATCTAGGTTAAGTACGAAAGTACCCCTAAAAGGTATACTTGGTTATAACTTCGGTAAACCACTTAGAAAACGATCGATAAATATCGAGGTCTAATCTTTCGACTTTAAAACTTATACGATTTAAATACTTACCATATGTAAGTGTAATGTCATGCTTTAGTAGCGAACAAGTATCGGGTAATAAAAGCAATAATAAGAGTGAATTAGAGGGGTATAACGAAACGACTTGAAAACGTGTTTCGATTTAAGTTAAGTTATACTTAACCTTTTGAAAGGTGTTAAGTGATTAATCCCGAATGCCGTGGCTATTTATAGATCATCAGGCTGACCCGGGACACGCTACCACTACCCCTACCCGCACCCGATTTCCAGGCAAGTTTCAAATCCTTTTTATAAGGCTGTTGTTGTGAATATATATATATGCTTTCTGTTATACATATGCCATAGCATGCATGCCTACTTTCAAAGTCAAATTGATATACTTGTTCCTAGAATTTATTGTTGGCTTATAAGCTAGATAGTAATATATCAGTTATAAGCCGGATATCACTGAGACCCTTAAGCAAAGGGTAGATGAATCTCATTCTTTGATTATAGACCGGGAGTCGATATTCCTTGATATATTGATATTATTTTCAGAGGAAAATAATTAAGTAATTATTTCCCATTTATTATCTGGCGAATATTATTGAGATATTCCTTTGAGATTATTTGATAAATATTATTTTGAATATTCCCTTGAGACGATAAATGTTATCTTCGACATTCATTTAAAGTCGATTCAATTATTGAACATAATTTCGAATATTCATTCGATAATCATTTCTTCGATAAATATTATTAAGATTGAATATTCATTATTTATTTAATGAATATTGTCTCAAATATTCAGTCGACAATTATTTCATCAATAAATATCATTTTAAGTTGAATATTCATTATTAATTTAATGAATATTATATCAAATATCCAAGGGGTGTTTATTTCACCAATAAACATTATTATTTTCAAATATCCATTTAAGATTGGATTTATTTAGTGAACATTATTTTAAACATTTATTTGAGTTTATTTAATTAATGAATATTATCTGGAATATTCATATAAAGAAGAGAGTTATTTAGTAAATAATTCTATATATTCATTCGAGGATTACTTACGAGCAATAATATGATTTATTCATATTCCTTAATTATTATTGATTTAATAAATATTCTTGGAATATTTATTTAAATTCTTTTAAGTTCTTTTTATGATGATTCATATTATTCAAAGTTTATCTATCACCTTCAGATAAGGTGTAAAATATTTCGGAGTACTTTATGACTATTCTTATCAAGGGGAGGTTCCCAAACTTTATTTTCATTTAAATCTATCTTAAAGAAGATTTAAATACTCGCTCAACTTCCAAACAGATATAAGGGGACCTCACTTGAGAGATGTTATTTATTGGACTGCCCGGTCCTATACTTGCTAAAACTATCTTGTCACTCACATCTTGATTCCTTCAAGCATCGATATGAGTCTGTTTGGTTACCTCCTCAACGCTCGAGGGGTAAGAATTGATGGAACAAGTTTATATCCATTAACAAGCATCAGCTTGGGAAATATTGGTGATTTTTCCTTTCCAACTAGATACGACTACTTTGTGGAGTCCTATCAACAAGTAATATACTTGGGGAAAGGGGGAGGAACTTCACGTTTCAAAGTTATGGATGTGAAATGAACTAGGAGATGCGTAAGTGACCCAGTGGCGCCGGTCCAGCAAATGGCCCAACCGTTGGCCGGGGGGTTCCAGAGGGCGGTAGACAAGTAAATCCGTCGGTGCTTCCTTCTACATGTAGTAAACAAGAGGTGGGGAGCATAACATGCGACTGATCATCGTGTAAATGCTATGTCTCCTGGCGCGTCAAACTCCAGTATTAGTTCATCTCTCAATGTTGGAAACTTCCTGCAACCTTATCATTATTGGCAGGTTTGAAAAGTGTTTGAATTGGAATTGCAATATTCTTCCTGCAAGTTCCTCTATTATAAAAGTTGATAATATCTGGCTCATCTTTGACATAGCAGATATTTATTCAAAACAAATATATTTTGAGTTACCTTGTAACTTCATCTCATACCTTATATTGGTACTACATCGTTAATGCATGGCATATGGTTTCAAAGATATTTGGACTGCTATATATTATCACTATTCAATTATATTTTTGGTGGGCTATTGCTCACCCTTGCTTTATTTATTTATATCACAACAACAGCTAGATCAGATGGCCGCGCAAGGCATGCCCAACATAAGCAGGTGTCAGCCGTCAGAGGATTAACCGATGAGGTCATAGCTACCATTGCTGAGGATGCAGCTTCTGGTAGGCTAGTTGTTAGCATTTGATCCTCTAATGTATTTATATATATGGCATATATCAATGGATGGCAAAGAGCATGTAATTGTAAAATTGTAATTCTTTGGGTTGTAAGAACTCAAACTTGTGATTAATAATATTGACGATTACTCTGATTTCATCTCTGGGACTATAACGGGTGTGTTTTATGTTGTTGTTTTGGGTCACAAGGTTGTAATTTAGATTATGTTGGTTTTGTGGTTGGATATTGAGACCGTAACGACCAGATCCCTGACCCCGGATCTGGGGGTGTTACACGGCATTTAAAACAAAGGATGGTTTATACGAATGGTTGGTCATGCCTTTTGGATTATCAAATGCCCCTAGCACTTTCATGCGCCTAATGTCACAAGTGCTCAAACCCTTCATGGGAAAGTTTGTGGTTGTTTATTTCGATGACATCCTTATTTATAGCCGCAATAAAGAAGAACATTTGGAGCATTTATGTGCCTTTTTGTCAGCATTACAAGAGAATGAATTATATGTAAATCTGAAAAAGTGCACTTTCATCACGAATAGATTACTCTTTCTTGGATATGTTGTTAGTTCCGAAGGTATCCATGTGGATGATGACAAGATCAAAGCTATTAGAGATTGGCCATCCCCGAGAACAGTGTCCGAAGTTCATAGTTTTCATGGGCTCGCAACATTTTATAGGAGATTTATTCGCAACTTCAGTAGTATCGTCGCACCTATTACAAATTGTTTGAAGAAAGGTCAATTCCAATGGAGTGAGGAGGCAGAAAAGGCTTTTGTTAAGGTCAAAAAGAAGCTGACCACAGCACCTGTTTTATCCCTTCCAAATTTTGACAAAATATTTGAGTTGGAGTGTGATGCATGCGGTACTGGCATTGGGGCAGTGTTATCACAAGAAGGCAGGCCCGTTGCTTACCATAGTGAAAAGCTTAATGATGCTCGTCAGAAATGGTCAACATACGATCAGGAGTTATTTGCCATCATTCAAGCCCTTAGGCACTGGGAGCACTATCTTATTCAGCGCGAGTTCGTTATATATTCTGATCATCAAGCTTTAAAGTACTTTCAAACACAAAAACATTTGAATAAGGTGCATGCCAGATGGGCTACATTTGTTGAAAAATTCAACTATGTGATCAAACATAAATCTGGGATTTCGAATCGTGTTGCAGATGCACTTAGCAGACGAACCACTTTACTTGTCACCATAAAAAATGAAGTTGTTGGTTTTAAACACCTAAAAGAATTGTACAAGGAGGATCCTGATTTGAAGGGCATTTGGGAGAAGATAAAGATCAACCATGTCTCAGGTGACTTCGTACTTCAAGAAGGATTTTTATTTAGAGGCAAACGATTATGAATTGTACAAGGAGGATCTTAATTTTTAAAGTTGGAGATGAAGTGATGGTTTTTTTGAGGAAGGAGCGATTTCCGATTGGAACTTATCAAAAATTAAGCCCGAAAAAGTATGGTCCCTACAAGATACTTAGAAAGATAAATGATAATGCATATGTGGTGGACCTTCCTAGCACAATGTCTATTTCCAAAACATTTAATGTGGCGGATATTAATCAGTATTATCCTCCTGAAATCAGCAAGTATCCTGATAACTCGAGGTCGAGTTCTTTTCAAGTGAGGGGGAATGACACGGATCGTGTGGATCAGTTGGTTGAGGAATATATGGCCGAACTGGATAGAAAGAAATAGCCCATAACATAAGTCCAAGTTTAGGAAGCTTCTTCTGTTATGATCTGATTAGATTACCAGCTGGAAATTTTCTTGTATGATCTGATTAGATTTTATTAGCTAGGATATTATGGTTTGATTTGGTTTTCCTTTTATTTGATCTCATTTGATTCAATAAGATCTTTGTGATTGATCCTGGAGACTTCCAGAATATGTATAATTTAAGACCCTTCACTTATAAAAGGGGAGCTAGAGATATGTACTGGACATTGAAGAAGAAATAAAAGTACTATTGTTTGGTTCTACTCTCTCTCGAGCTCGGTTATTATCCTATTTTTGTTTTCGTTCTGCGTCACCTGCCTAGTGCTTGAATACAGTGAAAAAATCAAATCCAACAAAAACAACTATCAATAAAATCCAAACAAACAAAAAGAATCAAATCCAAAATCAAACACAATCTAATATCAAATTCAAACTACCAATCTACTAAACATGATTTTTCAATACCGAAACATCCAATTACAACAGAAAAACTTACAATATACATACACAATTAAATCAGAAAAACAATTGAGAATTGTACCTTTAGATTGATGTATGATAGTTAATCGAGGGAGGTCGTTACGGGCTTCAGCTGTCTGGCTTCAACTTAAACAACATAAAGTTGTCCGAATTGATGTGCCGGTCCGTGTCTCAGATTCTGAATCGTAGATTGTAGTATCTGGTTATTAGAATAAAATTTATATTTCAATTCTAATTACCTTTTATTATAATTCTATTCTAGAATTGGGTTTGACTGATAAGTGGATTTTATATCCACTTGGAACATTCTAAATCGGCTTAAATTGATTGCTTTGACCTCAAGATTGTGGTAGTTTTGATGTGTTTTGTTTAATTGTGCAGGGTTGGAATGATATCGGTTAAGGATGTAGCTTCTGTCATCTTTGGGAGTTGATTGATGATATGGAATGAAGAATGGAGGCTTAAGTCAGCTACCAAGTAGTATATAAGTCAAGAGGAAATGAAGATGGAAGCTATTGCAAAAGGAACGAGAAGAAAAAGCTGAAAAACGAGGAGAGAAAATTTTCACCAGTTGGAGGCTGGGCAGACTGCGCCATATCTTGAGCAGTCTGCGCCAGATGGGCAGAATAGTGCTGGGCAGTCTGCGCCGTTCTTGAGCAGACTGCTCAGGGTCGTGCTGATTTTCCAGTTTTGCCCTTATTCGATCTGAAATTGTATTTTAAGTGGTTTTTGATACAAAAATCGAATTCTAGTTGTATTTAAGGTATTTTTCTTGTTGGGCAAGATGCGTAGAGTCTATATAAACATCCAACCCTTGTAATCATGAGGATATATACACATTACGTAATATAGCCTAGTTTTGCAAGAGAGAAAAGGAGAGAAGGATTCAAGCTCGGTGACAAGCAAGGATCTAGATCATCTTCATCTTTTGTATACGTTGAATCATAGATTTGTTTTCTCAACTCTTAATCTTATTAATATCATTATTTTTCTCTTACATATCTTGTTTATTATCATGTTTTCATCAAATCCCATGACGATGAAAGGTTCAATTATGGGCTAATCGTTGTCATGGGATCCTAGTGGATTTATCTATGTAGCTTAGTAGTTTGCATGCCTTAAAGATTTGTGTGTGGTGTATAATTGATATCCTCGTATGGTTATGCTTAATAGATAGATGCGTCGCGAACATCTAAATTGTTAATCTCTTGTGAAGTGAAAGTGGATCTTGAGATTTAGAACTTGCCATGCTAGCATAGGTTCATAATTGTTAATCAATATGATTGTGGTGTGAGATGAAAATACTTATACTGCCCTATGTGATCTTTATGGATAACTTGTTCTTCAACCGTTATGTTTTCAAATTCTATAGACATATAGGGTCTAAGCATAATTGGTGTCTATTCATCTTCTATCTCTTTTGTGGATGTATGTTTAGTTTGGTATGCGTATGCTGACAGGTAGCGTATACTTGCTTCGTGTTATCCGATCAGATATCCAAAACCATTGCACATAGTGATTAAAGGCTGCAACTCTAAGTGAAGTAGATGATGAAACTAGGATTCCATGTTTATTCTCATATAAGTAATTTGATCTTTATTCTCGTTAATTGTTTAATTCTTAGTTTTATAATTCGCATCTTAGTATAATTTAGATAATCAACCCCAATTTGTTACTTTTCTTAGCAGTGAGTTAAAACCATACATTGTTGCATATGCATATTTACTGAATTGAACACCATTCTAGATCTCTGTGGGAACGAACTTGATTTGATCATATATTACTTGTGACAACGTGCGCTTGCGTAAATTTTGCATAACATTGACCTTGGTTAAAAGATAGTAAGTTAAATTATATAAGGAAATAGATTTGTTTTAATTTGATTGGTCCATAATTTAGAAGTGGCTTATGATTGGTTCTAAAATAATTCATAGTTTTTTAATTGGTTAACTTAGTATATGGTTAATTAACTGGATGGTGTAGTAGACTCATGTATTATAATAAAGGATACCATATCTTAGAAGTATGAATATATAATTTTAATAAAGATACAATAACATATAATTTTTAATATTAAAATATTATTATTTATATTTTATTTCCAAATCTTTTACCAAACAAAACATGAGACAGGCTTGCACTTTCAGTTGATTAAGGTTAAGAGGTCATTTGGATGTACCTAAAAACATGATTTATGATTTAAAGTTATTCAAAATCAAAAGTTAAAAGTTAAAAATTTAAGTTAATATCTGTTTGGATAAAATTATTACTTTAATAACTTAACAGAGCAATCAACTATATATAAGATTAGATGTAGATTTTACCTTTTATTAACAATCCAGCTATTAAAACACTCAGACATGTTGTTTTCGACATTGTCACCAAACGAGTGTTTTTGAAAGAATGCCTTTAACCAGCACTTGGGGTTTATTTTAAACAACTCTTCATGGGCCTTTTTTTATAAAAAATAAATCAGATTATTCATTGCCTTCTGATGCAATGCTGGATATTTGGCACATACATCAGTCTAGAAACAGTTCTTTACATTGCCTTGATCAAACCTAGAAAAATATTATAGATTACATTAATATTGAATACAAGTGCTAGTCAAATGCATACATGATAGTAATTTACCTTTTCCTGAAATTTGCATACAAGTGCTTAGTGCACAATCTGCACAGTTCGTGAGTAATTTCCAGAGACCTGCTGCACCAGTTCCAGCCACTTATCATCCCAACAATCGGAACCATCCTAACTTCAGCTGGAGCAACAATCAGAATACTCAACAGTCTTATCAGCAAGCGAAGCCGTACAATCAAGGCTATCAACAACCTTATAGGGCACCATATCAACCCCCGGGATTTCAGCAGCAACAACCTCAGACTCATTCGGGGCAGTCATCTAATGATAAATCTGATGAGATGTGGATAGCATTAAAGAACTTACAAGCTGGTCAGAAGCTCTTGGAAACTCAGATAGGACAGATTTCAAGTGCCTTAGGTAGTAGGCCACAAGGAACTCTTCCTAGTGATACGGAAGCAAATCCAGGTAGGAAGGACTTCAAAGAGCAGGTGAAGGCCGTAACTTTGAGATCAGGAAAGGTTACATCAGATCCTAAATCAGCCGTTAAAGAAGATGAAGAAGTGCAGAATCAGCAATTGGAAAAATCTGCAATGCCTGAATTTGAAAAATCTGGCTTAGTAGCTGATGAGCTAGATGGTGACAAAGAGAAGAGCAAGGAACCTGTTAAAACTTCAGTGGATCAGTCTACTCAGATCTATCCTCCTCCCCCATATCCTAGAAGACTCCAAAAGCAGAATTTGGATAAAAAGTTTGCTAAGTTCCTCGAGGTGTTCAAGAAGTTGCACATCAACATTCCTTTTGCGGAAGCTCTTGAACAAATGCCGAGCTATGCCAAGTTCATGCAGGGAATTCTTTCTCGTAAGTTGAAGCTTGATGCATTAGAGACCGTTGCCTTAACGGAAGAGTGTAGTGCTGTTCTGCAACAGAAGTTGCCTCCGAAGCTAAAGGATCCGGGTAGTTTTACTATTCCATGCACTATTGGTAATCTATTCTTTGAGAAGTGCTTGTGTGACTTGGGAGCTAGCATCAATCTCATGCCCTTGTCAGTTTTCTTGCAACTTGGTCTACCGGATCCAAAGCCAACTAACATCTCGCTACAGTTGGCTGATCGTTCAATTACCTATCCTAGAGGCATAGTGGAGGATGTCTTGGTGAAAGTTGATAAGCTCATCTTCCCTGCTGATTTTGTTATCTTGGATTTCGAGGAAGATAAGAAGATTCCCATAATCTTGGGAAGGCCATTCCTAGCTACGGGTAGTACCTTGATCGATGTGCAGAAAGGAGAGCTCACCATGAGGGTTAAAAATCAGAATGTCACCTTTAATGTGTTCAATGCTATGAAGCTTCCATCTGATGAAGAAGAATGTTTCAATATTGATTTGGTTGATTCCGTGGTAGCCAAGGATTTTGATCATTTGTTGTTAACAGATTCTTTGAAAAAAGCATTGATTGGGAACTCTGAGGTGAAAGATGAAGATGAAGTGATGCAAATTCAGATGTTGAATGCAAATTCGTGGAATAGGAAATTTGACATGCCTTTTGAGTCTCTTGGGTTAAAGGAGCTGGAAAAGTCACAAATCCGTCTTAGACCATCTATTGAGGAGGCTCCTACTCTTGAACTCAGACCTTTGCCTAATCATTTGAGGTATGCCTTTCTTGGTGATACGTCTACGCTACCTGTTATTATTTCTTCTAATCTGTCAGATATCGAGGAAGAAAAGCTCTTGCATATTTTGAGGGAGTTCAAGTCAGCAATTGGTTGGACTATAGCAGATATCAAGGGAATCAGCCCTTCTTATTGCATGCATAAAATTCTGCTAGAGGAAGGAGCTAAGCCTACGGTTGAACATCAAAGAAGACTCAATCCGATTATGAAAGAGGTAGTGAAGAAGGAAATTTTAAAGTGGCTTGATGCGGGTATTATCTATCCTATCTCAGACAGTTCTTGGGTGAGTCCGGTTCAATGTGTGCCAAAGAAAGGAGGCATGACGGTTGTTGCTAATGAGAAGAATGAGCTCATCCCTACTCGGACAGTAACGGGGTGGAGAGTTTGCATGGACTATCGGAAGCTCAACAAAGCCACGAGAAAAGACCATTTTCCTCTTCCATTCATTGATCAGATGCTAGACAGGTTGGCAGGGCACGAGTATTATTGTTTGCTTGATGGCTATTCTGGCTATAATCAAATTTGCATTGCTCCGGAAGATCAAGAGAAGACCACATTCACATGTCCTTTTGGTACTTTTGCTTTTCGTCGAGTTTCTTTTGGACTTTGTAGTGCTCCCGCCACTTTTCAAAGGTGCATGATGGCTATTTTCTCAGATATGATTGGCACTAATGTGGAGGTTTTTATGGATGACTTCTCAGTTTTTGGTACATCTTATGATTAGTGCTTGCATAATCTTGGGTTGGTGTTGAAGAGGTGTGTGGAGACGAATTTGGTGCTTAATTGGGAAAAATGTCACTTTATGGTGCAAGAAGGAATTATTCTCGGGCACAAGGTATCTAGTAAGGGGCTTGAAGTGGATAGGGCCAAGGTGGAGACAATCGAGAATCTTCCTCCACCTATTTCAGTTAAAGGAATTCGCAGTTTTCTTGGCCATGCGGGATTCTACAGGTGATTCATTCAAGATTTCTCAAAAATCTCTAAACCTTTGTGTAACTTGTTGGAGAAGGATGTTCCTTTCAATTTTGATGATGAATGTCTTGCAGCTTTTGAGCTCTTGAAGAAGAAGTTGACCACTACACCAGTCATTACCGCACCCAATTGGGAGGAACCGTTCGAGCTTATGTGTGATGCTAGTGACTATGCTGTTGGAGCTGTGCTTGGACAAAGGAAGGACAAAATTTTTCATGTAGTTTACTATGCTAGTAAAACCCTCAATGAAGCTCAGCTTAACTACACCACTACAGAAAAGGAGTTGCTAGCAGTTGTCTATGCTTTCGAGAAATTCAGATCTTACTTGCTTGGTACGAAGGTGATTGTGTTTATGGATCATGCTGCTATTCGATATCTCATGTCGAAGAAGGATTCGAAGCCTAGATTGATTCGTTGGGTACTTCTTTTGCAAGAATTTGATGTGGAGATCAAGGATAGAAAGGGCACGGAAAATCAAGTAGCTGATCATCTTTCACGTTTGGAGGACCAAGGTAAGGATTCACATGCTAAATCTCTTATTAATGAATCTTTTCCAGATGAGCAACTTTTTGGGGTGCAAGATGAAGAGCCATGGTTTGCAGATTATGTGAACTATTTGGTGAGCAATGTTATTCCTCCGGATTTTTCGAGTGCTCAACGGAAGAAGTTTTTACATGATGTGAAGTGGTACCGTTGGGATGAACCGTTTTTGTTTAGACAAGGAGCAGATCAGATGATCAGACGATGCATTCCGTATAGTGAGACGGAGAATGTTTTGAGAGATTGCCACTCAACTGTGTATGGTGGTCATTATGGTGGAGAAAAGACAGCAGCTCGTGTGCTTCAAGCAGGTTTTTATTGGCCTACCTTGTTTAAGGATGCTCATCAGTTTGTAATGAGTTGTGATCGATGTCAAAGGGTTGGCAATATTTCTAGAAGGAACGAGATGCCTCTTAACATGCTTCTTGAGGTAGAGATCTTTGATGTTTGGGGAATTGACTTCATGGGACCTTTTATTTCTTCATGCAATAATCAGTACATCTTGCTAGCTGTGGATTATGTGTCTAAATGGGTTGAGGTGAAAGCCTTACCAACAAATGATGCTAAGGTTGTGCTGAATTTTCTTCACAAGCAGATTTTCACGCGTTTTGGAACTCCAAGAGCTATAATCAGTGATGAGGGGACACACTTCTGTAATCATCAATTTACTGCTATGATGGCAAGGTACAATGTGACGCATCGTGTTGCCACTGCTTATCATCCCCAAACTAATGGTCAAGCGGAGGTCTCGAATCGTGAAATCAAAAGAATTCTAGAGAAAGTGGTGAATCCGTCTCGTAAGGATTGGTCATTGAAGTTGGATGAAGCTGTGTGGGCGTACAGAACTGCCTACAAAACTCCTCTAGGTATGTCTCCGTTTCAGATGGTTTATGGTAAAGCATGTCATTTGCCTGCAGAGTTAGAACACAAGGCATATTGGGCATTGAAGAAGTTAAATTTGGATATTAAGGCTGCGGGTGCAAAACGGTTGCTTCAATTGAATGAACTTGAGGAATTTCGTGAGCAAGCTTACGAAAATAATAAAATGTATAAGGAGAAGGTCAAGAGGTGGCATGATAAAAGGTTGACACCCAAGGCATTTTTACCGGGACAACTAGTGTTGTTATTTAATTCTCGCCTCAAGCTTTTTCCGGGAAAACTCAAGTCACGGTGGTCGGGTCCGTTTATTGTTAAGACGGTGCATCCTCATGGAGCTATTGAAATTTATGAAACAACACCGGATCATACTTTCAAAGTAAATGGACAGAGGTTGAAGCATTACTATGGAGGGTCGTTTGATCGCGAGAAGGTTTCCGCCATTTTGGCGTCGACGTGAATTATCGGAAGAATGTCAAGCTAATGACATTAAACGAGCGTTTCTTGGGAGGCAACCCAAGCCTTGTTGTATACAAGATTATTATCTTTCTTTTAAAAAAAAAAATATATAGTTCAGAAGCTGGCCGCGCACCCTGCGCCGAATTTGGAGCAGACTGCGCTGTATAACGCAGAAAGGAGCCGCGCAACCTGCGCCATTCTCGCGCACCCTGCGTGCTCGTGTCCAGCAGGTCCTCGCGCACACTGCGCCAGTTTCACGCACACTGCCCCCTTACCATCTGCAAAGCCGATCCTTGTATTAAAAAAAAAAAAAAAAAAAAACCCCCAAATCATATTTCTTCTTTTATTCCATATCCTACTATACTTCTAAATCAAAAACCCTAACACCTTCTACTCCAATTCTATATCTAATTCCTCTCCTAACCCAATTTCATCTCACCATATATATACATCTCTCTATATTTATACATCTTCATCCATTAACAATTCATCCATACACTTTTCTATATATACACTTCTCATTCACAAACTATACACATACATCAATTCCAAGCTCAAGGGGAGGATATATTCGAATTATTGGAGGCTTATTCTTGCAAGGACACCTCTTCAATTCGTAGGGTATTTTTCTAATCTCATCTTTGTAATTACTACGAATTGTGTTCTTGCCAATTAGGGTTTGGTTGTGTTCTTGAATTGGGGGTTTTTGTTGAAATTCGAATTTTGTGGTGTGTGGATTCTTATTGTTGTTGTGATGGCTCCCAAAAGACAAAGATTGGTAGGTAGTAGTAGTAGTAGCCATCCATCGTTGGATGAGGATGCTATTTTGGAAGAAGGATTAGTGAAATTTGTGAATTCGGAGGCCGAGTCGGAGTACGGTCGATTAGTTCGTAAGGGAGTTATATGGGAGAGGAGGTTTGTGCCTCGTGATAACGAGGAGATGGTGGCTATGGTAAGTGCGAGGGGTTGGAAGGTATTTTGCGAATTTGCTAATGATGTGCCATTGAACGTTGTTCGGGAGTTTTACGATAATGCTTCAGTAGAGCAGAATAACTCCACGATTGTTAGGGGACAACAGGTTGATTATTCTCCTCGAGCAATTCGGAATTTGATTGGTCAGCCGCCTAAATCTAGGGGTGTTGAGGATTGGGGACGAAAGATGGTGGAAGATGTTGATCTTGATGTTGTCATCGGTGAGTTGTGTGTCCCAGGGGCGGTATGGAAGTGTAAGGCGGGTACTACCGAAAAGAGAAATTTTCCGGCTGCATCATTGACTAAGTTCGCCCGTGCATGGTTCTTATTCATATGTACTAGTATCCTTCCGTCGTCTCATGTGACGGAGGTTACTGTTGAAAGGGCTATCCTTTTATGGGGGATTTTAAAAGGTGAGTATGTCGATTTGGGTTACTTGATTAATCAAACTATTCTTCGGTTTTTGAAGGGTAATTCGATAGCTAGTATTCCCTATGCTTCCATTATTACGGGATTGTGTGATGCTGCAAAAGTGAAGCCGTATGTGGATGAGCCGGTGCAGAAGCCTATGGCTCCTATTGCTGATTCGTCTATTGGGCGAATGAAGGAGAAAGACGGTGGTGTTAGTGGTGCGGGTGGTCATGAAGCTGAGGGATCGGGAGTTGTTAGAGCCGGTTCTCAGCAGAGTACGGGGAATATGTCCGCTCTTGAGTCTTATTTTCGGCGAATGACTAGGCGGTTGGATGCTATGCATGTTAGCAGTCGCCAATATTCAGAAGACATGGGCATAGCTTTGGAGGCAAAGTTTCAGTCACCGAGTACTCCGGTTCAGTGGCCTATATTTGGATCTCGGATTCCGTATCCTCCAACTGATTCTTCGGACGTGGATAATGAGGATGATGAGGGTGACGACAGCGAGGACGAGTAGGTATGTTTCTACTATCCCTTGTATTTACTTCCATTCAATGAGGGCATTGAATATTTTAAGTTTGGGGGTGATTTGGGGGATAGTAGTTGTATGTATTGTTGTATTTTGTGGTCATATAGGATATCATGTTTGCATAGTAGTGATAGTTCATGCATGATTGTTATGTTCGTATTATCTACGTGTGTTTCATATAGGACATGTTGTTTTTATGTGTGTAAACTATGTGAGTCTTCATTTAGTTGCATTTTTCATGGCATGCATTTTTCATGATTCCTTAGGACGAGCTGATTCCGATTGATAGGTGGATGTTGATTTGGGCATGATGATGATGAGTAGAGGGCTGATTTATAGTTTCTATGAAATTGACTTGCATGTTACGGAAACAAAATTTATTACACAGTCTCATTGGGGTGTTTTTGGGTTAGGTTGGAGTCATGCCTGTTGGATGTTTGAGATTTAATCACTTGTTTATTCTTAGAATTTTCGTTATTCCCTTTATAGCGTAGGAACACTAAAATTTAAGTTTGGGGGAAAACAGGAATTTCATGCTAGTTGTTAATAATTGTCAATAATGGCTAGGCGTCAAATGGCTAGTAGCCAGCTCATATTTATATGAGTAGTCTAGGGTTGGAAATGAGAAAGGCTCATTCCAGATTGCATGAAAAAAAAAAAAAAAAGAAAAAAAAAAGAAAGAAAAAAAAAAACCAGAAAAAAAGAAAAAAAAATCAATAAGTTATTTGTTTATATGCAAAATTAACCAGAGTGAGCTCTTTAATACTCGAGTAACTAAGTCTGAGGGGACTTAGTCCTAGTGAC
Source organism: Kitagawia praeruptora (assembly GCA_037693485.1). Taxonomy (NCBI): domain Eukaryota; kingdom Viridiplantae; phylum Streptophyta; class Magnoliopsida; order Apiales; family Apiaceae; genus Kitagawia; species Kitagawia praeruptora. The sequence goes on along the minus strand of CM075345.1, from coordinate 151,854,808 downwards.
CTAAGGCTTTTACAGTCTGGGATCCACTGACCCAACACTCGCTACATGGGTATTATTGTATAAGCCTTTTGGGGTCTCATTCATTGCACGGTTAAATAAGCATGCGTATTGTATATGTAGTGTCGTAGTATAGTAATAAAGCATGAGTTTCTGTCTACCTTGGATAAGGGTGGAGGTGTTCCTAAGTTATGGAGTGTCTACAGTCTATTCTAGTTATAAACCTGTGATTGTCTTGACGGAAGGCATGTATGATTTTTGACCTAGTTCTGGGGGTATTTCTGATGAGCATTGCACACACGCACGTTTCTGTTCATGTATTGTTAGTATACGGGGACTTAGTCGAGCTCTGCTTGGATTTGTTGCATTTTTCGAGACATTTGCTTGTTAGTTGGTTTTGGTGAGTTTGAAGGGGATCTTGCATTTTCATAGTAGTTGCATTCATGCATTGCATTGCATTAGGTTAAATGGATTTTGTGGGTACATTCGCTATAGGCCCTCACGAGACCTTACTCGTCCACTAGGGCTGCCTAGGGGTTTAAAGGGCTTGTTGCATATGCCAAATGCAACCGTGATCACCTACGGAAGTGGTACTAATTAGTTAGTTAGTTGTAATTGTATATGCTTGAGGACAAGCATCAGTTTAAGTTTGGGGGTGTGATAAATGGATTTTATATCCACTTGGAACATTCTAAATCGGCTTAAATTGATTGCTTTGACCTCAAGATTGTGGTAGTTTTGATGTGTTTTGTTTAATTGTGCAGGGTTGGAATGATATCGGTTAAGGATGTAGCTTCTGTCATCTTTGGGAGTTGATTGATGATATGGAATGAAGAATGGAGGCTTAAGTCAGCTACCAAGTAGTATATAAGTCAAGAGGAAATGAAGATGGAAGCTATTGCAAAAGGAACGAGAAGAAAAAGCTGAAAAACGAGGAGAGAAAATTTTCACCAGTTGGAGGCTGGGCAGACTGCGCCATATCTTGAGCAGTCTGCGCCAGATGGGCAGAATAGTGCTGGGCAGTCTGCGCCGTTCTTGAGCAGACTGCTCAGGGTCGTGCTGATTTTCCAGTTTTGCCCTTATTCGATCTGAAATTGTATTTTAAGTGGTTTTTGATACAAAAATCAAATTCTAGTTGTATTTAAGGTATTTTTCTTGTTGGGCAAGATGCGTAGAGTCTATATAAACATCCAACCCTTGTAATCATGAGGATATATACACATTACGTAATATAGCCTAGTTTTGCAAGAGAGAAAAGGAGAGAAGGATTCAAGCTCGGTGACAAGCAAGGATCTAGATCATCTTCATCTTTTGTATACGTTGAATCATAGATTTGTTTTCTCAACTCTTAATCTTATTAATATCATTATTTTTCTCTTACATATCTTGTTTATTATCATGTTTTCATCAAATCCCATGACGATGAAAGGTTCAATTATGGGCTAATCGTTGTCATGGGATCCTAGTGGATTTATCTATGTAGCTTAGTAGTTTGCATGCCTTAAAGATTTGTGTGTGGTGTATAATTGATATCCTCGTATGGTTATGCTTAATAGATAGATGCGTCGCGAACATCTAAATTGTTAATCTCTTGTGAAGTGAAAGTGGATCTTGAGATTTAGAACTTGCCATGCTAGCATAGGTTCATAATTGTTAATCAATATGATTGTGGTGTGAGATGAAAATACTTATACTGCCCTATGTGATCTTTATGGATAACTTGTTCTTCGACCGTTATGTTTTCAAATTCTATAGACATATAGGGTCTAAGCATAATTGGTGTCTATTCATCTTCTATCTCTTTTGTGGATGTATGTTTAGTTTGGTATGCGTATGCTGACAGGTAGCGTATACTTGCTTCGTGTTATCCGATCAGATATCCAAAACCATTGCACATAGTGATTAAAGGCTGCAACTCTAAGTGAAGTAGATGATGAAACTAGGATTCCATGTTTATTCTCATATAAGTAATTTGATCTTTATTCTCGTTAATTGTTTAATTCTTAGTTTTATAATTCGCATCTTAGTATAATTTAGATAATCAACCCCAATTTGTTACTTTTCTTAGCAGTGAGTTAAAACCATACATTGTTGCATAGGCATATTTACTGAATTGAACACCATTCTAGATCTCTGTGGGAACGAACTTGATTTGATCATATATTACTTGTGACAACGTGCGCTTGCGTAAATTTTGCATAACATTGACCTTGGTTAAAAGATAGTAAGTTAAATTATATAAGGAAATAGATTTGTTTTAATTTGATTGGTCCATAATTTAGAAGTGGCTTATGATTGGTTCTAAAATAATTCATAGTTTTTTAATTGGTTAACTTAGTATATGGTTAATTAACTGGATGGTGTAGTAGACTCATGTATTATAATAAAGGATACCATATCTTAGAAGTATGAATATATAATTTTAATAAAGATACAATAACATATAATTTTTAATATTAAAATATTATTATTTATATTTTATTTCCAAATCTTTTACCAAACAAAACATGAGACAGGCTTGCACTTTCAGTTGATTAAGGTTAAGAGGTCATTTGGATGTACCTAAAAACATGATTTATGATTTAAAGTTATTCAAAATCAAAAGTTAAAAGTTAAAATTTTAAGTTAATATCTGTTTGGATAAAATTATTACTTTAATAACTTAACAGAGCAATCAACTATATATAAGATTAGATGTAGATTTTACCTTTTATTAACAATCCAGCTATTAAAACACTCAGACATGTTGTTTTCGACATTGTCACCAAACGAGTGTTTTTGAAAGAATGCCTTTAACCAGCACTTGGGGTTTATTTTAAACAACTCTTCATGGGCCTTTTTTTATAAAAAATAAATCAGATTATTCATTGCCTTCTGATGCAATGCTGGATATTTGGCACATACATCAGTCTAGAAACAGTTCTTTACATTGCCTTGATCAAACCTAGAAAAATATTATAGATTACATTAATATTGAATACAAGTGCTAGTCAAATGCATACATGATAGTAATTTACCTTTTCCTGAAATTTGCATACAAGTGCTTAGTGCACAATCTGTGTTCAGCCCCTGGTAACAATTCTTTCATAGCTACAATAACAAAGACTGAGTTAGCATATGAGTATATACATAAGAACAACAGGAATACAAATGAGATAATTGAATAATTTTTTACCTCTTGTTGGTCACTGATGAAGGTATAGACATGACCATTTCCAAGATCAAGATCATCTTTTAATAAGTCTGGGAACCATATCCAGTTGGTAGTGCTCTCAGACTCTACCACTATATAAGCCACATGATACATATTGTTGTTGGCATCTCTCCCAACTACACCTAACAACTAACCACCACAAACATGTTTAAGAAAACATCCTTCTAAACCCAAGATTGGCCTACAACCTGTCTTCCAGCCTTGCTTCAATGCATTATAGCATATGTAGATCCTTTGAAATTTATTGACATCATCATTAGTTATTCTACTAGTCTTGATGTCAACTGTATTGTTGGGATCATTTTTCAGTATCTCAAAATCAAAATCTCACAGCCAGGAATAATGATCCTTCAAAGTTTTCAAAATTCCAGCAAGAGCAGCCTGCCTAACTCTAGAACACTTAATCTTAGGAGCATCTATTTCAAGCTACTCTCTGATTGTCTCTTGCATATCTTTAACCTTTCATTGTGGGTTCTTCCTTATTCTTTCACCATATAGATCAACCAAATATTTCACACTTACTAGTATGTTGTGGTAAGGTTTGGTGCAAAGCTGCTCAGGTTGATAGGTCTTGATCTGCACCTCCTCAGAATCATGTAACCTACTACACCACAGATAAAAAGTGCACCCCTTCTCACACCCATTCTTCTATCATTTGTAATGAATTTAAGAGCTCTCATTTCTTTGATACCATATGCTCTAACAACCTGCCTGAACTCCTCCATTGATGGAAATTTCAATCCAACCTCAATCTTAATACTACCTCCCTTATCTAAATTGTAAAGTTTGGCTTTTTTTTTATTACTAGGTGGAATACCAATATACCTTTTTTCACATTTTCACCATCACTAAATGATTCTTCAGACCTGAATTCATCATTAGCATACTCACTCTCATCGTGGTAATCCTCAGATTCCTCATCACTGGCATTAGTAAATTTTGCTCTATCTCTTCTAGTAACAACCAACTCTTCATCAGATTCTACATCAGTATCTACCACATAGTTAGGATCTTCACTATCGTCATCTCTATCCCAATCGACAAAATCATAATCTTCATTATCTAAATCCTCTACATCACTCCCACCCACTACATCACCCTTATCTATACGTACTGACAAGCTGTCGCGTGCCTATCAAATAATAATATCTAACAAATCCTTCTAACTATGTAGTGGGGTTAGTCAGAGTCGATCCCACAGAGACAAATGTATCAATCACCAGTTATTCTTGACTCGATTCAACTAAGAAAGTAACCCAATAAAATTTTGAGAGATTATTAAACTAATATTATACTAAGGCAAATTTTGTTGTATTTATCAAATAACTAAAAGCATCTAGAATTAAGTATCCCCACTAGCATGAATCAATGAAATTACGATTTCCCGCCCCAATTAATCAGGTACTACTCAAGAGGAAAGATGCGCCCTATAAATACCAATAACCTCTCTTGAGTATTAATGGCTTCTCTAACCTACAATCAAGCCTATTTTCATGGCATCATGCAATTCAGAAACATTAAACACAACATCCTAACTTCCTAACAATCCGTTCTACCTATTTTCATGGAGAAGTTCATGTCATTATTGGATAAATCACAACCATCTAAATCTAACTTTCGTTGATAAATATATATTAGTTCAAACAATATATATAATCACGTCTGACTTGTAATTGTTAATTAAACACAACTCAATAAGCAAAAGCATATAACATAATCAATTTGGGGGAATTGGGGAAAATCATACATCAATCATAACTAGGGTTCAACTTAACCCTAGATTAAAAATATACTCGCTCATAATTGGACTAGCAAAACACAAAATATAATAAGAACGCATAATATTAACAAGAATAGAGAAGAAAACCTTCAATCTTCGATTAAAAAGAAAAGTAAAAGTTTCGCTCTCCTCTCTCTCTGTATGTATGTTTTTCTATACGTACGTATCTATCTCCCCTAATAATAATAATCTCTAATGTTTTTATATGGCTCTAATAAAAATATTTTACAAGTACGTTTCCTAAACTGAATAGATTTCCAAGGAAAATTCATAGTTGACTCTTCCCAAGTAATTCTGGGCCGCTCCAGCTGTAATATGACATCTGGACCATCTTAGAATGATAGATAATTTAATTATCTTCGCGTGGGCTATTGAATCGCTTAATTCTGACTTATAGAACTCGAGATATGGCCCAAACAGTGAAGTACGAGCGTGTAGCCCAACAAATCCGAATTTCCTTCTAATAAATCTCCAAATTAAGCTCTTTATTCTCCAATCCTTCCAAGTTTAGAATTTCCTTGCTTCCTACAATAAAACATTAAAATCTATTAAATAAAAATCCAATTAAATGCAAAATACAATAAATATGAGGAATATAATCATGTAAAATATATATAAATATACACTCTATCATATACCACTCCTTCTCATAGTCAAAAAGATAAGATTTCTTGGACGAAAATCAGTACATTGAAACCTTTTCTTGTGATCAACAAAGAGATTCATCTTTTTAAGTGGCAGGGACACTTTAATCAACTCCCTAACTGAGTCATCATCATATAACAATCTTATACACTTTTTAATACTCTTACGGTCACATTGAAAGAAAATTTGTCTTACTATAATCATATTTTACATCATAATCCTTCAAATCAAGAACTAAAATTTCATCAGTGTCAACATCATCGATGATGTCCACAGTGTCACTAATATAATTACCATTATCTTTAAAGATTTCTGGGATAAATCCCCATGATGATGCAAATGAATCGAAATCCTAGTAGACATTCCTATATAATACATAATAAAGCAACGATTACAAACAACATAAATGACAGAAACGAAGAAATATCAAGCATAATACAATCAATATTAACAAATAATCAACTAGAAAAAAAATATTAACAAATAATCAAAGTATAATGCATAGAATGAACCCTGATACATGATAATGCATGATACAGTAAATCCTGATTAAAAAGATAAAAAATAAGATTAAGACTGTAATAACCCTGATTTCTGTATTCGGGAAATTTTTTCACTTTTTGGTGAATAGTGTTTTTCATGCGTGAATAATGTTTTTCACGGATGAGTACTGATTTTGTAGACTAAGAAACTTTTCCTGTCACCCTATGTACGAGACATGGTATGGATATTTCGAAGTCATATTAGTGATACAGAGTAATAAGTGTATAAAAGATTTTGTCCAAAATTTTGATCAGTTGTCTGGTCCTCTATACGAAAAAAATTAATAAAAATCGTTAGATCTTAAAATAAATAGATGAAAACTGTTGGATCTAGCATAAAAGAATAATTTATATTTTAATGTGTTATAACCTAAAAGTGTATTTATATTGCTTTTATAAAAGTATATTTATATTGAAATACGAAAAGGTGTATGTCAATGATTTAAAGAATATGTAATTAGGTTTTTTTAAATTGAATAGCATTATCAATGTAGGTCTTCTACATTAGATAAGATTAATAGAAAAAATCGTAATTAAATTTTCTCTTGAGATTCTAAGTGTTTGCATTTTAATAATAATTATTAAATCATCAATAAATTAAATATAATTTTATGAGATTCGTGTGGATTGTAAAATCATTCAAATCTGATTTCTAGATCTCAAGATAAAGCCCAAATAGTAAATATGAATTTTTTTAATATTAATAAAAAAGTAAATGAAATTCAATTCTATTACAACCTTTTTTAATTATATCTTTTCCGATTATAATTTTTTTTTAAATTCAATTCTAATACAACCTTTTTTGATTATATTCCTTTTACATTATAATTTTCTTTCTAAAATTCACTTCTAATGCAACCTTTTCTAATTATATCTTATTTAGATTATATTTTCTCTTTTAATATGATATAAATCTTGATCGTCTATTTTTAAAAAAATTAGATTCGACGATTGAGATTATTTTGGTAGTACATGAAGGAAAATACGGATGAGCGGAAGCGTGAAATAACATTTTATTTCATAAAATCCATATATCGCACATATAGAAAATTGTAAAAATGATATGGAATCGAAATCATACCTTGAAAAAACGAAGCTTTACAAAATGGTGTTTTAGCAGTTGCTCCTCAGAGTGTGAAGCACTCTACTGGTATCCACCAAGATTAATTCTTCGACGAAGCTTTTTATAAAACTAAGCTTTTATAAAAATGGAGGTTTGAGAGAGAGAGAGGGAGATGAAGAAGATGAGGGAGGCAACTAGGTTTTTCACAAAAACAAAAAGTGTGTAAACTCATTCTCATCTCATTCTATTTATAGGGCTCATGTAGGGTTTTCATAATTAATATATCATTATATATTAATATATAAATCCTACACTTTATCTTATAAAATGTTTAAATAATAATTAAAACAATTTTAATCATTATTAAAACAACTTGCTCTCTCAAAATACCTTCATCAATAAATTAATCTTTTTATGGTGTGACCCTGTAGGTTCAATATTAAGCCGGTAGTAGAAATAAATAATAATAAACCTTTTATTTATTATTTATATGAATTCTAAAATTCATTAAATATAATTAACTGATTAATTATATTTATTCTACATCGTGAGTGATGCTTCTCAACATATCGCGACTATCCGGATAATATGAATTCACTGCTTAGAACACCAAGAACCTGTCAGTGCTAGTTACCGTACAATCAATTCCTTCTATCCTGCAATATCCCGATTAAATACAAGGCATGGAACTCGTGTCAAGCCTATCAAATTTAATCATATGATTCTTATTCATAATGCAAAGTTCATATTAATGCAAATTAGAAACTCCTTTCTAATTTCATACACTCTGGCCAGAGATTCCAGAACTCGCATACTAAGAATAACATAGGATATTCACTTCCTTACTGGAAGGGGTAGATCCTTTATTGATCGTTAACTATCTCCATACACAAATCCCTATGCCCAGAATAGACCTAATGGATGTCCTTGAGACTAAGGACTAAACCAAAGCATAGTTCATTATATACAAGATTACTCTAACGATCTCAAGTCTAAGGACACTTGTACAACTATCACTCATTGAACAACTATCGACACGTGAGTAAACTCCATTAGTTGTTCAACTTATCGAGTCATGTTCAGTGAACTTATTCCTTAATAAGCACCTACATACTAGCTATAGTGTCACCACACAAATGCCTATGAGAACAGACATCCTCCTGAAAGGAGCAAGCATAGTATGTACCAATCTTTGCGGATTCACTAACTTCCAATTAGTTATCCTATGATCAGGAACTGTTTAGGTCTAGAGTTATCATCTTCTAGATCTCACTATTATAATCTCATTATAATTCTAGAAGCTTTACTTTAAACCATGGAATATCTTATTTAAAACACTTTAAATAGATAAAGCCCGTAATAAAAACAAATAAGTCTTTTATTAATGTTAATGAAATCAAATAAGAGTACAAGAAAGTTCTTCCTAAATCATCATGCATGATTGGATTTTAGGACAAACTCTTTCAATCTCCCACTTGTACTAAAGCCAATCACTCTGGTATCTAATACCTATTCACTCATTATGACGATCGAAGTGAATCTGAGATTGCGGCTTAGTGAGTGGGTCTGCTATGTTGTTATGTGTGTCAACTCTCTCAATGTTGACATCTTTACTTTCAATGATTTCCCTAATCAAAAGAAAGCACCACAAAACAGTTTTGCAGCGTCACTTGTATCTATGAACTCTGCTTCCGCTATTGAGTCAACCGTTGTTGGCTGTTTGGAACTCTTCCAACTAATCGCTCCACCCTTTAGAGTAAACACGTACCCTAACATGGATTTGCTATCATCACTTTCTGATTGAAAACTAGAGTAGGTATAACCCTTCTATTTTTCAACTCAGATCCACCAAAAACAAGAAAAATATCCTTAGTCCTTCGCAAGTACTTAAGGATGTTCTTCACTACTTTCCAGTGGTCTTCACCTGGATCCGACTGATATCTGCTTGTCACACTAATTGAATAAGCAACATCAGGCCTAGTACACAACATCGCGTACATGATAGATCCTATTGCTGAAGCATAAGGAATCTTACTCATACGCTCTCTTTCCTCAAGTGTCTCATGAGACATCTTCTTGGAAAAGTGATACTCCACGGCTCATCGGTATGAGACATATCGTGGAGTTTTCATGCTAAACCTTTTAAGCACTTTCTCGATGTATGTACCTTGGGTAAGACCAATCATTCTTCTCGATCTATCTCTATAGATCTTCATACCAAGAATCTAGGATGTCTCTCCCAAGTCCTTCATAGTGAAGTTCTTTGATAGCCACACTTTGACTGATTGCAGCATCGGTATATCATTTCCTATAAGAAGTATGTCATCCACATACAATACAAGAAATGTTACCGCGCTCCCACTAACCTTCTTGTAAACACATGGTTCATCTATGTTTTTGATAAAATCAAACTCTTTGATTGTCTCATCAAAATGGATGTTCCATCTACGAGAAGCTTGCTTCAATCCATATATGGATCGCAAGCAAAATCCGAATTGATTTGAGTAGGGCTACATGCAAAAAGTTTCATCAAAGTCAATCCATTGCCTTTGTCTGAATCCTTTTGCCATGAGCCTAGCCTTGTAGGTCTCCACCTTGCCATCTACTCCAATCTTTCTCTTGTATACTCTTTAGCACCCAATAAGTCTAACATCCTCAGGTGCTTCAACCAAGGTCCATACTTGGTTGGTATACATAGAATCCATTTCGGATTTCATGGCACTCTGCCATTTCTCTGAGTCAATACTACGCCACATAAGGTTGTTTAGTTTGAACAAGTGTTTCCTCTTGAACCGTAGTAGTTTGTGTTTCATGAACTTCTTTAAGTTCAATCTTGCTCCCACTGTTCCCTTCAAGGATAAACTATTTTCCTAAGAAGGTAGCATGTCTGGAGATAAACACCCTATGATCGGTGTAAAAGTGACACCCTAAAATCTCTTTAGGATATCCCACAAAACTACATTTTACGGATCGAGATTCCAGCTTATCCGGGTCAACTTTCTTGACATAATCTAGACATCCCCAAATCTTAACGTGTTTAAGACTCAGTTTCCTTTCTTTCCATATCACATATGGAGTTTGAGGAACAGATTTGGAAAACACCTTATTCAGTAAATATGCTGAGGTTTCCAATTCATAACCCTAAAGTGATACTGGAAGATCTGCATAGCTCATCGTGGATCGAACCATGTCTAACAAAGTTCAATTTCTCTTTTCAGATACTCCACTCAACTATGGAGTGTCCGGATGAGTCCACTGGGAGACTATACTATTTTCTTTGAGATAATCTAGAAACACACCACTCAAGTATTCATCTCCTCGATCTGATCGAAGAGCTCTAATACTATGTTTGGTTTATTTCTCTACTTCATAACTGTATTCTTTAAACTTTTCAAAGGCTTCAGATTTGTATTTCATCAAATACATATATCTGAATCTAGATCATTTATCTATGAAAGTCACGAAGTATTAAAATCCTGCCATGGCTTGCGTAGACATTTGTCCACATACATCTATGTGTACCAATACCAGCAACTCTCTAACGCTCTCTCCATGTCCACTAAATGGAGATTTGGTCATTTTACCCAATAGACAAGACATGCATGTAGGATATGATTCAAAATCAAAGGGTTCCAATAACCTTCCTTTATGCAATGTCCGAAGTCTATTTTCACTAATATGACCAAGTCTGTAGTGCCATAAGTAGGTAGGATTTTCATCATCCCCTTTTTTTTTTCTTTTATTATTATGTTCAATATAAAGTAAAACATATTCTATGTCACATACATACAGACCGTTATTTAAAGTTCCACTACCATAAAGAACATTATCTCTGAGGATTGGATGTTTAATATTCTGAATAATAAACGAAAATCCATCCAAGTCTAACATTGGAATAGAAATAATATTCCTCACATTCGAGGGAACAAAATAACAATTATTTAAAATAATAGTCTTGCCCGTAGGCATATGTAAATCAAATGACCTTACAGCTACGGCAGCAACTCTTGCTCCATTACCCATAGAATCACCTCCTCTTCCCAAGAGCCCTACTTCTCCTTAGTTCTTGCAACGAATTGCAAATGTGAGAACCAAGGCGGTATCTAATACCTAAGTAGAAGTTCGATTTAGTGACATGTTTACTTCAATCATGAACATACCTGAACCTGAAGCGACAGTCTCACTACCCTTCTTCTTATTCAACTCTGCAATGTAAACCTTGCAGTTCCTCTTCCAGTGCCTCGTCTTGTTACATTGAAAACAAATAGCATATCCTAGCTTCTTAGCCCTTGAGAACTTTTTCTCAAGCTTTGAAGCCAGTCAGTATGGTTGGGACCAGTCAATATGTGAGCATCTAGTATGCTACGGAGTGATTGTGCAGAAGACCTAGTGTATATATCTATATATATTAAGTCTGCAAATGATATACACATAACAACACTTAGCAAATAATCAATTTCATTATTAAAACACTATATGAATCGGGTCTTTATTCATAAGTGGCTCCCACTAGTTTATCTAATTTATACAACCCCCTAAGTGAATAAATAAGCATTCAAAATGCTAGTGGGAATAGGGATCCTACATTCCATCACACAACCCCGGCTGTGGCACGAAACGCCATGTGATGTTCAATAGGCAGACAACTCTTGTCAATTACATCTCATGTTATTCCCTAATAAAACTTTAGCCTCTTGAATAATTGAGTCACGGCTGTGGCACGACAAACTCAATATTCTAAGTCAAGTCTAACCCAACATTCTGTACAATTGAATCAGTCTCCAATAGCCCACGGCTGTGGCACGTAACGACCATTAGATTCTAATTCATTGTACACATCTCTATGTAATAGACAAGTATTTCTTATTTCGAAATCAAAGCCCTCGGCTGTGGCACGAAACGACAGTGATTCAAAAATGAGAACTACTTTCTACCATGTTGGAAGGCTATGACCGACACAAGCCCGTTGTGTCATTGGCCAATTACTACTTGATATTTATAAAAGAGGTTTTTTTTTTAAGGTCACGAAACATTTTCGTATAAACCTATAAGTCTAACGTGTTTTAAGTTTGATAGATAATCTAAATCTATAACAAAACACGAAAAATCTCAATATTATTAGTCAAGTCAAATCCAACATTTTGTACAATTAAATTAGATTCCAATAGCCCACGGCTGTAGCACGTAACGACCACTAAAATCTAATTTTGTACACATCTAATGTAACAGACAAGTATTTTCATGTTGATCGGTAACAAAGTCCTCGGCTGTAGCACGAAACGACAATGCACCGAAAACAAGAAATACTTTCTGTCATGTTGGAAGACCATAACCGACACAAAACTTTTTGTGCCTATGGCCGATTACAACTTGACATATATAATACATAGATCTCATCTTCTTTGTTATTAACTAATAATTAAAACTCTTTTAATCATTAATTCTATTTCTAAACTCTTTAGAAAATTAATCTCTCCCTTAATATAATTTCATAAATTAAATAAATAATTAATAATATTAAGATCACATCTTAATTATTTTATAATAAATTAAATCTCATTTAATCAATTAATAAAATTGCTAACTAATTATTATTTCATAAATAAATAATTATCAGCCATTATTAATTAACTAATATTATTTAACAATCATAATCATAATATAAAGAGATTCTTTTCTTCAAGTAAATATTTCAAATCAATAATCGATAATAAGATGATTCCCAGATCGGGGGGAGCATTGTCAAGAGGCGTCACTTAATACCCCTTTCTTACAGATCAAAATCTGTTTTTGACAGAATCATCCTTTCTCTCAATATTGAAAATTCATATTTAATTACGTGTTTCACAAACACAAGAATCTCATGATTGTAATCATAATATTATTATTAAGGCAAGAAACGATTCCTATTCTAGATTTTCTAGAGCACGCCTTATATTGATTTAAGTTCACCTAAATCTATCATCGCATGGTAAACATAGGCATATATCTCATATATAAAACATAAACAAACATGTAAGCATGCAAGAAATATCATGTCATACAATGATATAAAGATGTATGGATTTATTATAGCATTTAAAAGCAATTAAAACAATTAATACATGCTTTAAAACACTTCCGGGAATATAAAAAATTCAAAATTTTTTATATAAAAAATATTTGACCACTCCATTAGATCCGTCTCGGAAAAACGAATCCAACGATATATCGCACGCCCAAAACGGAGTTACGAAACTCCCAGAAAATCAAATTTAATGTGGGCAGAAGGTCTGTAACGCACGTCATAAATGCGCTACACTGTGTAACGCATTTACGGAATGCGTTACAACAGTTTAAGGCCATTAAATGCTGTAACGCATGACGATCATGCGCGACTGACCCTGTCACGCATTTCCCAAATGCGCGACCCTCTAATTCCCGTCTGTACTACACGCGCCAGCAGCAGCTTCAACAGTTTTTTTTTTTTTTTTTTATTAAACTGCCGTTTGTACGTTTTTGTTGTCAGACATCAGGTGTTTGTAACTGTTGTGTTTCCTTTATTGCCAAAATCAAAACTGCCCAATACTATTATTGTAATAACTTTCATTAATATTATTATTTTAATTTTATATTAATAAATTAATTAACATTTAATTAATAAATTAATAAAAAATCAAAACAACATGATTTCTAAAATCATCCAGTAGCAAAAATAACCAGGAAGCTATGGGGTCCTTGTGCAAAATTTTAATTCATAAATTTCACATGCATGATTATTATATGAATTTTAATTAAAACAATTTTTAAAAATTCATAACAAATAATCTACACATCACAAAAATATGAAAAAAAATACCTAGATGATCTACAACACTTGTAGAACCCAGATCAATGGTCAAAATCTCATGCAAATAATATTTGGAATTAATTCATAATTAAATCTAAATAATCTTGCACAAATCATAATAAATCCATACATGCATCAAAAAATCTAAACATTTTACATGATTCTCTATATGCAACAACCTAGCTCTGATACCATTGAAGGAAAATACGGATGAGCGGAAGCGTGAAATAACATTTTATTTCATAAAATCCATATATCGCACATATAGAAAATTGTAAAAATGATATGGAATCGAAATCATACCTTGAAAAAACGAAGCTTTACAAAATGGTGTTTTAGCAGTTGCTCCTCAGAGTGTGAAGCACTCTACTGGTATCCACCAAGATTAATTCTTCGACGAAGCTTTTTATAAAACTAAGCTTTTATAAAAATGGAGGTTTGAGAGAGAGAGAGGGAGATGAAGAAGATGAGGGAGGCAACTAGGTTTTTCACAAAAACAAAAAGTGTGTAAACTCATTCTCATCTCATTCTATTTATAGGGCTCATGTAGGGTTTTCATAATTAATATATCATTATATATTAATATATAAATCCTACACTTTATCTTATAAAATGTTTAAATAATAATTAAAACAATTTTAATCATTATTAAAACAACTTGCTCTCTCAAAATACCTTCATCAATAAATTAATCTTTTTATGGTGTGACCCTGTAGGTTCAATATTAAGCCGGTAGTA
>CM075345.1:151435000-151835000 GCA_037693485.1 Kitagawia praeruptora | reverse complement strand
TTATTCAGTGATTACTTAACAATTTTATTCTAAATACCATAATTATTTAATTTAAAAATTTATACATTAATACATGAATCTATTATATTTATAATAGATATTTTGACATCTCAAACTTTCAATTCAAAATCATAAGGTACAATTAAAATCATGAATTAAAAATTATTAACAATATAAAATTATGAGTAAATTGCACTTTGGTGGCTTGTACTTTAATTTTTTTGCACTTAGATGACCAAATTTTAAAAGTGAACAATTTGATGGCTATAATTTAATTTTTTTGCACTTAAATGACCAACTTTTCAAAGTGAACACTTTGATGACTTACCTTTTTTTTGTTTAGCACTTTGGTGACCAAAATAGCGTCAAAATAAAAAAAAACCTAGCCATCAAAGTGCTAAACAAAAAAAAGGTAAGTCATCAAAGTGTCCGCTTTTAAAAGTTGGTCATCTAAGTGCAAAAAAATTAAACTATAGCCGTCAAAGTGTTCACTTTTAAAATTTGCCCATCTAAGTGCAAAAAAATTAAACTACGAGTCATCAAAGTGCAATTTACTCTAAAATTATTTACCGCACTATTCTAAATACACATTCAAAATTTAAGTTATGTAAAGTATTAAATAATTCTGTCATAAAAAAAGCTAATCAACCAATTAAAATGTTAGAATGAATTTTAAACCAATCATCTTTTAACATTTAATTACGAAATTTTTTAACTATGCAATAATTAATGGGAAAAAAAATTGACCTGACAACATATTTGAATTATTCAAAATATTAAATGTACTTTTAAATAGTACTTTACATTATTTGGTGTATAAATTATCAATCAAAAAATAAAAAATATTACAGAGTCAATGAAAATATTGTTAGTGAATATTTCCATAATAAATTGTCAATTTAGCACAAATTTTCTTATAAAATCATTATCTATTTATTGATAATTAATTCATCAATAAAAGGACATATGTCATACACAAAAATAATCAAACCTGCAAAAATCATCAATAAAAGGACATACAACATCTACAAAAACAATTAAAATTGAACAAACACATAGTAAATTATATCACTAATTTCCTTTATCCAATCATTGAACATATATTTAATTATGGTACATCTCTAGCTTTTGTCACTAAATTATACAATCTTTTCGGCGAGATAATCTAACAATTTGTTATAAACGTGAGGAATATGTATATCTAATTTGTCATAATGTATTCAAACAACCGACCAGAACTATGATTCTATACTATCCAAATCAATGAACTAATATAACAAAATCTAATATATTGGTAGACAAAATCCACGAACAGGATATTAGGCTCTTAGTAAAGAGAGATATTTAGTGAAAGTCAAAGTAAAATTAAGGAAAAGAAAATAAGGTTTATCATTTACAAGGAGTTGTACAAAATCTAATATTTTGGTAGATAAAATCCACCAACGGGCAACGGGGTACTAGACTCTCAATGATATTTTTATTGAAAAATAAAGAAAAATCAATATAATTTTTTAAAAAAAAACTTAAAAAACTGATATCAGCTCCTAAACTTTAGTTTAGTATCTTTTGGGAAAGGTGGAAAGAAAGAGAGAGCAACAACTACGGTTTTTGTTATAAAATTATTAATAATGATAAATAAAAAGGTTGATACACTTAAAATTATATATTGTTTTTAATAAAAGGGTGCCTTTTTGAATTTTGTATTCTTGAATTAAAGTAATAGTATCAATTCTCATAAATTGGTTGGTTGATTATATTGAATTTACTTGGTTGGTTGATTATATTTTTTTATATCAACAAAGCATAAAAAATGGCTAAGAAAACTAAATAACTTGGTAGAAAGATTCTACACAAATAGAGATATTTGTTAACGAGAAATAAGAAAAAATAAAAAGAAGGGTTTCATTTTGTTTAGGAGACTTTACACTATGCATTCTACTCTTACTTTTGTTTTGTAAAATCTCAATGTTGATCTAAGACATATAGTTATATATTTACATAACTTGGATACATAGTAATATATCATATAATTGTTATATTTTTTCTATTCGCGTATTTCATTTCATTTCGTGTACAAGAAAAATTTGTGAAATTTAGTGTCATTTTGTGTTCTAATTTCGGGTACACAATTTAATATCATGTCATTTTCGTTCAAGACCTTAAAGTGCATGACATGAATTTTATATATGATTTTTTTTCATATTATTTAACCCAAAATCTGAATTACAAGGACACATATATAACAATGTGACTATGTGTTTATATATTACACACTTGATTTCAATTTTATGGACAGTAGTTTATTTTCACAAGTTAGTCAAATTAAAAAAAGATAGGTGATTTTTTCGATTATCGGTCTGCGAATCGTGTGGTCCTTTTGCTTGCAAATGCTGCACAAATTCTATGTCAGGCCATGGAGAGTGGTTTGTCACTCCTCCTGCAATCATGTACTCAAAAATGATCATTTCTAAGTAATGCAAGTACGATTTATTTCAAAAAAAAAAAAGAAAAGAAAAGATAGGTGATACTCATTTTCATATGTCTTATTTTAAGAATAAAAGAAAACTAAAATTTATTATTCCATGGTTTACTAGAAAAGAATAAAAAACTAAAATACAAACTTCCAAACTGAAAACGCACATTTTAAGTTATCTTTACAAATAAGTTAAGGGCAATAACCATCAAATCTAACAATTATATGTTACTCCAAGAGCGCGATATATTGAATTTGTTTGGCCAGTTGATAATTTTTTTTTATTGTAAATCAATTCATTAATAAAAAGACATATAATTTGTAAAAATGATATTGAACAATCACATAGCAAACTAGATTAGATGAAAGTTTCTATTGTTATAATTACGTTCGTTTCATATATCTTGCACAGTAGATATCCTTTCTCATATCGCTTAAACATGCAACCTTTTTGTTGTCCTAAAATAAATGACAATTAAAATCGCAAGCGCACGATTCAATCGTTAAAATACTTTAGGTATCGATCCACGGAGACTAACATTTTCGCAATCCTTAATTTCTAATTTAGGCGAATTAGAAAATTAATTTTGAGAGGAGATTTGATTTGAATTAATTAACAATTAGGATTAAAAACATTTAATTCACAAAAAAAAAACCGACTGAACTAGATTAAAGATGCGTGATGAGAAAACTAAAAATAAAAAGGAAAGGATGAATGAAAACATGAGCTTTAAATTAACTATCGAAGCAACATGAACCAGCAAGAAGAAATTGGGCTGAATATGAATTATAGAAACAAAAATAAGCACAGTCCAGAAGCTAAAATCATGCAAGAGGCTTTTTAACAAACTAGATTAACGATAATAAACTACATGCTTGTAAATTAATTAATGGCTTAAGCAAATCAATTACGGAACTAAAATTGAAGTGTTGGCATTCAGTGATATTATGACCATTTACTAATTGGTGGACTAAATGAGCAAGTAATTAATTAGTACATTAAAAACTAAAGTACACTACCACGAAGCCAAATAAAATAGAGACACACAAATTAAAACATGGGCCAAGATGGGTTTATGGGCCTTAATTAAAATTAACAAAACAAATGGGCCAGGAACACGATATGCATGGATAGGAAGATTGTTAGCAATTTAAATGGACCGAAATAAAGTTGTAAGCCCGGATTAATAACCAAATGGATAAACGGAAATGAAAAGTAAAGAAGTAGCAAAGCAATATAACAGTGAAAAAAACAGGAGCCATAAAAGAAATGAATTGACAAAAATTATACGAGCAGACTATTAATAATAATTAAAAATAGAAACTAAACACAAACCCTCTTGTCCAAAACTTGTTTAGATAGAAGGTCATTAGGGCTGTAAATGAGTCGATACGCTCACGAACAGTTCGGTGTCCGATTCGAAAAAAGTTCGATTCGAGTTCGGTTCGATTTGTAAACGAGTCGAACATGAACACGATTTTAAGGTTCGTCTCGTAAATGAGCTGAACCCAAACACGACATAGTTCGGCTCGAAAGTTCGTGAACAAGTTCGATTATATAGTTCATGAGCCTTGTTCGTAAATATGATTCATGAATAAGTTTGTGCACAAACTTCATATATATACGTTCGCGAACATAATTTCTTTAACATTTAACGGGAGTTCTTGAATTCACGATAATTTGTAAATAATTGTATAAGTAAGTGTTACGAAGTAATATGTTAGTTTAGTTTGTCGATTCATTATATTTTCTTTGTTTAAATTTATAAATTATTTTTATTAATAATAGTTAAATTATACATATGTTACATGTACATTATAAATTATAACATTAGTTCGTTATGTATTAACTAAACTTGATCCAAATTTGATTCCTTGATAAGTCTAAATTCGAAGCATTTCTCGAGTTTTCAATGTTTCATCCCCCAATTTTATTTTTATTTTAATTACATTAAAAACTTTCTAGAAAAAAAAGGTTGAAGTGTTCATGAACACGAAATCATGAACACTATTTATGAGATGTTCGTGAATAGTAGCTCGTTAGACATGTTCGTGAACTGCTCGCGAACATGTTCGGGAATAAAATTTTTCTTAACGAGTCGATACACAAACAAAAATATTGGCTCGATCAAAGTTCGAGCTCGAGTTCGAGTTCGATGTATTTATAACGAGCTGATACACGAACAGTTAAGAGTTAAGAGTTCGATGTATTTATAACGAACGTATATATATGATGTTCATGAGCTGATAAATGAAATCTATCCTAAAACTACACTACACTAAAATCTACGGAGTATATTCTAATCTAAGTTATTGAATACAAGGGGATGAGGGGGTATTTATAGGATGAGAATTAGGGTTTAGGGATGTGTTGGGTTAATCTTGGCCCTATACCTCCATAATGTGGTGGAGAAATCCTAGTCATCTAATTGTTTCCTTCCCCTTTAAGCTTTGTAGAGTGGATCTTGGTCATACACTTATTTAGTGTGTTGGGATGATCTCCACCTTCCACTTGTCTTGAGATATTCCTTTTGCGCTCCTAATTCTTTTCCTTTTTTTCTTTTTTGTCCTTTTTCTTCCTCTTTTTCCCTTCTTTGCTCTTTATTTCTTTATTTTGCCATTTCTTTATTTATTTACGAATTTCCTGAAATGCAATAAAATAAATTATTAAATTATGAGTTCAAGCAATAAATAGGTAATAAAAATATGCAAAAATATGCACTTATCACTTTTTTTGATAGATAGTCTAATGATTTATTGGAGTCGTGAGAATTAAGTTCTACACATTTTTAATATGTAATCGAAAAATTAACCACGACCATACAAATATTTTCAATAAATTAATATAATAAATATTTTAAGTATTCGATATTTAATAAATATATACCCAATTCTCAGAATATAAGTGAAAATTTTGTTAACATGATATATAGAAATATTTTCTAACAAACAGAGAAATAAAATGAAAGCTAAATTTTAAAAAAAAACAATGAAGAGGGATTTTGAACTTTTCAACTAGGATTGTATTTGTTTTGATGATTGGCTCATAATATTAATATTTATTCAATTGGCATGAATTCACAGATAAGTAATTTTATACTTACGTTAATTAACATTTCAATAAAATTATATATTTTTCTAAATAAAAATTAAAATAATATATTTATATTAATTTATTAATACAATTTATCGATCGGTGCGTAGCACGGGTAGAACGCTAGTAATTGTATTTGGTTGTTAGTAGAACAATCTTCAAATGATAATAAAAGGGTATATTGATATTCAAAACGAAATATAAGTACAATTCATAAATAGAATAGAATTTTCAACGTAAAAAATTGTCGATTTCTTCTTTATTTTATTTCTGCGTAGGTTTAATTGAAAAATAATTGTTAAACCATTACTAAAGTAAAGATTATTTTGTTAATTTCACGTGGACTGTAAAATCATTCAAATCAAATTTTAAGAATTCAAGATAGAGTATAAATATTAAATCGAATGTGTAAAATCTTTTATATATCGATTTTTTAACAACAATTTAATATGTAAATTAATATAATTATAAATATTAAAAAAGGAGACATGTATTTCACGGATTATAAGCTAGTATATATAATAGAAATCAAGGTTGTAAAAATCGGAACTCGGGCCGACTCGGTTTTGTTCCGGAAAAACGAGTACTCGGAAACTCGGAGAGTACTCGGAATGAGTACTCGGAGAACAAATCGGATATTTTTTTAATTTTTTTCTCATATATTAAATTTATTCATTCATATTTTAATGTACATGTGTTAAAATTTAGAATTTAACGATAATATAAATTTTATATATATACTAATAATAATTATTTAATAATATTAAAACTAGTAGATAAACATTAAAAATATGAGTAAGTGTAATTCGATTTGACTCCGAAACTCGGAACTCTGAACTCGGATCGGACGAGGGGTTAAAAATGAGTACTCGGAATGAGTACTCGGCTGACTCGGCGATTTTTAGAACCCTGATAGAAATAGATGATTGCTTCGAGTCAGATTTAGTCATTTGGCTGCAACGAGTCATTGTTTGATATTTTAACCTAGATTATATCATTCATTTATTTTCGGTGAAATTGCGACTTATAAATTCTAAGATGAAGTTTTAAATCACTTAAATGTATAAAATTATATCAAATTGGATATATAGTTAAATGCGATTTTTTTTTGACAATAGTTAAATGTGAAATGATTATAGTTACCTTTGGATTATAAAATTACGAGGGAAAAAAAATAATGATTAACGATTTTTTAATTTTAGTAATTCTTTTTGAAAGCTTACAAAAGTCAAAATGAAGACCTCTCATCTCATCTAGTACATAATTCGGATAAAAAATACCTTCTTAAACTTCAAAAATATTATACTAAAGTGTAATATAAAACAAAATACATATTTCTATAAATTTTTATATTTATGTAGAAAAATTAAAATATAAACACTTATTTTTATATTTTTAATCATATACAAAATTAAAGGAATGATTTTTCCTTTGAGATATAATTTAAAAATATAAATTTTTGGATTGATTTAAATTATTATATTTTTAGCGTGTTTTAATAAAAAAAAAGAAGAAAAGAATAAGTTCGAAAATTGAAAAATTGAAAATTGGCGCCACTACCTTTGGCAAGAACGCGGTTTTGGAATGGGGCCGGGTCGGTTCGGATCGAAGATAAAAGACAGAAGGTGAGTTTTCAAATTGCCATTTTGTAAATCGCATTCTCTCTCTAAACCAAACCCTCATTATCTCTCTAACCCAAACCCTAAGTGCCATGGATGAATGTTCTGCTTCACGAAAGAGAAAGAGGAAGAGAAAGAGTTATCAACAGAGGAATCAGCAACGGAAACGCAACCGGAATGTACGCAAGCTTGAATTGTTCCTGCGCACAACCTACGAATCCATCCTTCCAGATGAAAAGTACCGGAAGAGAAGCGAAAAGTTGATTAAGAAAGTACAGAATGCTATTACTTCGAAAATTGAGGGATCGGAGGTGGTTGTCTATGGATCTCAGGATTATGATGTTGCTTTATCAGGCAGTGATGTTGATTTTGGTGTGAGAATGAGGGATGCGGATTTTTTCGAACCGAGAACAAAGGCTATGAGGAAGAAAGCTATAAAGGATATTAAACAGATTTCACACATTCTCAATGATATTGATATCCGGAACAAGGTATGCATTTATGATTTTTAGGTTTTGTATAAATTAGGGACGATAATCTGATTGAAATGAATTAGGGAGAGGGAGAGATATAAATTTAGTGTTTACACATGTGCTAGTTTTGTGCTATGTTGGTCATTCATTACCGAATTTCGATAACTATCACCAAAAATAGAGATACTTCATGAATCTGCCTAGCTGAATTAAATCAATGCATGTGTGTTAGTTGTACATATTATTGTGTGTGTGTGTTTTAGTTGTTCATATTATTGGTGTGAGGAACAACACTAAGCAAACAAGTTTTGATGATTTAAAGTTTGAAATAACATGTTAAGTGCTACAATTAGAATTCTCTAAGCAAATTAGGCAATCATCAACTATTTAATTGGCATTGGCCTACCACAAGTTTCACCATAGGCCAACTTTGTAAAAGTGTTATAGCTGATCAATAAAGTTCAGAAACCAATGAAATGCTGTTAAGTCGTACGAGAGGAGTGGCATTATGTCAGATGTTGAACTAGAGATTGTGTTGGGGCTTCTTGTCAGGAACTAGAGAGTTTCTAACTGAATAAAATAGTAAAACACATAGATAAGCTAGTTCTTAGAGAACTTGCTGAAGAAAGGGTAAGGGTTAGCGAGAGAGAGAAGCAGTTAGAAGTAGAGAGACAAAGTGTTGGAAACAATTATCTTGCAGAAATTAAAGTACACCTCTTGTATTTATAGACCAGTTCCAGTTTTCCTTAAGTTGCACCCTGTAAATTGAGGCACTATACATTTTTTTTAATAATTGAGGCATCCTATTAAACATTTAAAAACCTAAGATCATACTTGTTAGTTTATGTGTGTCCTATGTACCTTTTGCCTTATATAATGACGATTGTCTTATGGCTATATGATTGTTATTCCTCTAACTGATTTTCTTCTGAATTTTTGTTTTTGGCAGTTGAAGTGGTTTCCGGTGTATGTCCCCGATGGAATGCTGGATATGTATTTTGCATTCGGTACAGATGGAAAATCAGGAATTGGAGTCTGCCTCTCACTTAATAATCCAATGCCTAGCTTTACTTCTGCCTTCATCAAGGCTGCAGTTGACTTTGATCCTGTTGCGAAGATCTTTTTGACCCTGATAAAGTATTTTGCGATTGTTCATGACCTCAATTCAAAAGTTGATGGACTTCCAAACTCAGGGCATATGTTACTTGGAATATTCGTGTTGCAGAAAAATGAAGTCATTCCTCCGTTTCTGAGAAAAGAAAAGATAACGAATCTAAATGAGCTTGTAGAAGAGTCAAGAAGCTACAACAACACTGGTCCACATAATTTTCGCAGATCTGAAGCCACATTAGTCAGCCTTCTAGTTGACTTTTTCAAGTTCTATGGTCAAGATTTTGATTACTTTCGAATGGCTTTGTCAATTCGAGAAGGCTGCTTGGTTACGTAAGTACATTTATTTACTTTGTTAGTACTTACAATTGTTGGAAAGGTAACGGGCTTCACCAAATTATTTTCTAATCTCTGTATGATGCTTGCAAGCACATTATATTGATATGTAACACTGATATTTATTACAAGCCCCACTATATTGACCACTGACTAGCCTGAGTAGTGAGTACCAACCTTATTTCCAGGAACTAGATGCTGCATGTATTATGTTTCCTTGTTTCACATGTCTGTGCCTCCTTTTGTTTCTTGACTTTGCAACGTGTATAGCTGCATCTATATAACAATAATGTTGTTTTTTGGTCCCTTTTTGTAGGAAAAGATCTGTCCCTGTGCCACATAGTCATGACATGACAATTCTTGACCCTTTTAGCGGTCACAATGTTGCTGAAAGAGTTGGTTTTAATGGAATAAGAAAATTCCAAGATGCATTTGTGAAGGGCCTAGCAATTGTGTCCGCTGGAAGTGAATATGAGAAATTGTTCCAGATATTTCAGTGAATACCAGAAATTGGTGCTAATGGAAGTAAATACGAGAAATGCATGTACAATGTTATCAAACTCCACTGCAATCTGTGTATTATATTTCAGTATCAAATTCCACTGCAATCTTGCAATCTGTGTATTATATTTCAGTGACTTTAAAACATCCAGTTATTGGAATTCGCCAAGTATGCCTGTGAATTTTAAAGTTTGAAATATGTATGCATATGTTGTTGGAAATATGTCAGAAGGCCTTTGCCATTTATGCTTTTTTGTTTCTTTAATGGGTCTGTTATTGGTCAAGTTTATGCCTTTTTGTTTCTTTACTGGGTCTGTTATTTGTCAATTCGCGTTAGTAGGTTGTTATGTGGAGGACCATTTTTGGACCTGGCATCAAGATTTTCTTAGACAGGTAATTAGGTTGTTGATATTCATGCTTAGCTTCTGTATCATCACCTGATATGGGATTAGTTGTTTGATATAAGAAGAGTGGCTTTTTTTGTTATTTACAATTCAGGCAGACCAAACAATCCGGAGTTATTTCCATTTGTGTTGTTGGGGAACAAAGTGGACATTGATGGTGGGAACAGTCGAGCAGTAAGAATACACTCATTTACCATGACTTGTGCATTTAAATCAAGTATACCATATGCATCGCAAAGCACCATTACTTGGAACAAAAATGACATGAACAAGAAGTTAAACTGTGCAGGTCTCAGAGAAGGTAGCCAGGGACTGGTGTGCTTCTAGAGGAAATATACCATACTTTGAGACATCCGCGAAAGAGGGCTACAATGTTGATGATGCATTCTTATGTGTTGCACAAACGGCACTTGCTGCAGAACACCATGATAAGTATCGGTAGTAATTAAGATGACACAGCAAATAAACACTGTCAATAATTACATAAGCAAACAACATATTTTCCAGAATTAATGAGATGATGATTTTAACATAATGCACACAATTGCCACCCCAAAAACTCCAGTTCCCGACCTTCAGTAACCAAGGACATAGTATATCCGCTAAACAATATGCATAATATTGGTATTATTGCGGATGATTACTAATTCTTTGGTATTTTGGGTATCCTATTCATGTTGTCAGGAGAGAAAAGAATACAGTAGCTGTCTTTTCTGGCCATAAATCTGACCTGTGTAGACACCTGTGTAAACCATCATTCAGAAATGTATTCGCTCATGCAGCATCGTCAGGTGAAATCTTTATTATCAAGAAATTCCTTTGCTCCAAACTTCCCGTCATGTAACTAATATCTTCTAAGTGGGTTCTACAGGAATCTGATGGCAAAGCAAGGCATGTCACCTAAAGCAAAGAAGGTGGTTTCAAAGAAGAGTGGTAGCCGGACTGATGGTGATAATGTGGACATAAACTACCAAGTATGGGAATAACTACCTGAAGTGGCAGCTAAGAGGACCAGAAGAGACACAATAGGGCGCGGTAGAAGGAAGCAAAGCGACAGGCCTGAGTAGAGTAGAGTATTTGACAGGAAAAAAATTTACTGTCCAGAGAAACCTAATATATATATTTTAACACTGTCATATGAATGTTTCTGTCCTGTTATTATCTTGACTTCTCCCTTGTGTCTGTGGGCAACTTTTTCTGAGCATAGAACAATTTAAATTCGGAAGGATTCACGCTAATATTAGCCTAGCTACTCCGATATGTGTATTGAAGTTGGAAAGCTATATGCTACTATCCTATCTTAGAGTCCCTCCCATAATGTGCATCATAATCCAGGCTACTCAGATCTCAGTGCTTAACGCACGTTACCACTCTACTCTCTGTGGTGATGTGGGGTATGAAAGAAAGAAAATGTCGCTTTGACGTTATAAATTTTTTTTGCAATTAAAATTTTAGATCAATATGGAGGTGTAAAAATGTTTGGATATATATGAACAATGCACAGCTGGTTGTTAAAGCCGAGGCATCGATTAATATGTTTGTGATTATTTGGAGTTTATATTGCAAATGACAGTCATGCACAAGCAATCAAAATAATAGAAAATGGGATGTAGATTATAATATAACAAGCCTTGTTTGTCACAAAGATTATATTATTTTTAAAATCATCTCTTTGCGTATACATTACTAAAGCTTCTAATTACAAAGACAAATCACCGGCAATGAAATTGCATGAACTTTGGTTCTTTACTGTTGAGTGATAGAGCAGTCTTGAACGAGTTACGAAATGTTGTTTAGCTTACGTATCGCTACAGAGCACACGTTATTTATAGAGCAATATCTTTACTGCACGAGTGATTCTGTTGCTAGAAATGCTACTACTTCATAAGGAACTTGCTACCTGGTAATACTTATTTGGTTGTGTGTATTAGATAAATGTGTATGTTGTTTTGTGCACTTGAGTGAGGCCAGTAGTGGGATAAATGGTACATACTTTTACTGTTTTTCCTCCATTCAGGGCATGAAGTATCTGTTATTAATCAGAAACTCGTTATGTACAAGTTAATCACTTGATATAGAACGATTAGATGTTCGTAGAGGTTCTCTTGGCAAGGATGTAATTTGCAGCCTGCTGCATTCACAACCGTTTTCCATCAGGACTATAGGCCATTGAATAAGAAGTTGAATAATTAGCTATATTGCTTTGATTCATCTGAAGTGTTCACTTGCATTATAACTTACTCACAAGGTCATGGAATCACTCTGGAACCATGAACTTTGCTACAGGAGAATGGAGCACAGAGTATGTATTCCCAGTTTAGGCAGTTAAGTTTTGTATGATTTACTGAGTTTTAATTCAATCAAGAAACTAGCTACAGTGTTTTAAATTCTGAGCAAATACTCGATTTCTACAGATATTGACTAAGCTCATCACAATGTTATCCTCTATGATTAGCCTAGACGATTTTCTTAAAATTGAAGTGAAGGAGATCGATACTCTTATTATATATGGTTCACCCAGCAAACCTGGAGTCATAACTCATAACCACAGTCCGGACTAGGTCATTTCTATCTTCAAGAAAGATCAAGGCCAACAAGGATTGAAGTCTATGTTGTTATTGTCCTAGAAAAATCTAGTGTGGATATTCTAATATGTAATGCAGATGAGAACATATATTCCAAAAAGAGAAGTTTTTAAGTATGTAACAGAAACTGGGGAAATTTACCAAATTGCGTCAAGTTTTAGTAGCTTCATTGGAATTTATCCGTCTCTAGTGACTGCAGACTTCTGAATGAAACACAAGGCAAAATATCAGTGATTGAAGGAAGTAGGAACTGGGGCATGCTAATGAGGTTAAGTAATTAGAAGCTTTTCATTTTGTAGGTATCTTAGCAGAGTGGCTTCTCAAGTATACTCTTGAACGAATGTTTATGAAATTTCAAAAAGTGTGAAATGTTTTATTTATCTAAAACGTTCCGCTTATGATTAAAAAATCCTCAGTGAAACCACTAAGTTATCACTAGAATTCTGTTTCTTCTGTAGGTGCCTTGACAATGCTGCCATAATGTTAGATCATGAAAACAGAACAGGGATAATACTCCAATCCTTGAAGGCTTTTAACGGGGTTGAAAAACTTAACCCGTAGGCTTCCTATTTGGGCTATCGAAGTTGTCTTCTTGACTGTTTATGCGCAAATGCTTATAATGTATGTTGAACCAGGGCTCATGATGGACACAGATATCGGATCCTCTAATATTCCTGCTGCTTTTCTTTTAAGTCCTCGTGTCATCAGTCATTTTCCAAGTGCCAGCGTGTATGATATGTTTCTTGTCCCTATTTCAAGTAAATTCTTCTGGCAACAGAAAGGGGTTTCTCTAAATTGCATCGGCCTTTTACATCTCTCGATGCTCTGGTCGAGATCAAGCGACTCCAAGTTGCAAGGAACTTGAAAGGATAAAAAGATTTTAATCGTCTAAGCTGTCACGATCTTAGCCTTACGCATACCCCCTGTTTTCTGGTAACACAAGTTTCATATGACAACATTTCACGAATTATTACCCAAGAGAAAAACTTTCGCTCTGAATTAATAATGCATTTTCTAAAATTTTACATTTCTGCCATCGACCATTTCAAAATATTTGGGAAAAAATTGCAATGTTAATATTCAAGAAAGATTACTAGCAATAGCGATAGCTTGACAAAACTATGTTTTTTTTCCAAGCCAATTGATCACTGAAAGCAAACGCATGTATTCAATTGGGATTTTGAAGGATTTTGAGGGATTTTAGAAATCTAGGAGTATTCAATTTGGATTTTTTAAAATCCATTAAAATCTTGAGGTATTCAATTTGGATTTCAAAATGTCATTTGAAATCTGAGGGTATTCGATTAGGATTTTAAAAAGTCTTTTAAAATCTGGGTGTATTCAATCTGGATTTAAAACAATCCATTTAAATCTGATGGTATTCAAAAATCCATGGATTTTTTAGATTTATTAAAATCCATGGATTTTGGTGGATTTGCTAGTTGTTTTTGTAAGTTTTGAAATCTTGCAAAAATCAATGAGATTTTGATGGATTTCTAAAAAAACTTTTCAAATCTCAAAGACTCTACATCAAATTTACAAATTCTTTGTAGAATCTTTGTAGATTTTAAACAATCCGTAGATTTTAGAAATTCTTTAAAATCCATGGATTATCGAAAATCCTTCAAAATCCCAGTTGAATACACCCCCCTAAGTATTATGCCTCTTTTTTCTTAGTCTTGAGCCGTAGGGGTTTACAATGTTTTTCATAGTATTACAATAAAATTTATAAAATCATTAAATTTATAAAAAAATTTTATTATAATAAAGTTCTAAAAATTACAATAAATTAATATTAAAAATCATTAAATTTATAAAATTTATTAATTTATTTCACACAAAAATAGATAATACCGCATAATAAATATCCGTGCATTGCACGAGATATAACCTAGTATTTATAAAGTATCTATAAAGTATCCGGGGTATAAAGCTGGTATTCATAAGTTAATAAGTAACATTCACATTGTTTTCAAAAAAAAAAAAAATTGTATCGTATATATGAATTATTTTATGTTTGTTATTCAAAGTACATTATGTTGTTTATCTTATTATTACAATTTCAATTCAATTTTTTTGCCAAGTCAAAGAACATGAAGAATTTCAATTCAATTTCATAATACGGGTAAAAAAAGTTAATAAATAGAATTAGGATTTTGCACGTGAGTTGTACAAAGACAAGATTTCGAACTCTAATCTGATTAGGATTGCCTAAATATCAAATACTAGAAGGCTATAAATAGGATCCACCTGCTAATGAAAAATCATATCAAGATAGACATTTAACTCTCTGTTGATTTGATTTCAAAAAAAAAAAAAAAACTCTCTGTTGATTTTGTGTTTTCTTATGTGCAACTTTTGAAGGCCTGAAGAATTTTGTTGTGATTCATCAGTGTTGTTGCATAAGATTTTGATAATGGGTTTCGAGATTGCGAAGGCCCCTGAAGAGGGGAAGAAGCTGGAGCAACAACCAACTCAAGTTACTGAGGGTTACGAAAGATTGATTAGTACTGTTAATAATTCTGAAGATGTTGATGATAGTGTGACTTTTGAGGACGATGATAAGGCATTGAAGTTTAAGGAGGTTGCGCAGGTGGAGGATGAGTATCGACATAGAAGATCATCTAATCAGGTTATTTCACCAGATAAGATTGGCGATGTTACTGTAAATACGTATGCTGGCGATGTTACAAGAAAAGGGGAGAAAGCGGAGACGTTGAAACTCAGTGCTGATAGAGAGAAAAAGGAGGATAGTAAGAAGAGGTGGAGCAGGGGGAATCAATCTCATGAGGATACGAATGTAAAGAAAGATGAATTTGATGGGACGCCTGCACCAAAACGCCATAGGTCGAGGTGGGATGACACACCTGTAGCTGTAAACAGTGCAGTGCAATTCGATTTTGTGAAAGAATTGCCAGGTGGCTTGCTGTTCATGAAGCTTGAGGATTACATGTATTTTGGAGCCTTGCTGAAAGAGGAAGATCAAGTGCAGATGTCTCCTGATGAGCTGAAAGAGCGTGAAATTATGAAACTGTTGCTCAAGGTAAAGTGTGGAACACCTCCACAACGGGAGACAGCTTTGACACAGCTTACTGATAAGGCGCAAGAGTTTGGTGCTGAGCCGTTGTTAACTAGGATTGCATTACTTCTCATGCAACCTACCCTGGAAGATCAGGAGAGACATATCTTGGTGAAAGTCATTGACAGACTGGTATGTAAACTGGATGACTTAGTCCGTCCTGCAGTACACAAGATTGTGGTCGTGATTGAGCCGCTACTAATTGACGAGGACTATAATACCCGTGTACAGGGCAGACAAATCATATCTAATCTTAGCAAAGCAGTTGGCTTGAACGCAATGATTGATGTAATGCTTCCTGATGTTGACAACATTGATGAGCAAGTGAGGAACGCTACTGCTATCGCATTCAGTGTTGTGGCTTCAACACATGGTATACCTGCTCTATTGCCATTCTTAAAAGCTGTATGTCAAAGTAAGAAGTCGTGGCAAGCTCGCTACACGGGCATTAAGATTGTTCAGCAAATTGCTATTCTGATTGGCTGTGAAGCTCTTCCCCACTTGAAGTCTCTTGTAGAAATAATAGAACACGGTCTTAATGATGAGAATCAGGAGGTCAGAACTATTACAGAACTGTCTTTAGCGGCTCTTGCTAAATCTTCTGCTCCTGCATAGATAAGACAAAAAGGCTGTCACATATGCAGGCCGATTTTAAAATTTACTTTACTACTATAGTAGTATTTTTC
Source organism: Kitagawia praeruptora (assembly GCA_037693485.1). Taxonomy (NCBI): domain Eukaryota; kingdom Viridiplantae; phylum Streptophyta; class Magnoliopsida; order Apiales; family Apiaceae; genus Kitagawia; species Kitagawia praeruptora. Next base: position 151,818,640 of record CM075345.1, on the reverse strand, counting down.
ACCATGGAAAGTGGTGTTTTATCTTTTATGCCAATTAATGTACCGTGATTCCTCATCCAATGATGAGGCAAATAACTCTAATGGACTCGGGTTTTTCGTTCTTTGTCTACTCTTTTTATTTGTTTTGATTATACATAACTGTTACTCACACACATTGTACTATTTATGTATTTATCGCACATTGTCTAGCACCACATTTATAGAACACACATGAAAGCTAATTAATGATTTTCAATGTTAAGTTATGAGTTTATACCTCATCCTAATCTACTTCCTAAATCATTCCTGAACAGGATAGAACTAACAAAATTAAATTGTTTATATATACGTTGTTGCCATCAAAACAACTAATTACAGAACATATTGGGCTACACCATGGCTTCCAACCACCATCAAGAGCCTGCAGCTGCACAACCATCACAAGAGTTTACTACGGTAAACATACCGCCTACATACCTCTCCGAAGATAAGGCTGCTACAGCTCCAAAACTACCACCGGATTCCATATAAGCTTCCTCCAAGGCGCCGCTTTAAAAAATTTTTTTGGAGCGGTACATTATTCTGTTTTACAACCTAATGTATTCTTTAAACTTCAATTCTTTAAGATGTCATGTGATCCTCACAATTATTTATGTTGCTCACTACAAAGGAAAGGGCAGGCCAACTGGTTTTCAAAAGTCTAAATGGGTTGATTTTGAAGTACATATTGTTAGAATATTATATAAGATCCATATAAGGCCTCCCTCTAATACCTTAAGGTTTTAGATGAGTTGGTTACTTAACATGGTATCAGAGCTCAGGCACGCAGAGGTCCCAGGTTCGACTCTCTACGACCCCCAATATTCTCACAATTTATTTCGGACACGAAGGCAAATTTATGCCCCAAAAGATGGGCGCCCGTGATCCACTCTCGACCCAAAAATGGGCTTTCGAGTGAGGGGGAGTGTTAGAATATTATATAAGATCCATATAAGGCCTCCCTCTAATACCTTAAGGATTTTAGATGAGTTATTGAGGAAATAAGGCAGTGTGCTGAGCTGTCGATTCTAGCTGTCATTAGCTGTCATTAGTCTAGTAATTGTACAAGTATATGGCTCTTATATAAAGCCTCTCTTGGATTCATTTTAGGAGCTAAGCTTGTAGTCACAATGTAGTCTATTATAGACACACCGTTATATGTATATAATTTGTTACGTTCTTCAATCTCTGTATATACATTACATAAATTCTTTATGGTATCAGAGCCGTGATCCGAAGCATTCTTGAAGAGAGATCGATCGTTCTCGTAGGAAGAACACGAAGTGATACAACTGAAAGATTACTGAAATTGAAGCTTTGTCAATGGCGATGTTAGTTTGTTGACGAGTTGAAGTTTGATTTCTTTAAATTGAAGTGTGTATGCTGTGTTCTAGAGAATGTTATAAACTATTTCTTCTTCAAGTTTGTGATCACCTTGTTGAAGTTTGTTTATGCAGTGTATACAGATTTGATCTTGTTTACGTCGATTCTGAGCGACAATTAATCAAACAGTTCATATGCGATCGCGTTTTCATCGTATCTTGTTTTTTAAGAGTTTTCTCACCAATTCTGAGTCTTCTAAGCGTCAACAATGGCGGCAACATAATGATATACAAAATTAGAGCTGAGAGACCTAGAAATTCTTGTAATCTCAGTTGAAATGGAAAAGCTAGGGTTTCGACACATAAGGTGTTTGATCTTTTGAGTGGAAGAATGTTATGCACAGTAGGTGTTTGCACAATTGTCTGTGAGTCTTGTATTGAATTGAGATGGAAGTTCTTATCTGATGGTCACAAAATGTTCCATTGTTCAAGGAATTGTTTTAATTGTATTAGCTGAATCAGTGAGAGAGATGGGGTTATTTTCTGGAATTCTGATGGGAATGATCACTGGAATCGCATTGATGGCCGGGTGGAGTTGTATGATGAAGTATCGAAGCGATAAACGGATTGCTAAGACAGTTGACATTAAGCTCCTTGGATCCCTCAACAGAAATGATTTAAAGAAAATTTGTGGAGACAACTTTCCTGAGTGGATATCATTTCCTGTTTATGAGCAGGTAAAATGGCTGAACAAACAACTGAGCAACCTGGAAGAGGAGAAGAGAATTCTAGAAGAGAGAAAGAAACTAGAAGAAGAAGAGTTTCCTGTAGGAGACTATAAGTTTCCTGTAGGAGACTATGCAGGAGATTATACTACAACTGCAGGCCTTGGTGGTGATCAGTGGAACCAAATTACTGATGCCCAGTGAGGTGGTGATGTTCAACCTGCCATTCATTACTGATGCCCAGTGAGGTGGTGATGTTCAACATGACATTCCAGCAGTTCCTGCTGGTGCTACTTGGACAGACGCAGGGCCAGTTGCTGGTGATGGTGGTTGCATCTAGTGTATTTTTAGGCAGTAACAATGGATGCTTACAGCTGGTCACTGTTGGAGATTTGTTTTACAGCAGGGTCTGATGTTTGGTGAATTGTTGTTAAAGGTGCACATAACATAAGGTGACACCTAGATGATCAGCAAGGATCAGTGAGAGTTTCAATTTTATTTGCAGTTGAGCTTGCATAGTGTCAAGTTTGCTGAATGAGGATAAGGATGATAGCTTGTCTTGCTTTGACAAGTCGTAATCATTCTTTAAATTATGAGCCTGAAGCCCGAGCCTGAGCCAAGATGCCCGAGCCTGAAGCCAGTGCCAGAAACAAGTCCTTGAATGGCAGGGAATTGGAGTCCCCTGTCAGGACATTGATGTGCTCCTACTGTCCTTTAATGGCAAACGAAGCCAGGGTCCTTGAATGGCTTGTAAAGCCAGGGTCCTTGAATGGCAATCAACGCCAGGATTCCTTGAATGGCAAGCAAAGCCAGGATACCTTGAATGGCTCGCAAAGCCAGGACTGGAATGGTTTCTGATTTTTTCTGCATTTAGTAAATTCTGATTCAGTGGTTCTTTGCTAGCATTTGTGGTAAAGTTCAAGCTAAGAGCTTCACCTTGTTCCCACTCTTAGCTTGAGGGGGAGTATTGAGGAAATAAGGCAGTGTGCTGAGCTGTGCTGAGCTGTCGATTCTAGCTGTCATTAGCTGTCATTAGTCTAGTAATTGTACAAGTATATGGCTCTTATATAAAGCCTCTCTTGGATTCATTTTAGGAGCTAAGCTTGTAGTCACAATGTAGTCTATTATAGACACACCGTTATATGTATATAATTTGTTACGTTCTTCAATCTCTGTATATACATTACATAAATTCTTTACATATTTTTGGGAAAGAGGTGCAGTTTTTCTTGTAATTGAATTTTGAGAAAAAGGCAATTTGGCTAGTTATCTTTTTTGTTTTTGGCACTTGGATGGCTGCGAATATTTTTTGACATTTTGTCTGGCTGTAATAAAATTTTTAAGCACTTGAGGGGTTCCGTCAAAACGCTAGTAACGCCGTCTAGCCAATTCCGACGAAAAACTGAACCTCTCCAGTGAGCTTTAAAATTTTTCCGACGAACACGGATTCGTACACCAAATCACTAGTTCTATATATCAAATCAAATCTTATGAGTTCAACAATCTATACAAGACATCAATAACAGCAAACAATCAACCAATATTCCCAGAAATTCGATATTAAAGTTCACCCCCAAAAAACTCGATTTTCACATTTAGGACATGAAAAATCAATTAAAAATGATCATAAAATTTCTGAGATCATAAACAATCTATAGACATTAACCACATAAACAACAAAAAGCAACACCAAATTCAAGAAATTAGAATGAATATCCGAAAATTATAAAATCACGAACAAAGCATATTCGAATATATACACACACATAAACATGTAGTACAGATCATGAGATTCGATTTGATTACTCATATGAAGGATTTGAATTTCATAATCACCTTCAAAAGGCTGTTTGATCTTCAAGAATGCTCAAGAACAAAACATGCTGAAAAGTCACGTTTAGACGGCGTTACTAGCGTTTTGACGGAAGCCCCTCAAGTGCTTAAAATTTTTATTACAACCAGACAAAATGTCAAAAAATATTCTCAGCCATCCAAGTGCCAAAATCAAAAAAGATAGCCAGCCAAATTGCCTTTTTCTCTTGAATTTTTACCGCGGTTTTCTTGCTGTAAACTTATTTTTGTATGTATATCAGTTACTTATAGCATGTAGCTAACATAGGGTGAATGCAGTATCGTAAAGATGGATTTGTAGCTAACTTGAAGTTGTTTAAGCAGCTTACTGCCTTACTCTATTGAGCTTCCTAGAAACTCACTGATTTAGATTTCTTTACTCTAAGAAAAGGAATAGTTGAGATATCTTAAGTAATTTATGTCCAAAGGTTATGTCTAGTTTTAAAAAATTTAATAAAAATATATTAATTCAAACACATAATGTAGAGGATGGAGGGTGATCACTTTACGTGGTGGAACAAAAGATCTCTTAACTGGATCAAAAATGCAGAGGGAGAAGAAACTGAAGAGCTGAAAGTACCAGTACCTACCTAACATTCCCATTAGTTCAAGAAACACCAAAAGAGCCCTTGGATATTCTATCAACATCTTGGAGTCTTTCTGTTATTGAGATCTCGAAAGCTCTAGCAAATATTCAAAAACAATTTCTTGTCACTAAGATTACGAATGTCGTTAATCCTCCGAAACCAGGGACAACAGGGAGATGGTTCCATAAGAAAGAGATGAAGAGCAGCATAATGAAGAAAGATAAAGAGCGGATACAATCTCATCTGCGTTCAGCTATCTCAGTTTCTGGAGTAGCTGCAGCATTAGCTGCTGTTGCTGCAACATAAAATATAGAACTCTTGGCTTCATAGTGTATTCGAGATGGCAGAATCAGCTCATGATACTGTGGCGATCTGTTGTCAAATCATCAATCGACATAGGAAGTCCAAGCGATTTATTTACACTTACAGCTGCTGCTGGAACTGGCAAATTCATTTGTAAATTTTTTTTACTGTCAATGTCATTTAGAACCAAAAAAAAAGTTACATTAGTGTGGTTAAAATTTTTGCATTATTACTCAGTGATGCATAGCTTTAAGAGGAGAAGCAGCTTTAAAGGCAAGAGCTTCCAAGGAAGGAAAGAAGACTGTAGCCATTAGCCCATATGACAAAAACATCGCAGAAGATCGCGTAATTGATGTTTTAGACAATGAGTCTGATGGAACGGATCCCCCTTGCATGGTGATCAGCTGCAACACACTTGTAAAGGTTACTTCTTCATTAATAAAGACTTGAGTTGGGAAGCAGACACATCAGTCAATAGATTTCATGTCTAAGCAACTGCGTGATAAACTGATAATTCAAATCTGAAAACCATAAAAACAAATCACCAAAACACTAACTCTGAGTATGCTTCATTTCTTAGATTAAAATTGCATGTTTCTTGACGAAATTCCTGGTATCTTTCAGTGGAAGCACGTGTCTATATACATACAATAAGAAATATGAGGTACAACAAGTAGTAAGAGTAAAAATAGCATTAGCTACCGAGTTATGCTATCTTCACAACATAGGGTACGGTTCTCATTTAGCTCACTGACAGGTGACAATCAAGTTTAAAAGCAAACACGTCGGAGGAGCTTCATCATTCAGTTTCGCCTCACAGTGTGTCCCCAAGTTTTAAGAAGAGATAAACACAGAAAGTTGTACATTGTCTCCTCAAAAGTTGTACATTGCTTTGGAATTTCTTTATGGACCCTAGACACATTTTCCGATCAGCTAGTGCGCTTCCACAATGTGATCCAGAAGAGGTATTCTTAAACTCATTACCCCCAGTATTCAGCTGCAGAAAGATAAATAAAACTTATTGAGCTATATAGCTTATCACACATGTCATAAGTTCACTTATCACAGTTAGCTTATCATCATCTACTTATCATAACTAATTCTGTTAGGATTGGAGTAACACTCATTTTGTATAAATCTCTAGTTCTACATTTTAGTTACTTCTTTTTCTCTCTGTAATCTCTCCAGATCTCTCTGTAACAAACAATGTTCTTGATCAATAATGAAGCTTCTTGATTCTGTAAACATGGAGTTCTATACGATTGCTTTGGTTATGTCGTTGTGTTCATCTGTTCTATGGAATTATTAAGAACTTAAGATGGTATCAGAGCGTATCTCTTCCGCTGCAGCTCCTTTCTACGACATTTCTATGCTTTCGTACGGTTTTGTGAGTTTCTTTGCTTACTCCATGGATGTTCTTCTGTTTTCTTGCGTTTTTTTTTATGACATTTATCATATTCATCTTCTGCAAATTGATTGTTTTGATCAAGTTCTAAGCGTATTTTGTTATCGATTGACTTTGTGTGTATCGATTCTCTTATGTGTGTATCGATTTCGCCTTTAACAATCTCATTCTATCGATTTGTTATACATCGATTTCTGTTGATTGATCTCTTTTCTTGCCGATCTTCTTGATTGATGACTTTTTCATCTTCACATTCTTATGCAAATGCTGTTTTAGGCAATTTACCTACTAAATCAACACAAAACATGTCTTCAACACGTCCAGCCAATACTTCTTCACCATCTGTTGAACAAAACTATTCTGAGTCAATTGACAATAATTCTCATCCTTTATATCTTCATAATAATGATCAGCCTGGAATGATTCTAATTTCTAAAAAATTGCTCGGTTCTGAGAATTATGCTTCCTGGAAACGTTCTTTGTCTATTGCTCTTTCTGCAAAGAATAAACTCGTCATTGTTAATGGTGATTTTGTTGCTCCTGCTTTGGATTCTCCTCTTTTTGTTCACTGGAAACGTGTAAATGATATGGTTATCACTTGGATATTAAACACTGTTTCTGATGAGATCAGTAATAGCATGACATATATGGATAGTGCATCTGCTGTTTGGAATGAACTTAATGAGCGTTTTTCTGTTGTGAGTGGTCATAAGTTCTATGAGACTCAACGAGATCTTTTTAAACTTGAACAAGGAAATGATTCTATTGAATTCTATTTTCACAAACTCAAAGGATTTTGGGATGAAATTAAAGCCTTAGAACCACCTATCAAATGTACTTGTGGAGCTATCAAAGATTGGGAACTTCAGCACGAAAAAACAAGGTTAATACAGTTTCTTATGGGGCTACATTCTAGCTACACTGCTGCTAGAGGACAGTTGTTGATGATGTCTCCATGGCCTACAGTAAATCAAGCTTTTATGCTTCTTAAACAGGAAGAAAAACAGAGACAAATTCATACTTCTGCAAGTCCTGTTGCTTTGATGGTCAATGTACCTAAAACCTCTACACCTGGTTATATTCCAAACAAATTCAGTGATCGTGCATCTCTCCCTGTTCAAGAATGTTCCCACTGTCATTTTAAAGGTCACACAAAGGAAAGATGTTTCAAGTTAATTGGTTATCCAGCAGATCATCCTTCTCATCCAAATAATAAAGGGAAGAAAAAGGTTTTTACTAATTCCAGGTTCTCAAAATCTGCAAATGCTGTGCAGGTTACCTCTACTGATAATTCTTCAGATAATCTCTCTACCAGGATGGAGGACTTGCAGAATCAACTTAGTTCATTGATGCAATGTATCAACAAGACTTCAACCAATTCTTCTGTTCTTGCTGGTACTTCACCTACTACATCTGTTTCTACTCCTACACAGTATCCTACACAGTACAGTTTTGCTACTCATATAGCAGGTACTATCTACTCTTTAAGCTCTCATATATCACATGATGCTTGGATTCTAGATACTGGTGCTACAAATCACATGTGCTGTGACATTGATTGTATGCACGATGTTCATATTTTATCCACTCCTTTGACTGTTAATTTTCCAAATGGTAACAGTGCTAATGTTACTCATATTGGCTCTGTATATCTTCACCCTTTGTCATTATCCATTTCAGATGTCCTTTTCATTCCTTCCTTCACTTTTAATCTCCTTTCAGTCAGTAAATTGTCATCACAGTTACATTCTACTGTTCTTTTCACTGACTCAGAATGCTATGTGCAGGACCAATACCAGAAGAAGGGATTGGTTCTTGGTAATCTGGTGGAAGGTCTTTATCAATTGTTCAACAAATCTTCTTCTATTTCTGCTCTATCAGTTTCACACATTGTTCAAGATTATTCTCTCTGGCACAGACGATTAGGTCATATACCAGTCAAAGTTCTTTCTAAAATTCAAGGCATTGATTCTCATTTGTTCAGTAGTTCTAGTCATATGCCTTGTAATACTTGTCCTTTAGCAAAACAATGTAAACTTCCTTTTGTTTCAAGTCAGTCTCAAGCTACTGTTGCTTTTGATCTCATACATTGTGATTTGTGGGGGCCTTATAGGACTCCTACCTACAATGGTTGTAAATATTTCATCACAATTGTTGACGATTATACTAGAGGTGTGTGGACAATTTTGTTACCAATAAAACAGCATGTTACTCAATGTTTGAAAGATTTCTTTTCTTATGTGCACACTCAATTTTCTACCACAATCAAATGCATCCGTACTGATAATGGAGGTGAATTCCTCAACACATAATTATCTTCTTTTTTCCTTTCTCAAGGAACTATTCATCAAACGACATGCCCTTATACCCCTCAACAAAACGGTCGTGTCGAACGAAAACACAGGAATTTGCTTGAAATGTCTAGAGCCCTTATGTTTCAAGCATGTCTTCCTTCAGTTTTTTGGGGTGATTGTGTTCTCACATCTACCTATCTTATTAATCGTATTCCTTCCTCTGTGTTAGGTTTTGTTTCTCCTTATCAAAAGTTGTATAATAAGTCTCCATCTTATGATCATTTACGAATTTTTGGTTGTCAAGCTCACATGTCTGTTCATGAAACAGATAAATTAGCACCTCGAGCCATTAGTACTGTCTTTGTTGGTTACTCAATGACTCAAAAAGGCTATAAGCTTTTTGACCCTATCACTCATAAGTTTTTTACCTCACGACATGTTGTTTTCAATGAATCATGTTTTCCTTTTGCCAGTTTAGTTTCTTCCACACAACCTTCATCTCACAATTTTACACCCCCTGGTCCTACATATTCTGATGATGTTGATTTTACATACACACCTTTAGCTGTTTTTGACACTCTTAATTTTGACAATACATTTTCCTTTTCTTCACCTATACCACAGTCTCCATCACATACTACATCACATACTACATCACATACTGTTTCACCCAATACTTCTGATAATGTCAACTCCCAGACTTCACCTACTATTTCTACATCTCATACAGCTTCTGAGACTGTCTCTTTACCACAACCAAATCCAGATAAACGTACGTCTATTCGAACCAAAATTCAACCTGTTTGGTTGAAAGACTATGTTACAACTACTAAACCAACAACTTGTTCATCTAATTCAGTTTTATTGGATTGTCCTATTAATGCTGACAAGTTCAATTACTCTCTTTATTCTCCATCTACTTCCATTTATGCTTGTACTACTTCCACTACTGTCATTCCTGAACCTTCAACCTATGCTCAAGCTATTAAAGATTCTCGCTGGATTGAGGCAATGGAAAAAGAACTTTCAGCCTTAGACACAAATAATACTTGGTCCATTGTTAAACTTCCTCCTGACAAGAAAGTAGTAGACTGCAAGTGGGTTTACAGAGTTAAATATCATGCAGATGGATCACTTGACAAGTTTAAAGCTCGTCTCGTAGCTAAAGGTTACACCCAAATCGAAGGACAAGACTATCATAATACATTTTCTCCTGTTGCAAAAATGGCAACAGTTCGTACTATATTAGCTCTAGCAGCTGTTAAACGTTGGGACATACACCAACTTGATGTTAATAACGCCTTTTTGCATGGTGAATTATCTGAGGAAGTGTATATGGCTATCCCTCCAGGTCATCCGTTATATGGTACAGATTTTGTTTGCAAGCTTATTAAGTCGATTTATGGCTTAAAACAAGCTTCTCGAGTTTGGTTTGAGAAACTGGCTTCTGTTCTTCTTGATCTTGGTTTTACTCAAAGTGTTGCAGACTATTCTCTTTTCATTTACAAGGATACAAATATTTTTGTCACTGCATTAGTATATGTCGATGACATTTTATTGGTTGGAGATTCTTCAGATTTTATTGCTCATGTTAAGGATGTTTTACATTCTACTTTTACCATCAAGGATTTAGGCTTAGCAAAGTATTATCTCGGTTTGGAAATCCACAGAACAGATGATGGTATATATTTGCACCAACACAAGTTTGTTCATGATTTACTTTTGGAAGCAGGATTGGAAAATGCTAAACCATTGTCTTTACCAGTTGACAGCAATATCAAATTATCTCCACATGAAGGGGTCCTTCTTGATGATCCTTCTGTTTACAGGAAATATGTGGGCAAACTGCTATACCTTACTGTTTCTCGACCAGACATTGCATATGTGGTTCATCATCTCAGTCAATTTCTGCAGGCTCCTCGTGTTCCTCATATGTTAGCCATTCAACGTGTTCTTCGCTATCTTAAAGGCACACCTTTTCAAGGTCTGTTTTACTCTGCAAATTCCACTCTTAAACTGGAAGCTTTTTGTGATAGTGATTGGGGTTCAAACTTAGATTCCACTGGTATGCTTAAGAGTATAACTGGAATGTGTTTACTCCTTGGGTCTTCTCCTGTTATTTGGCATTCAAGTAAACAAAAAGTGATTTCTCGTTCTACTGCTGAAGCAGAACTTCGAGCAATTGCAGATACTGCATGTGAGTTGTCTTGGCTCAATCTTTTGCTTGCTGAGTTACAGATTCCTCAAACTCTACCTATAGTCATTCACACAGATAATCAAGCTGCATTGGACATCGCTGCAGACCCTGTTTTTCACCCGAAAACCAAACACTTCGCTTTGGATTGTCATTTTGTCCGAGAGCAAGTTCAATCTAAGCTAATCAAGCCTACCTACATTCCTAGTTCTCTCCAACCAGCTGACATTTTCACTAAGGGGCTTGGTCGACAGTCTCATTGGCATCTCTTGTCCAGATTAAATGTTAAGCAACCACATTTAATCTGAGGGAGGACTATTGAGCTATATAGCTTATCACACATGTCATAAGTTCACTTATCACAGTTAGCTTATCATCATCTACTTATCATAACTAATTCTGTTAGGATTGGAGTAACACTCATTTTGTATAAATCTCTAGTTCTACATTTTAGTTACTTCTTTTTCTCTCTGTAATCTCTCCAGATCTCTCTGTAACAAACAATGTTCTTGATCAATAATGAAGCTTCTTGATTCTGTAAACATGGAGTTCTATACGATTGCTTTGGTTATGTCGTTGTGTTCATCTGTTCTATGGAATTATTAAGAACTTAAGATACGTACAAACTGAATACCAATCAGATTTGTATAATGTGAAACATGACAATTAAAACTGTAGCAGCTGCAAGTTCACAAGGGAAGCAATAATCCATTGTATTTTGTATACCCAATCAATCCTATTTGCTTCTGTTTCAGCCTGATCAAATTACAAAATCTATAGAAACGTAACTGCATTAGCAAGAATACCACTGGAAGATATAGCACCCATAAATATATCGAACAGAGTAGGCTACTTAATAAGTAATAATAATAACAAAGCATAAGATATATAGGGTGCATTTCCATTATACTCAAATTAAAATATATTCCTCTACTAGCTAGTACAAATACTTCTTTCACTTATAGTCACCTTACTCCTAGATATTAACACTCTCAAAAAGATGAAAAACATATAATCAATTCACATAGTCGGTCTTTGCTATTTTGGAGACCATATAAGGAATGTGGTTGTAATAGGATTGTAATTCTCTGTGATAAAAATAGAATCATGCAAGGCAGAGTTGTCCATTTTGCACATGGGATGCTTTCGATGAACTCAAGAATAGTATGTAAGTTTTCAAGTGGGAAATAATTCTGAAACACAGTCACGAATCAGTATCATCAGCATCAAGCTTTATGGATGAAATATGTGTTATCCCAAACTTTCTTCATCAATGGACGATGAACCCTGGTGTCTTGCTCAAAACCTACCAAATACACGACCATGGTGTTCCACCGAACCGAGCACATCCTGTCAAACCGTTTTCCTGGGCATTCACATGAACCTTAAAGCGGGTCTGGGGGTGTGAAAGATCATTTATTTTATAGACAGAAACTAGTGTCTCTAGTGTATTAGGGTCATCAAAAAGTTTCCTTTTCTTCTTTTCACTGCGTTCATTAGGGGTGAGCTTACGTGCCATATTCCTGTCAACATGAGCTTGTTCACGCTCAGCAGCAGCACTTCTAATTTCCATTTCAAGTCGAGTAGGATCTTGCGTTGCTTCAGAACCAAGCACTTTCATTAGATTGCTCATTTTAACTTTTGGTTTTGGAGGTTCAATCAAGCCCTGCCTGATCATCTCTTGCTTTTCTTTTTCCGTATCAAGTCGTCTCTGGGTACGGAGTTTCTTGTGTTCTTTCTTTGTTAGTTTTAAGGGTTGAGGAGGCGGGGGAGTAGGCTCAGCAGGTGGCTCAACGGGCTGTGAATGTTCAACATAAATGGTGATTTTCTCCATCCTCAGCTTATTTTTCACTATATTACCATCACGTACATCATTGTAATTACCAGCAAGCAAAAGAGGTGCATCCCACCACTCAACTTCAGGAATTGGCTCCTTTGGTTTCTCTTTCACGATCACTCTCTTTGATACCTCAATCAGGTTTGGATTTATATCCGGCTCTGCTTTCGCCTTTGCAAGATGTGCTTGCTTGGCCTTCAACTCTTTTGCTTGTGCTTCTCCAAATTGACTCTTTAACTTGGTAATCTTTGCATCTCTCGACCATTTACCCTCCTCTACAAATTGAAAATTCATTCTCTTAGGCCTCAGAAGCTTATTCTTATCAATACCCATGTCCGGATCAAAATGAGGATTTTTTTCTGGATCCACTTCCAATTCGGGCTTTAAAATTTGAAATGAATCTTTTTTCCGCTTGTTAATGTTGACCTTCAGGGTGTTGAGATTGTTTAACTTTGGAACATTCACCACATTTCTGTATTCATCTATTTCCCTACCCAACGCATCCAAACGAAGAACAGGAGCCTTTGCCGGCTTTGACTGGACAGTAACTTGAGGTGGCAACTGTCCAGGAAACATGTTTATTAGAGGAGCATATTGTGGGTCCTGTCGGAATCCCATTTTAGCAGCAAGCTCCTGTGCACGTTTTACAGCTTCAACATTTGGTGCTGTAAGGTTCTCTAAATGAGGCACACCACTCAAAAGTGGTTTCGCAGGAGTTGAAGAGCTTATTTTTACTCCAGCAGATGGAGCAGGAGTAGGAAGTATGCCTGATGCTTTAGATCCCTCCTTGGACCTAACACTCTTAATGTTCAATAATGGCATTTTCTTCAACTTGTCAGAGATTTCCTTGTGCTTGTGCAACGTAATCCTCGCTTTTGTCAAAGCATCAATAGAATGGAGGCCTCCACTTTTCCCAGCAGCTGAAGTTGTCCCATCTGCACAAGATTTCCCAGGAACCTCATAAGATATGTTGACAATAACTCCCTTATTTTTATTTGTAGAATAAATTGAAGATACCTTAGGATTGTGGCCAGTAGCAAAAGAGGCCTCAGGCAGAGTTCCTGATGCCATGTTGGAACCAGCACCATTGGCAGCAGAAGCACCGATTGTTGGAAATAATAAGTATAACGAGGCAGTTACATAACAAATTTAACAAGGCAAGGCCACAGTAACGATTCGCGAAACAAATCATGAAGGTAAAACATATGCAAATTAGAAACTGTAATAACAACAGAAGATTAACATGCGTACCAGAAACTGTAGGTCGAACTGAATACATAATCGGAGAAGATGCTAAGAACAGTGGTGAAAATATATAACCGAACAGCTGAGTCGCCAGCACTTGTACGAAGCACTGACTGTTCTTGAAAAGTATATTGCCCCTTACTTACTGTGTGTTAGGATGCTTGCAATATCTTTCCCAGGATAAAACAGCAACGAGCAAAGAGTTCACAGCAACCGGCGATGCTCAACAGCGACTGGTACCTCAGTTGGCCGGAAAAACCACAGCTAAACAGAACTTAGGGAGAGCAGAGAGAATAGAGAGAAAGAGAGAATGTCTGGTGTCTTTTCAGTGTATGCTTAGCTCTCTATTTATTGGAGAGGCTAAGTGTAACTGTTGCACCAATTTAATATATGAATATTGTAACAGCTGCTATATAATTAATTAAAAAATCAAAACTGATAATTTAAATCAATTGTAACAGCCCATTTATTCCTCACAATTAAATTATACGTTTTTAATATAGAATATATATATATATATATATATCAGTTACATGTCCAAGGTTCCATGTATCTGTTACCACTAGCAAGTGATCCAGTCCAAGTCCGAATAGCCCACTTACAATAGTGATCTAGCCCAACAGTACAACCAGTCCAACTTTGATAAATGTATATATTAATTCTAATTAAAAATATATATAAATAAAACCCTCGCCCAGGTCGCCTCGCGTACGCGAGACGCCGAGACATTCGCCCAAATCGCCCTTCGACCCGACCCGAGTCGAGACGTGGCGAGGCGAGGCGAGGCGGGCGGCGGCGGCGCGCGCGTGTGTGTGTGTGTGCGCGTGGAGCACACAGTAACACCATGCACTATCACACACTCTAGTAGTTGTACACTACCCTTGTGTGTAATACAATATAAAGCCAATAGCCTCCATTATTTATCTCAATGTGGGACAAAAACAACACATTCTCATTTCCAAGCTTTCATAAGCTAACACTTTCAACTTAATTTCTCAATGGATTTCACTAAGTAAATAACTTAGATCCATAAATCAAAGTTTAAGTTCCCAAAACAAGGAACACTTTACAATTGTTAAAATCCGGAATCAATATCAAGAACATAAACTAATTTATGCTCTAAACTCCAATTTTCTAACAATCCCCCACAAATCCATTCAGAAATGCTTCAGGTTTCTCATCATGACTTGTTTTTCAGAGTCGATACCCTTCCAGGTTTGAACCCTCCTAAGTCCTCTACTTCAATGGCTACCGGATTCAAATGGAATGTTTCACCTTGAATCTAAATCCGTATAGTGTAACCATGTTCCATAGATGACGACAAGTCAACGGCCATGGTGCCAATCTACGGCTTTGAGACGTTAATGGTCATGTCTCGATCCTGTTCGTCGAATGCTTCAAGGAATAACCCTTTCCTCTAATTGCGACCACACAATTACATTCGCTTAGCTGGGCATCTCCAGAGATGTACTGCTACCATCTCGTCAAAATGACTTGACCCCATTCAGAGTTTTAACACTCTTGCTATCCAGCAGTGTCAGTACCTTCTAGGTTTACAGGGAATAGACTCAGATACGGAAGTATCATCTATGTGGCAAAAGTACTACCAATTCACCCTTACAGCTTTGTTATTACCACATTGAATACACTTCGAGGGATCTCCTCTCATGTGTATTGGGTTCCCACTGTTGATGAACTATTATGGGTTGACAGTCCCATCCCCAACCTTGACTTAAGGACCACTGCAGGTTCCAGTCCCTTAGTCAGAGGATCAGCTATATTATTCTGAGTTCCTATGAACTCTATAGCTATAATCCTATCAGACACCAAACCCCTTATAGACTTCAGTCTAACTTGGATGTGTCTCTTTGTTTTAGCATTATGCTTTTTGCTGCTAATCTTGTCGATAGTTGTTCTACTATCACAATGAATAGCAATAGCAGGAAGCGGTCTGCTTACTACAGGTATTGCGGACATTAGTCCGTGTAACCATTCAGCCTCCGACCCTGTTGCATCAAGTGCACACAACTCAGCCTCAAATGTAGACCGAGTCACAATAGTCTGTCTAGTCGACCTCCAGGATATCGCTCCACCACCCAGGGTGAACACGTATCCAGTCACTCCATTGGAACCAGACTTCTTAGCTATCCAACTTGCATCACTGTACCCTTCAAGTACACCAGGAAATCTCCTATAGTGTAGACTTAGGTACATTGTGCCTTTTAGATATCTAAGTACTCTATCAAGAGCATCCCAATGAGTTCTGTTTGGACAGCTTGTATATCTAGCCAACTTAGACACATAATAGGAAATGTCTGGTCTAGTACAGTTAGCAAGATACTGCAAGCTCCCAATAATCTGAGAATACCTTAACTGAGACACTGGCACTCCAGAAGTATTCTTGACAAGGGCAACTTTAGGATCATAGGGTGTACTAGCGATTCTACACTGTGAATAACCATATTTCTCAAGTATAGATTTCTCTATATAATGAGATTGAGTCAAGGTTATTCCCTCAGCGGACTGAATCAGTTTGATTCCAAGAATCACACTAGCCTCACCCATATCCTTCATTTCAAAGTGCCTTTTCAAGAAAGCTTTTGTCTCGTTAATAATCTCAATATTGGTTCCAAACAGTAAGATGTCATCCACATACAGGCACATGATCACACACTCACTACCTTTAACTTTGGTGTAGACACACTTGTCACTATCATTAATATCATAACTGAACGGCACTATAGTTTCATCAAACTTTTTATGCCAATCCCTAGGAGCTTGTTTCAAGCCATAGATGGATTTGATCAACTTACATACTTTCCTTTCGTTACCAGATGCAACAAATCCCTCAGGCTGATCCATATAAATCTCTTCTTCAAGTTCACCATGAAGAAAAGCTGTCTTTACATCCATTTGATGGATGATAAGACCATGTACGGAAGCCAATGCTACAAGCATTCGGATTGTTGTCATCCTAGCTACTGGAGAGTATGTGTCAAAGTAATCAATGCCCTCCACTTGCTTAAAACCCTTAGCTACCAGTCTAGCTTTGTACTTATCTATTGAGCCGTCAGGGTTCAACTTCCTCTTAAAGATCCATCTGCACCCGATAGTAGAACACCCAGGAGGGAGATCAACTAACTCCCATGTTCCGTTAGAAACAATAGAGTCAATTTCACTCTTTACAGCGCCCTTCCAGTGCCTAGACTCTGAAGAATCCATAGCTTGTCGGAAAGTTAAAGGTTCATCCTCGACATTGTAAGTGATAAAATCACTTCCAAAATCCTTGACTACCTTTGCACGCTTACTCCTTCGTGGTTCCTCTATCTCCTTAGGAGTAGAGCTACTACTAGGTTCCACCCCCACATTTGTCATCTTTTCCACATGATCAGGAATAGAACTTGATGTGTGAGTAGGATCTTCAGTAGAAGTATCTTGAGGCATACCAGTCTTCATAGGGTAAACATCCTCAAAGAATGTAGCATCACGAAACTCAACTATCGTATTTGCCACTATACCATCTATGTCAGATTTTAACACTAAAAATCTCATAGCTGTAGTGGTCTCAAGATAGCCCAGAAAGATACAATCAACAGTCTTCGGACCTAGTTTCTTTCTCTTGTGTTCAGGGACAAGTACCTTAGCAAGGCACCCCCACACACGAAGATACTTAAGACTAGTCTTCTTGCTCTTCCATAACTCATAGGGTGTCTTATCCATGTGTTTCAGAGGAACTCTATTCAGAATATGGCAAGCCGTATTCAGAGCTTCTCCCCACATGTATTTAGGCAACCCAGAATTAATAAGCATACTATTAATCATATCTTTAAAAGTTCTGTTCTTTCGCTCAGCAACCCCATTAGACTCAGGTGTGTATGGTGGGGTAACTTCATGAACTATACCATTGCTTGCACAAAATTCATTAAAAGCGTTACTCGTATACTCACCACCTCTATCAGATCTCAACCGTTTAAGTACCTTACTAGTTTGTTTTTCTACTTCAGTTTTATATATAATGAATTTACTAAGTGCTTCATCCTTATGTCTAAGTAAATAAACATAACAGTATCTACTACTATCATCTATAAAGGTAATGAAGTATCTAAAATGGTCCTTAGTCAACACACCACCAAATTCACAAATATCAGTGTGTACTAAATCTAACAAGTCTGAATCCCTAACAATATTATGAAAAGGTTTCCTTATTTGTTTAGCAGACACACATACTTGACATTTAGAATTCTTTTCTATGGTATGTTTTGGAATCAACTCTAAGTTCATCATATTCTTAAGAGCACCAAAATTTAAATGACCAAGTCTAGCATGCCATAAATTTGCGGATTCAACACAGTTAACAACAGAAATATTATTAACTAAAGATCCCAAAACGGGTTCAGCATTTATTACAAATAAACCATTCGACAAGTAACCCTTGCCAAAGAAAGTACCAGTGTGAATAAGAACTACTTTATTACATTTCAACGAAATTTCAAAACCATTAGAAACTAAACAGCTTCCACTTATTATATTTCTACGCATGTCGGGAACATGATGCACTCGAGTTAGAGATAGAACACGCCCCGAAGGGAACTTCAGGTCCACGTTTCCTACTCCATGCACTTGAGCAGCACTCGCATTCCCCATCGTCACTGTCAAGCTATGACTCTGTTGATAAGATACAAACAGACTAATGTCAGCACAAACATGCACATTAGCACCAGTATCGATCAACCATTCATTTGACAGATATGCAGAAAATATTACAGGGTTGTAGGATACATACCGGTCCATGTTGGTTTCAGAAGCCGTGACCTCACCAACAACCATGTTCACTACAGGCCCACTTGTGGTTCCAAGCACAGCATTCGCTTGTGCTACCACCTCGGTTTTCTTCGCTTTCTTTGTAGGGCAGTCCTTACTCCAGTGCCCAACCTGCCCACAAGACCAACATGGTTTGTTCGCCTTGGGTTTCTTGACCTTGTCCTTGTCGTTCTTAGGTTTATTACTATTAGGTTTCTTAGCAAAGTTCTTACGTTTCTGACCTACAGTTGCAACATTTACCTTAGAACTACCATGCTCAGTGGGCATCACATGTCCCTGTTTGGACTTGTGTTGTTCTTGAACCGAGATGTCTAGCATAAGGTTGGTCCAGGTGATCTCTCCTTTCTGTCTTTTCAGGGAGAGAGAAAACTCCTCCCAAGACTTCGGAAGCTTTTCAATCACGCTCATAACCTTGAACTTTTCAGGGAGGTCCATACCAGATTCCTTCAAAGCATGCACCAACATCTCGAACTCATGCACTTGCTCCGTCATCGACTTGTTGTCCACCAGCTTGAACTCAAGGAACCTAGCCACCGAATACTTTTCCAGACCTTGTGAGTCAGTATTGTGGGTTTGGTCCAGCTTCTCCCATAAGAGTTTGGCGGTGTAGGCATCAGAAGAATACACATCAAACAATGTGTTGGTTAGAGCAGCCAAAATGGCCGCCCTAGCAACCCCATCCTTCTCAGCCCACTTCGCTAAAGCCTTAACCGTTTCAGCATTTCCTTGAATCACCACCGGCTTCTCATACTCCATGACGGGCCAAAGACCCTTCACAGTTAACCACAGCTTCATCCTCTTCTGCCAACGAGAGAAGCCAACGCCACCGTTGAACTTCTCGGGTAGACCAGTTAACTCAACTGGTTGTGGAAAACTATACGTGGTCCAATCAATGACCCCAACAGTTGCACTCGAACTACCATCAGCACCACTAGCAGGAATTTCAGTTTCGCCAGTCATTACTCTAAATATTATGTAACTAATATACTTTTCAAGACTGTTGGAAATAATAAGTATAACGAGGCAGTTACATAACAAATTTAACAAGGCAAGGCCACAGTAACGATTCGCGAAACAAATCATGAAGGTAAAACATATGCAAATTAGAAACTGTAATAACAACAGAAGATTAACATGCGTACCAGAAACTGTAGGTCGAACTGAATACATAATCGGAGAAGATGCTAAGAACAGTGGTGAAAATATATAACCGAACAGCTGAGTCGCCAGCACTTGTACGAAGCACTGACTGTTCTTGAAAAGTATATTGCCCCTTACTTACTGTGTGTTAGGATGCTTGCAATATCTTTCCCAGGATAAAACAGCAACGAGCAAAGAGTTCACAGCAACCGGCGATGCTCAACAGCGACTGGTACCTCAGTTGGCCGGAAAAACCACAGCTAAACAGAACTTAGGGAGAGCAGAGAGAATAGAGAGAAAGAGAGAATGTCTGGTGTCTTTTCAGTGTATGCTTAGCTCTCTATTTATAGGAGAGGCTAAGTGTAACTGTTGCACCAATTTAATATATGAATATTGTAACAGCTGCTATATAATTAATTAAAAAATCAAAACTGATAATTTAAATCAATTGTAACAGCCCATTTATTCCTCACAATTAAATTATACGTTTTTAATATAGAATATATATATCAGTTACATGTATCTGTTACCACTAGCAAGTGATCCAGTCCAAGTCCGAATAGCCCACTTACAATAGTGATCTAGCCCAACAGTACAACCAGTCCAACTTTGATAAATGTATATATTAATTCTAATTAAAAATATATATAAATAAAACCCTCGCCCAGGTCGCCTCGCGTACGCGAGACGCCGAGACATTCGCCCAAATCGCCCTTCGACCCGACCCGACCCGAGTCGAGGCGTGGCGAGGCGAGGCGGGCGGCGGCGGCGGCGCGCGCGTGTGTGTGTGCGCGTGGAGCACACAGTAACACCATGCACTATCACACACTCTAGTAGTTGTACACTACCCTTGTGTGTAATACAATATAAAGCCAATAGCCTCCATTATTTATCTCAATGTGGGACAAAAACAACACATTCTCATTTCCAAGCTTTCATAAGCTAACACTTTCAACTTAATTTCTCAATGGATTTC
Source organism: Kitagawia praeruptora (assembly GCA_037693485.1). NCBI lineage: Eukaryota > Viridiplantae > Streptophyta > Magnoliopsida > Apiales > Apiaceae > Kitagawia > Kitagawia praeruptora. The sequence goes on along the minus strand of CM075345.1, from coordinate 151,797,922 downwards.
ACTAAGTAAATAACTTAGATCCATAAATCAAAGTTTAAGTTCCCAAAACAAGGAACACTTTACAATTGTTAAAATCCGGAATCAATATCAAGAACATAAACTAATTTATGCTCTAAACTCCAATTTTCTAACACCGATACCACCATTAACCTCCTCATTCTTCACTTGTCTCTTGACAGAAACCTCATCGAAACCACGTCGCTTACTTTGACCATCATCCTCCTCCTTAACCTTATGATCCCCAAACCTCCTCCTCTCCTTGCTCACATCTCTCTTGCCTCTCTCCTCTCCATGCTCAAACCTCTCTCTCTTCTCATCCAAAACCCTGACTCTCTTCTCATGAAATCTCTCCTCTTCGCTACCACCTCTCTCCTTTCGCTTTCTCAAATACATTATATAACCTGTGTATTCTTTTTCTTCTCTTTTTGTTATTTTAATCATGTCGTATGCATGTATATATATATATGGCGGAAGTTTGAGAGTATGAATTCTAAACCTACTTGGTTTCTATAACGCACAGTGCCTTTCCTTTCCGATGTTGGGTTTGTTTTTAGTTCCGATTTAATATCATAAAAGGTAGCAGTATGAATACGATTTTATTTAGTATATTTATTAATTTGACATGATTTATAATTTAAAGTTTAAATTTTGTTAATTCTTGGAATTATATATTATATCCTATTAAATCATAAAAATAATATATTATTGAAATTTTGTTTATATAATTGATATGATTTGAATCTTTCTTAGGTAGTAGCTTACAAATATTATATATTTCAAGACTAATGTCCTACTCTTAGATTCGCACCCATGTCCAGATAATATAGATGTCAATTATTGGATTATTGGAGTAAAAAATTATCACATTTTACATGAATGAAAGAAAAAATAAAATATTATTATTTGTAGTAAATTGGCAGTGTCTGGCACTTTTAGTGGAGATGCTTGGGGTGGATAATGGATTTTTGATGAAGTTCTCTTTTACTCCCTCCGTCTCATAATAAGTTGCTCGTTTGAAATGTCGGAACTGTTCATAAATAAGACAAATTACTAATTTACGTCTAATTTATAAGACCAAATATAGTCATGAGTGATCTTGTTGGATTCTTATTTATTAATACTTTAATACAGTGAATTTTTATATTTAATACTAATACGAAATTTAAGATATTAACTATCAAAAATGTGCGTTGGCAAATGTGTCCAGTCAAAACAGGTAACTTATTTAGAGACGGAGGGAGTAATCTGAATGATCAAAGTCAGATCCGTTTTTTTTACCGTTTTTTTTTTATTTTTAAAATGGGACACTTCACCTTGTAACATGCCAATTCAAATGAAAATTGAGATCTTTGTACAATTTGTTTAAAAAGAATAAGATTCATGAATAACTTGATTTAATGTTTTTCTATTGATTTGATGCTACAGTTTAACATACATATAATCAAGTGTATGTGCTTTTAATGTGTAGTAGACACTTGATGAAAGTATAATAAGTTTGATTATATAAAGGGCCTGTTTGGCCGATATGCACTTATTTTCGAGTAAAAATTTCATATTTAAATATACAAATTTAAGAGAAAATGTCCCCAATATCACAATTTGGAAGCAAATGGCCCCAAATATCACAACTCAAAAATTTGGTCCCAAATATCACTCCAAAACACTCTAATATAGAGTTCTGTTTTTTTTTTTGAAAACGGTGTTGCGATTAGCGTGTTTGGGGTTTGACTTTTTTTTTTTTAGTTTTGTTTGAGTAAAGACGCTACTTTAGACTTGGTTTTCAAAGGGTTGGTTACACCAACGCCACTTTATGTGGCATTTTGATGCTTTTTTTTAAATTTTTTAATTAAAATTGTATTTTTAAAATTTAAAAGTACAATTTAATTAAATTTAGGGGTTCAACAATTAACTTTTGGGGTTCAATATTTCCATTTTGAGTTTTAGAAATATTTGGAACGACGAATAAACCGTATACGAACTTAGGGTTTAGGGTTTGGGGTTTAGGGTTGTTTACAACCCTAAACCCTAACTTATCCTGATTTTTAAAAGCGTCAGCGTTTAAAAACCAGACCGCCGGATTCAATTTTTTAGTTAAAATTTTTAAATTTAAAAAATACAATTTTAATTAAATTTAGGGGTTCAACAATTAACTTTTGGGATTCAATATTTCCGTTTTGGGTTTTAGAAATATTCGGAACGACTTCTAAACTGTATACGAACTTAGGGTTTAGGGTTGTTTACAACCCTAAACCCTAACTTATCCTGATTTTTAAACGCGTTAGCGTTTAAAAATCAGGCCGCCGGATTCAATTTTTTAAATTAAATTTTTTAAATTTTATCTATATTCCCTTGGGGTTTCAACAGTTAACTTTTGGGGTTCAACAGTTCCATTTTAGATTTAGAATATATTTAGGAGAAAAAAAAATTAGGAACATCCAAAACGCCACAAGAAATAGCGTTTCAAGCTTCTAACCAAAGATGATAAAGTGTTTTATGCTAGAAACCAAAAACAAAGTAGCGTTTTGGTTTTTTTTTTTTTTTAAAAAAAACAAGTATTAGACGCTACTTTAAGTGGTGTCCTCCCCAACACCACTTAAAGTAGCGTTTTGCTCCCTTCCCCTCCCAGAAACGCTAGACGCTTTAGCGTTTTTTAAAAAAAAATCCAGAACGCTACACGCCAATGTGTTTTGGAGTGATACTTGGGACCAAGTTTTTGAGCTGTGATATTTGGGGCCATTTACTTTCAAATTGTGATATTGAGGGCCAAACACCAATATTTAATGTATGTTTGAGATTCTATAAATATAAATTTCATATTTTGATATACAAGTATTTTCATATTTTCATTTCATTTTTTTTCTTATCAAGAATGTGTCGATACTCCCAGTAGCATCTCCACCTTGATTATCATCATATGTAGCATCTTCCCAGTGTTGCTCCCTTTCTTTATTTAACCATTGATCATGAGTAGCATTGTCATTTCCACCAGTTGTATTATCTTGAGTAGTATCACTTTCAGCTGCATTTTTTTTATGACCATTTTGATCACCTTCTTTACCAGTGACAACACCTTCACCTGGCATTGTTTGTATCCCCTTTCTCCTAATAGCAATTTTCTGTCTCCTAATCTCTCTTGCAAGCTTCTTCTTTGGCCCTTCTTTTGGTTTGTTCTTTGGCCCTTCTTTGGTTCTTCACTTATACTTGTGGCCCTTCTCCTTGTTCAGCTCTTCTAGTTTCTGCCTCTTCTTCATTCTCCGGAGGCACTCCTTGACACTTGTTTTCTGTGTGACCAGTCTGTCAGCACACACTGCAGTGCATCACTCTTCTATTTGAAAACCTTTGTATAACTGGCCCTTGAGGAATGTTTTGAGATTGGCTCCTATTACCACCCTCCTAGTGCTCCTTCCTCCTCTGTTTTTTAGGTTTTCCCCTAAGTTTTTTCGGAATATCAGGGGGAGCAACTCATCACTTGACTATATGTCCCAATATTCATCACCTTTGATAGCCTCTAAACCAACAGCATAAGTAGCAAGATACTTATCCCTTTTGTAGTAGTCTGACATGTAGTTGATAGGATTTTGTCTTCGATCATGGATTGCAGTAATCGCATGGGCACAAGGAATGCCTGTTAGATCAAATACCCTGCAGGAACATGATTTAAGTTCCAAGTCCACAGTCACTGCACTTGCACCTGATTTCACTTGTCATAGAAGTGGTGACATATTTACTAATCATGTCAACAAAAGTAAATTATAAATCATGCCAACTTAAATAAATTACCTGAAATTTCTTCATTTCATCCCATGATGTTGTCCATTCCCTAGATTCAGTAACTAGCACATCCAACCTCTTCTTTATTCTAGGACATACCAAGCTGTCAGATGCCAAAATTTGATCTTTCCACTCCCTCATCCTTGATAGTAATTTGAAATGAATCTCTTCTAGCATGTTTAAGATTGGCATGTACCTAACTAATATCAATACCAATGAAACTAGGGCATATTTATCATGACTTTTAAAAAAATAGAAAGAAATGAAATTTATATATTTATCTCTCATTGATAATTCATGCATTAAAACACTTACTAATATTGTTCTCGGTGTTGTTTGCCAAAGCATGAGTAGAAAAATAAGCTTTTGTCAAAAGCTTGAGATTCATATGGGAAAGTTTCTCATGTACAGACTTTGATAAACTCTTCATTTGTTTTATTGCTTTGGTGAATGCTGCAGAATGAGTAGCTTTTGCAGCAATCCAGAAGGCCCTCCTCAACAATAAAGATTGATGCCTGAAAAATTATAAGACAAAATGTCAATGCATAGTAGATATAAATGACATAAATATGGTAAAAAGTATGAAAATTTACCTTTTTCTGAAGTTGTTGTACAAGTGTCTTGTACAAAATCTATGCTCGACATATGGGAACAAGTGACTAACAGCATTTTCCAACCCCTTCTGCTAGTCACTTCTGACTGTAAGTCCAGTTCCATCACCAAGATCTAAATCATCCTGCAGCAAGTTCAAAAACCATCTTCATGAGTCTGTATTCTCACTCTCTATAATTGCATATGTAATGGGGAATATTTGATTGTTCACATCCCTTTCAACTGTTGATAATAGTTGCCCCCCCACGAACTGTTTTTAAAAAACATCCATCTAGACCAATGATTTTTCTACAACCAGCCTTCTACCCTTCTTTAAGTGCAGAGTAGCAAATCTACAACCTCTAAAATTTGCCGTCTCGTTCAACCTTGTAGTACTGATTTTGACTGTGTTCTTGGGATTACTCTGTAGTATCTCATAACCAAAGTCTCTTAACCTTGAATATTGTGCTTAAAGAGAATCAGCAATCCCTTGTAGTGCTAGTTTTCTCACCCTTATAATCTTTACCCTTGGAACTTGAATCTCCAACTCGGTTTTGATTGCATCAATCATCTCCTTCACCTTTCCACTGTGGGTTTCTCCTAATCCTTTTACCATAAATTTCATTTAGATACTTCACTGTAGCCAATAGATTAGTGTATTGTTTAGTGCATAAGTGCTCATCCATCAGTGTCTTTATAGTACATGTATCACTATCTTTGTCTCTGCTACACCATATGTAGAAACTACAATCTCCTGAACACACAAGTTGGCATCTATTCTTGTCATTTATCACAAACTGTACTCTCTTTCATTAATTCCGTACTTCGTAACCAACTGTCTAAATTCATCCATGTTCACAAACTTCTATCCAACAAACCACTTAATTCCCTGTAAAGTAGAGTGTTTCCTAACATGCCTTTTTCTCTTCCTTGAATTGGAAGAACCAAAATATCCAATCCTTGCATTCTCATCCTCACTAGAACTGACATATGACCTTAGGCTTTGATCACCATAGTCAAACTCATCAAGTAATTCTCAGGAACATGAGTTTGTTTGTAAGCCATTGCAGTTTTCATATCATTTTTAAAGTTCTTGCTCATCTTTCTAATACTTTTGAGTTCATCGTCGGTCTCAAGATGTTCAGTGTCCAAACTATAAACACTATCAGAATCCTCAGTCTCACTCCTCCCATAATTTGGATCCTTACTATCACTAGCATCACTCCAATCATTTTCACTAGCATCTACTTGCTCAACTTCCTCAAATTCGACTATCTTCTCCTTTCCCTTGTTCTTAGGTTCCACAACTGTGGTTGTTTTTACATTACCTTGATTACCTTGCTTAGGAGTAAGAGGCACATTATCTACTGTCAAGTGATCAACAAATAAGTCTATCTTGGGTGAATTTTTATGCAACTCAACCACCTCCCTTACTGAATTATCATCATGTCACTCCCTTCTTAAAGGTTTTGCCATCGATTTTAAAACAAACTTGACATTTGCTATCATACCTGTTACATCCCCAAACTAGATCATATATTACACATGCATAATTAACAGAAATTATAGCTATTATCAATAAATAAACCATATAACACTGTCCTATATCGCCACCGGGAAAGAGTTAGAAACAATATACTAAACAAATAATAAACCATCTATCTAAAACTTGATTAACATATTACATACTAATTGTTCAACAAAACTTAGCCTACTACCAGCATTACAATTCTGTGCTGCCTGAACAAACTGTTGCGTTGCCTATAAGATCTACCAGTGCCTCCAGTCCTCTTACACGTAGTCAAAAGTGATCGAACCATCTTCTTAGCTATAAGGGTTAGAATAAACAAGGATATGAGCTAATGATGCTCAGCATGTGTCTAACAATATCATAACTATATAATAGAGCAATATATAGAAGTAGGCTCAAATGATAACAGGGTAATATTTCATATGAACAATAATCTGAAGTTCAACTTATGACAAATCTAACAATAAGAAATAAAATTGGAATTTCACGATAATACGCTACGTGTTTAAACGAGTGATCAGAAACATAAAAGCACCGAACCATGTTTCGGCATGATTCTCACGTAATGGATCTATAGGCAACACATTGGCCTTAAAAGTAACATAAAGGGGATCGGCGCCTCGGTCAAATAATCATTCCAATTTTACAAGTTTCAGTAATAAGGTGGATATTGGATATTCATTAAAATGCTTGGTGACTTTTAATGTTAAATCAGAATTCAAGGGTGGTATTTTCTATAAAAGTCAAGGAAAGAGGGGTAATAAATCATGGATATATCAGAGCAGCAGTTTAGGTAATAAGGAGATAAAACTAAAATGATCAAATTGAGTGATAAAAGAAGCAGGCAAAGTAATGGTATAATGTTACAATTTCCGGATAAGTTCAAGTTTTTAAGGCTAAAAGATGCATATATATATATAGGCAAAGTATCAAATAGAAATCAAGTCTTAAATAGAAATTAGAAACCACTACTATTTTATATAACTGAAATCAATATTTAAAACCCCCCACCATATTCCACAACCCCACCACCCACCCCCACCACCATCCCATCACCTGCACCCCATCACCTGCACCCCATCACCACCACCTTCCGACGAGCTCGAATCACCACCATCTTCTCCGGCAACAATCCGGCGAGCCTCTCTTGCCACCACCTCCTTCCTTTCTGACCTCTGGTCCCGCAGGGGACACCATCAATTTTATTACTTTTTGCTTAGTGTATGAGTCCGAGATTAAATGTATAGATATATATAGGTGTATGTATAGTTGTATGTGTCTATTCAAGTACAATCGGAAATGACGATTGCCGCACAATGCTTGAATTGTTTTGTATTCGAGGAGACAATGGTGGTGTGGGGGGGTAGGGTGATGGAAGAAGAAATGGGTTTTGCTCTGAAGCTTCTGCTGAACTAGTCGATGATTTCCACCGTATAATTTAGTGATTTTGGTAATATAAACGGCTGATTTCTATAATATAATTTAGTGATTTCTCGGGGGCTGGGTCTGGTTTATAGTTTCTATTTTAAATTGGTTTCTAGTGGAGTAAGACTCTATATATATATACTAGATGATAACCCGTGCGAAGCAAGGGCTCGGAGATTTAGGTTAATTAATTACTAATTTTTTATTTAATTAAATATTTAAAAAATTATAAAAAAAACTATGTTATTTGCATAAAAATTTTATGCGATTAACAAATTATAAACTTAGATTGTTTAATAGAAGTGCATGGAAACACGTTTCAGTTGTTTTCATTGAAAAATATTTAAGATAATTGATCGTAATCTTTTTTATTCTAAGTTATAATAAAAAAAATTGCAAATACAATATAAGAATTATAATAATAATAAGATTTCAATTTTATTATGTTTTTTTTAAAAAATAACATATAATCGTAGGGAAAATTGTTCTAGAGAAGTGTATGGAAACATGTTTTAGTTGTTCTCCTTGAAAAATCTTTCGAAAAACTGATCGTATTATTTTTTGATTCCAAATTATGATAAAAAAATTGTATTATAATTATAATAGGATTTCAATTTTATTATTTTCTTTAAAAAATAACATAGAATTATAAGGGAAATATGATTCTAGGGGTGAAACTATTTTTTTTTATTTAAAGTTGTAATAAAAGAATTACAATTATAATTGGATTTCTATTTTATTAAAAAAACAACATAAAAATAGAATTATAGTAGAAATAGGATTGTAGGGGTGAAACCAAAAACAATGGAACCAAAAAGTGGTATCGTTAAAAGGGTGTTTCGCTTATTAATAAAGATCATAGATGTAATCAGTATATCAAGTTTATAACTAAGCATGGAAAACTACTAAGCATGGAAAACATGGCATGGTATTATAGGTAGGAGATAATAAAAACAAGTCAGGGGTAGAACACTTGCCTAAAGTCGGTGTAGGGTTAGTCTGAAATCCCTGTCTTCACTTGGACCGGCTCCTTGCTTTTTCAGTCTTCCTCAAGTTGTTTACGTACAAATGTATCCCACTTATCTAATACTCCCTCCGTCCATTTCATTTCTTTACACTTTCTATTTTGGGCTGTCCATTCCATTTCTTTACATTACTAAAAATAGTAACTTTTAACAATAAAATACATTATTACATCCACTACTTCACTCCACCTTTTCACTATTACACCCACTACTTCACTTATTTTAACAATAAAATTACTATTACACCCACTACTTCATTTATTTTAACAATATTACATCCACTATCTTGGTTTCCGTGCAAAAAGCAAACGTAAAGAAAAGAAAAAAACAGAGGGAGTATATATAACTACATATGATTACCTAATTATACAACTAGCAAACACCATATACAATTTCCACGTATTCAAAAAATCAACATCACATACATCTAAATGATTACGGAAAAACCGTAGATTTATAAAATATTACAGTTTTGAACATCTATAGATAAGGAATCAATCATTAGATTAATATTTAATTAATTAGAGTCGCCCAATTAATATTTAAATTAATTAAATACTAATCTTACACATAGTCAATCTAAAAATTTATATGATATAGAAAATGATTTAAATTTAATTTAAACTTAATTAATTTAAGTTAATAACTAATTAATAAAATTCACTAGTTAATTACATGATTATTTATGACTTAGTCATAAAATTAATTAGTCAATTAAATTTAAATTAAATTTATGTTTTTCGAAAAGGAGTAAGTTTTGATCGCTTTAGAAAAAGTGTATATATATTCTATATTAAGAGCATCTCGAAGAGAATAGCTATTCATGTTCTTAACTCAAGATTTAAGGAATGGATGTAAAAATGGTGCTCCAACAATGTCCTAAACATTCCTTAAATCACTAAGATCCTCTTTTCATTACTTAACTTTGAGGAATCGCTTTTCATTCCTTAACTTTGAGGAATCTCTCTCCACTTCTAAGGATCCTCTAACTAATAATTTATTACAATATATTATAAACATTCACTTTCTCAATCCATTTTATATTTTACTTTTAGTAATGAGATGCATTTTTAATATTAAAATATTAAATAAGGAATAGTTATAAGCAATGTTGTTAAAGGCGAGAGGCGCACCAAGGCGCCAGACCCTCCTGGAGCCTAGGCGACGAGGTGCGAGGCGAGGCGCGCGCCTCATCGAAGTGAGGCACTTGGTCAAACTCGGTGGAAAATCGGTCAAACTCGGTCAAAATTGGTCAAACTCGGTCAAAATTGGTCAAAATCAGTAGACAATTGGTCAAAATCAGCGGAATATCAGTCAAGAACAGTTAAAATCAGTCAAAAGCAGTGGAAAATCGGTCAAAATCACTCACAAACAGTCCAAATCAGTCAAAAATAGGCTAAAAGTGCGCCTCTTTCACTGCGCCTCGTGCCTCGCTGCGCCTCGCGCCTCGGGTGTAGAGGCGCGCGCCTCATTGAAGTCGATGCGCCTCGGTCAAGCCGAGGCACTAAATGTGCGCCTCGTGCGCCTAGGCGCGCCTTTAACAACACTGGTTATAAGGAATATTGTTGGAGATGACATTAGCTATCTATGTTTTAAATTACTAAGATCTAATTTTTTATATTATATTTAAGGAATGAACTAGGACACTCTTGGAGATACTCTAAACCGAGGTGTGCCCTTATCACTAAAACTCAATTTCACAAGCATTCACAATCACATACATAAATTTAATCTCACATGCACCCACCAATATTCAATCCAATACAAAATCTAACTATCAAACTATGATTACAACTTAATTACAATCAAAACCAAACTTCATACTAAAGTCTTAACATAAAAAAAAAAATTACATGCAACCCAAGAAATAGAAATTATATATATATGGTGTGCTGTTGAGAGAGATATAGAGAGGAAAATCGAGAGAGAGATTGGGGAGGGTTTGGTCGCGGTTTGAGAGAAAGCAGGGGGTCGTGGGAGAGGAGAGACAGAGGTGAGGCGAGAGAGGAGAGGGAGTGAATGAGTGAAATTGGGGAAAGAGTTTGGGGTTTATAGAATGGATTTAGGAAAAGTCCTAATTGCCCTCATCTAAAATCAACAACTAACATTCCAAGGGCATTGGTGTCTTTTTATAAATGGAAACAAGATATAATTTTCAAGAAGACCAAATGATTAAAATAAAATAATTTGTAATAAATGTAATTTTACATATACACATCAATTGATACTAAAGAAATTTATATCGAAGAACAATTTCTTTTTAAGTAACAAAATAAATATAATTTTATAAAATAAATACTAATTTACAAAGAAAAAGAAATCAATGATAACTTGCTTTTTTTAAAAAAAATTATAAACGATTATACTACAAAAATTATGAATCAAATAATTCTCAATTAAATTATCTACCTTCAATCAGGTAAACTAAAAATTCTTTAATCCCTACATTTTCTACATTCAATCATAACAGAAAAATTCTAAGCAATTATTACATAATTCTCACAAGTTAACAAAATATCTAAATCATCCAAGATATACGAAAAATTCAAATCAACACAATTATATGAACAAAAATATTTATAAAACTCCTAATCGTTACAATACCCATACAAATCAGCAAACTCTTTCAAATCACGGAAAGACAATATATCAATATCAAAGTCTGGTAAAATTTCAATTCTACCACCAACATAATCCATTTTGGGACCCCTTATAAATCACCATGGTGGTGACAAACTATAGTAATGTATGTAGCCATAGTGTAACAAAAAAGCGATAAAAATATATAAACATACACTCAAATTCAACTCTATTCCACACAAGTTGATATATAATATCAATAACAAAATCAAGTTCATATATACATACATACACACGTATAATCATACAAAGGTTAAACATACCTTAATAATTAGTACGAAGAAATCTCATCCGATTTTATCGCCTGTTCACGTCAACTCTCGTCAATTCCTTCGTCACCTCTTTCCGCTCAACAACCCTAATTTTACCTTCAAATAATTTACTTTGCTTAAATTTACCTTTTATTACGCATATAAATATAATCACTATACATCATGTCATTGTTCACCTGTGTCCACGTCAAGGTCAATAATTATTCTATTAGCCAAATATATACACTTAGCGGGTGTATCATTATTGACAACTAATATGGTACATTTGAGCCCCGTTCAGACCCATGAATTAACTGATACATGATTTTTCATATTCAACTTCACCAATTTAAAATGTTCTAGGGGTGAGAAACTCAAGAGGGGGAGGATCTGGGCTTGTATTGAGGTGGGCTCGAGCCCGAACAATATCAATAGTTTTTAAAAAATCACCAGCTTTGTTGGCCCGGGTCCAATTTGTTTCAAAGGACACCGGGTCCAACTCTGCCGCGCCTCTATTTTTTTAATGTACCAAGCCTCTTCTTTAGTATGAAATCTTTTCATTTTGTAGACACATAATCGCATAAATATGTATTACATTAAGACTTCCTCTACGAGAAGTTTACAAGTCACATGATTTATAACTGTAAACTCATACTTTCTTTTTTAGAATTATCTTGACAATATTGGATTGCTATATATGTCAATCATGCTAAGTATAAATAAATACATGCATGTCTATCAACGTAAATACATATCTGAAAATTCAGATTTATGTTCTTATCTGGCTTTCTGCGTTCATATTAACTTGGCAATCATTTGACATTAGAGTATTAGACTATTAGAGCAATTGTGCAAGTGTAGAACATGGCTTCTAGAAGTCACAACCGTAAAGAAGATTAGGAAGGCAAGCTTGTCTTTACGGTAGGTATATCACTCACGCACATAACAAATTCTTAATACCCTCTTGCAAAACTGTTTATCCATAAATGACTTCCTCGTTTGAAATTTGAACACCAACCACCGTAGAGGCGTAGACAACAATAGTCAAAATCCTCTTAGTTGGTCATATATGCAACACAACAGAGGCTTATTTTAATTTTAATACGGCATGCAATTCCTTTTTCCAAGATTTAAATAATGAGAAGCTTTCAAGGAACGTATACTGGTACAAAGACAACTCATAAACAAGCTTAGAGATTTGTAAATTACAATAGGGTAAGGTTCAGAATGTAAATCTTTGTCTTTCTCATAGCATTATTAAATTTTGTTTTTCTGTAAAAGAAATTCAAGTAATCTTCCTGCTGCCTTACAGTCGAGATGTTTTACTGCACAACTTCCATGGAAGGGGAAGGTCATCGTCATCACAAAAAAATGCAGGTATAAATGAGTGCATGATATGCAGTACGAATGATGAGCAAGATACATGTGCAACCATGTATTTTTCAAGGGATGTCATCAGAATGCGCTTTCCTTTTGGTGGAAAGTTTAATTTGCTTACAGACGAGATCTAATTCAAATAACTGGAACACATACATAAATAAATCCAGCAACAATTAAGGAATGTTGTACCTTGTACTTTTGTAAAACTGATCTTCATCGCTCATAATTTCACCAGACTGTGATGAATTATTTACCAGGATAGTCCATGGGCTTGACGCTGGAAGTTCATCTGCAAAGTATCTCCTCCTAATTAACTGAAAAGGGACATTAATGACTTATTATATTATATCCTTATTCAGGTAGTAACAGACCATTACAATTGAGGAAAAGACAGACCATCCAGAAGAATTTCATTACGTACATATAACAATAGCAAACAGAAAAAAGTATTAATGTTATATTATGAATTATTTATGTTTTAACAAACAGAAAAAAGTATTAGTAGGGAAAAAGGGGTAATCAGCAGAACTTAACTAGTCGTGCAAGATGAATGCTTAGTCCCTATATATATAACAATTCACTAGAGCAAAGTCCATGTAGTAGTGAATGTTATAACATTTTTTTTATATATATCGAACTCTTGAGAAGTTTTGAATTAAATATATGACCAAATCAAATAAACCAAAGGCACTGTCATGCATTAAAAATAGCAGTTATTTCCCTTCCAAAGAACAAGCTAAATAAAAAGTCATTTATGCTTAAAAACATAATGTTTTTATTAGAAAATACAACCACACTGACAAGTAACAACTACTACCTGCTATAATATTTTTAAAAGACCTAGGTCAGAGTTTTAAGATAAAAAACCTTAATGCACAAACTCGGCACCTGGAATCTTAAAACTACATTACATTAATCAATTTTAAATCGAATAGCTCCACAATACTATCTGCAAGCCAGAGTCGCCAGACAAATAAAAGTAGAAGTCTTTGCAAAAATTTATTGGATCCGTGTAAAACAGTGCACTGGCATCCCTTTGGGCATTTCAGAGGAGCACATGTTTCGGATGAAAGACCTTGACCAACAATAAAAAAACAACATAGTTTGATGCATAGATAGTTTTTTGCAGTTCCCATTTCCCTTTTCAGATTAATTTGTAGCTTATGTCAAATCTTACCGCTATAAGGCCTCCACCACTAGGAAAACTCTCAAAACTCTCAGTTAACGGAAGTTCATCACTTGATGAAAGCAAACCCTGCTTCTCTACCCACTGTCGAGCAACGTCAACAAGATTGCCACTGCTTCTTGTACCTTCTTTTGCAGGCCACCTGGACCTCCAGAACCTAGTGGAGCTGAAAATGTACCATTTGCTGCAATCTCAACAGCCCAACTCCGCACACTTGTTTTTGTCCTTCTCTGAGAGAGATCATGAACAAAAACCACACCTGCCACTAAATTTCATCAGAAATAATAATTTTAAGCATGAGTCCCGCACTTTACCAAAAATAATACAAATTAGCATAGCTTTGAACTGATAATCAGGCTGCAATTGTTTTACAAGAAAGAAGGTTCACCTCTTACCATTTATTTGTGAAAAAAATAGAGACCGACAGTCTTTGTATCGCTCATGTCCTGACACATCCAAAGTTCAACAAAAAAGTCTCTCAGCATCACCTTTAATGCTATTGGAAGAGCTACTAGAAGTTACAAAGCTATTGGAAGAGCTACTAGAAGTTCCATACGTAGTATGCTGGATATCAGAACCAACAAGAATTTGACGAAAACTAAACAAGTCCAAATTGTACGAAATAGATATAAAGTGACTTACTTTAAACCCGACATTACAGCCGATTGTTTGAGGAGGACTTGAATAAGAAGAACCTTTTGTAATAAGATGAACCAGAGAAGTTTTCCCCACACCTACCATAAAGAAAAATATTTATATGGAGAACAAATAATTTAGTATGGTTGAAAGCATCTCTTTGGACTGCAGCTGACATCACACAACACTGAACACAAATTTTCAGTTCTGTGTCACACTTCCAGGCAGTGAAGGCAATGAGCAAACACTGAACCATAAACGTTGATTATTGGATTGGTAATGATTTTAGAATTTTAAAAGCACTTAACTGGTTCGACTCAGGTACCAGCTAAAACCAAACCACGCCGTTTTAATTTATATAAAATTCTATCTATTAAAATAATGATGTATATCATTGGCATGACTAGTATAAAATATTATTACCTGTTGATTAAGTGCTTCATATATTAATGCAAAACAATATTATTATTATTAATCGATAACAAATTAGATGCGAATAAAAAATTATACACATTAAATTTTTTATTCATCTGTTTCAAAACTGAAGACGCGCCATTTAGAACTGGACTGCGTTTTAGAAGCCGAACAAAACCAATGGATTTAGGTTCAGCTTTGGTTCCTACTTTTAAGAATTGCACGCTCTTGGTTTCACTGTGGCTTGAGTTTAAAACCGTATCACGGGTATCACGGTTCCAACATTTATTAGATTACAGATTACATGGTATGATTACAAGATTGAAATTAACACTTAAAACCAAATGCAACTCATAATTAGAGAACATAGTGCAAAGACAATGATATATATACCTGAATCACCCACAACAAGAACCCGGACTTGCCCACAAGGAAGCACACCATTCAGTTCGTTGATCTCCCTTTCACTTCCCTTCCTCCAGAACATGACTTCTTCTTTAAATCCTCTCTCTCTCTCTTTCCCTCACTCTCTCCCTCACTCTCTAACCATTGTAATAATTTGTCACTAACATCACAATTGTCAATAACGGACTTTAAAATCCTAACATTCCTATGAAGCAAAAGTGCAAAACTACCACATATAACGAGATGATTTATTAAACAAACAAAAAAAAAACATGATCCACAATATTCATAAATCATATGTCTGGAATGATGGAATTTATTAAGCAAAAACATAATCCACAAAGAGAAAAATGGGCATGAGGATGATCTCAGGTAACTCCCCTGAGGCTATATCCTTCTCGAATATATATTTAATGGCATTTTTGTAAATATTAATGATTCATCCTAAATTTACAAATTAACCCTCCTACATTTATAATAGAAATACTTATAACCTCAGGTAGCACCCTAAGGTCAACCTCAGGTACATGTTACTACAAAGAGAAAAATGGGCCTTAGGATGACCTCAAGTAACTCCCCTGAGGTTATATCCTTCTCCCATATATATTTAATGGCATTTTTGTAAATATTAATGATTCATCCTAAATTTACAAATTTACCCTCCTGCATTTATAATAGAAATACTTATAACCTCAGGTAGCACCCTAAGGTCAACCTCAGGTACATGCATGTTACTCATCCACAAAATTCATAAATCAATAGCTTGGTGTTTGAGTGACAAGGCTTCAGACTTGATCTGTTTTTTTCCACTTATTTCAGTCATCATTAAGCATAACCAAACTCTCCACAAAAGGCCTAATGCCATAAGGTGATTCATTAACATCATTGTAAGGGGAATCCTGAGTCCAACGCTCCCATGAATTGACGAAACGACTTGCTTGATGGCTATCAAGATTATATGAAATCAAATGTTTACACTTTTTGAGTATTGGATCACCATTGTTCCTTATACCCAGGACATCCTTCCCAACATGTTTACTTGGAGTGACACACATCTTCTTCTCCCACGTAAACTCGTTTATATGATCATCATATTTCAACACCCACATGTCAAAATGAAATACTTTACCTTCCCAAATGAAGTAAGCAATAGATTGACCAAATGCATGAATAACAGGAACGAATGGAAGATATGCAACTGAGTCGGGCAACAAGATTTCAGACAGTATATCAGTCTTGGTATCAAAGCACATAAGAGTTTTTTGCCTGTCTGAATTAAACCCTACCCAAAATGCAGCCCCGTTAATGAAAACAACATCGTCATGATTGCGGCAGATTTGAGAAATAGATACATTATCTTGACTTGATTTCTTCCAAGAATTAGTGTTTAGACTATAAACACCAATAATGACTGAGTGAGGATGCGGGAGTAAACAAGGTTTGATAATATGTATCACAACATAATCATTGATTTCCGGTAGAAAGCCAAAAGCTAAAGCCTCCCAACCTGGCCATATTGGTCTAGAGGGAAAAGGCAAATCGGGAAGAGTTTTGTATTTGTTAATAAGAGGATTCCATAAATAAATGTTGCGATTAAATGCAGGACCAACCAAAAATAGGGTGGATGCGCAGACTAAACCATGTGATAGTGCAAACCAGGCATGACCCGGAAAGTCGGGAAGAAATTGTTCAAGTCTGCAGTATTCTTGACATTGTACATCATCAATACGTACCGTTAAATTAAAATCTTGAAAAAATTGGAAAAAGAGATATTTAGGATAGTTTTGATTATGGTTGGCAGCGATGAGTTGCTGCTGCTGCTTCTGATAATTTAAATGGAGAGTGACAAACACAGGAGATTTGATGAAATGATTCAAGGATTTAAGTAGGCACCTGCAGCGTAAGATATACTTAACAGGGAGTCGAACCAGAATCTGTGCTAGCAATTCCCTGGGTAAGTCGCTCAGCCTATCCTTTTTCAAATCAATATCCCTCCTCCTGTGTCTTTTCAAAATAGGACAAGTAGTACCAAATTGATAATTAACCAAACTCTTGGAAGCAATAATTTGATTGGTGAAGCTTAACTTACCTTTCTTCTTCTTCTTCTTGTTCTTAATTACTATTATTTTGGTGGAGCTTAACTTACCTTGCTTCATCATCCGAAGCTGGGCCTGAAAAAAACCCGACAGCCAATTTCGTCGAGATTTCTTCCTTCTAATAATCCTTATGGTCCCCGCTGCCTCAGTTCCAAACCAAGGCCCAGGGGGGGGAGATCTTCTCATGACAAGCACAGCATTACTGTTCGATCGAGGACAATTCATATCCATCAGATTATTAATAATCTTCACTTTCCTCTTCTCCACCTCCCCATCATTCAACCTCATCATACTTTTTCTAGGTTCTCTTCTCGCCTGAGCTCGAGCACTCTTTTCGGTTTAATCTCTATGCTTTTGGGCCAGCAACACCCACTTCAGCTACCGGGCCAGGGCCCGCGGATTATGGCCCTTTTTCTCATAATTCTACTCGGTTCAAATCCTAAAATGAATTTTATTTTTAACATATTATATTTTTAATTAAATAATTATAATACAATATCTTAATATCATGGATATTTACCAAAAATACTATGTTTAAAGTTTCTATTTGCAAATATACTATCTCTTTCAATTAATTGCAATTTTACTATACTAAGTTTCAAAATTGCAAAAATACTACAAATTAGGTCAACCCTTCCCCCCATGTGCCCTCCATGTGCGTCAGTTTCACCAGTTGTGTCCTTTTTCTTTTTCTTTTTAAGATGGGATGCTATTTTGGTGGATTTGGATTTGGGTTGCATGGCCCCGCAGGGGCCTAAATTACTGATTTCATGTTCCATTTTTCAATTTCCATTTTCGACCTCATTTTTGGACTCTAATATATATATATATATATAAAATGAGGTCAAAAATCACTTTTGAAAAATGGAACATGAAATCAGTAATTTAGTTGCATGTTCAGTTGAAAGTGGTTGCCCCTACGGGCCATGCAACCCAAATCAGCAACTGAATGCAACCACATGCAACTTTTTTTTTAAGGTGGGATGATTTTGGTGGATTTGGGTTGCAAGGCCCCGCCAGGGGCCATAATCAACTGAATGCAACCACATTCAACCACATTCAACCAAATGCAACCCCACATGCAACTTTTTTTTAAGGTGGGATGATTTTGGTGGATTTGGGTTGCAAGGCCCCGCCAGGGGCAATATTCAACCAAATGCAATCACAATCAACTTGTTGAAAGTGGTTGCCCTTGCGGGGCCATGCAACCCAAATCCACCAAAATAGAATCCCACCTTAAAAAAAAAGTTGCATTCAGTTGCTGATTTGGGTTGCAAGGCCCCGCCAGGGGCAATATTCAACCAAATGCAACCATATTCAACTAGTTGAAAGTGGTTGCCCCTGCGGGGCCATGCAACCCAAATCCACCAAAATAGAATCCCACCTTAAAAAAAAAGTTGCATTCAGTTGTTGATTTGGGTTGCAAGGTCCCGCCAGGGGCAATATTCAACCAAATGCAACCATATTTGAAAGTGGTTGCATTCAGTTGAAAGTGGTTGTCCCTGCGGGGCCATGCAACCCAAATCTACCAAAATAGAATCCCACCTTAAAAAAAAAGTTGCATTCAGTTGCTGATTTGGGTTGCAAGGCCCCGCCAGGGGCAATATTCAACCAAATGCAACCATATTCAACTTGTTGAAAGTGGTTGCCCCTGCGGGGCCATGCAACCCAAATCCACCAAAATAGAATCCCACCTTAAAAAAAAGTTGCATTCAGTTGCTGATTTGGGTTGCATTCAGTTGCTGATTTGGGTTGCATGGCCCCGCAGGGGCAACCACTTTCAACTGAACATGCAACTAAATTTCTGATTTCATGTTCCATTTTTCAAAAGTGATTTTCGACCTCATTTTTCGACCTGCGGGGCCATGCAACCCAAATCCAAATCCACCAAAATAGCATCCCATCTTTAAAAAAAAAAAAAAAGAAGACACAGTCGTCTGTGAAAGAGGAGGGAAGGAGGGGGGAAGGGTTAGGGCTAGTATTTTTGCAATTTTGAAACTTAGTATAGTAAAATTGCAAATAGCTATTCTTAACAAAAGTAAATGTGCAAAAATTTACTTTTTCCTATTTATTTATGAAAAAAGCTCTAATATCATTTGTAACTTCAAATTGTCACATAATACAAGTTATTCACCTTCGTAATAATATTTAATACATCATTTGTTTAAGTTTTAATTCTTGATTATTATATTTCTTTCAATCTTATATTTATTTTATGATATATAATTATTTATATGGTTCAAATAAAAATTATATTTATGTTGTGTTTGGTTGGGATAAATGGAATGGAATTAAATTTGAACTAAGAAATATGTTAATGTCTAAAATATTCATTCATTCATCCATTCCATTCATTTGAACTAGATATCAAACACACCTATTTAAGAAGGAATGCTCCATTCTCCCAACATTCAATTTCTTCACATTTCTCTTCATAGAAATTTTGTACCTATTCATTTTTTTTCTAAATCTTCCCTCTACCTCCATTTTTTTCTTTTAATTTCATTGATTCCATACATATTCATTTCTTTTCTAGATCTTCCCTCTACCTCCATTTTTTTTCTTTTAATTTCATTGATTCCATTTCATTCCATACTCCCCAACCAAACACAACATTAATGTTGAGATCATATTTGACTCATATTCGGTGAATCACAAACTATGTGGTTATCAAAAAGAAAATATGGTATTGGCTCATATTCGGTTCAGATCTAAAGATTGATTTAAATCCGAATAAAATGATCCTGAATCTAAATCTAGACAAGATAAAAATAAAATAATCTAATACTTGAGCAAAGGGGTGTTTAGTTCTACCCGTATCATTTTTCACCCCCATTTCTAAATTCCACTCCACTTACTATTTCATTTTTTTTATAACCGAATTATTTTTATAAGAAATTATTTTTGGATGAATTCAACAATATAAAATATTTAATTAAAGATATGGTATTCAGGTATTCAATTCTCACATTTGTAGAGTATTTTAAAATATTGTATTATTTAATTAAGATTTTTAAGAATTTTTTTAAAAATATGATGATATTCAGTTTAAACATTCATAAACTTTTTATAAGTACGTTATTATTTAAAAAGTCAATGACTTTTATTCAACATTATAACTATTGATAAAAAAGTCATGCGGTTTTTATGACTTTAATGGCTTTTAATAAAAATTATAAATATTGATTAAAAAAGTCAGGTGATTTTTGATAGAATATGACATGACTTCTAATAAATCTATATAAAATCATTTTAAATTTCACTAAAGCCCTCTTTGATGATGTTGTTGGGCAGTAATAGCAGTTTATTTATAAAAATAGATAAAAAAAATTGTTTGGTAAATTGGAAAACAACTTTTTTGAACAACAGCTTTTGATCTAAAAGTTGTTTTTTTTCAAAAATATGTTTCCCCACATTTTTAAAAAAATTGTTTTCCAGTTTTTGCGGGAGCAGAATTCACCATCAAACTTCCACAAAAATAGTTTTTTTTTCCAAATTTAAATTCAATACATGCAAATATTAAAGATATTGCCAAACAAATTTCAAATTTTTTTACCAACACTTTTTCTCACAACACTCCTAAGCAGACCCTAACTCTGTAAAAGTTACTAAAAATATTTAAAATTCTTGAAATTCATTAACTTCAAAAAAAATCATAAGTACTAATAAAACTAGCATTTTACCCGTGCTACGCACCGAATGCACAATTTTTAATTTCGAAAAACGATTATATATATATATAATAAATATATGTATATAGTAAATATTATCTAAAATAGTCTAGAAACAGGGTAAAGCAGGATACCTCGGGCTCTCCATGGTTGTTCTTTTTGAACTTGAAAGATCTTGGACTAATTACTTGGTTATCTGATCTACAATAGTAATTAAAAATAATGTTACAATTGTCATAACAGATAAAATAGGTAATGTGTACTGTCTAAAGTAAAATGCGATGCTTTTGCAGATTGAAAAAGACTTAAATTATCTTCAAACTATTTTACATAAAAAAAACTACAATGGTTACTATTGGATTCCTAGCCACTATTAAATGCAAGTAGTGGATCCTGAAGACCTACTGAGGTCAGTTTTTAGAGTTTATAAGGCGAGCAACATAGGTTATGGTTAACTAATGCTTGCTTGACATAAGAATAAGAAGTATACTCCCTCTGTCCCATTAGATTGTTTACATTGTTTTAAGACTGTCTGACACGCATTTTAAGGTACATTTTAAGGATAGTTCCATAATTTATTTTTAAATTTTTTTTTTTTTGTATAAAAATAGGATTGTTCTATTTTTATACAGAAAAAGAAAATTTTAAAAATAAGTTATGGAACTATCTTTAAAATGTACCTTAAAATGCGTGCCAGACACTCTCCAAACAACGTAAACAATCTAATGGGACAGAGGGAGTATAATTTTCCGGGTTCATTACACTTTATAGCTTCGATGACATAAAAGTGATGTTGACAAACAAATTAACATATCCAAGTTCGATAGCAAGTACATTTTTTTGGCTAAATGGTACATCATTTCTGTTAACACAATATCACGCAAGTATACGTGATCACAAGTAATATAATTCAAGTTCGTTCCACAGAGATCTGGTTATGGTTCTATCAGTAAATGTACAAATGCAACAATGTATGGTTTTAATTCACTGCTAAGACAAGTAACAAATTGGGGTTTTAACTATCTAAATTAAACTAAGATGCAAATTAACAAACTAAGAATTAAATTATGACTGAGATTTAAAACTGGATTACTTATAGAAGAATAAACATGGAACTCTAACTTCATTATCTACTTTGCCTAGAGTTGACGCCTTTAATCCATGCATGTGATGGTGTTGATATCTGATCGGATAACACGAAACAAGTACACGCTACCTGTCAGCATATGTATACCAAACTATCCATACATCCACAAAAGAGATAGAAGATGAATAGACACCAATTATGCTTAGACCCTATATGTCTATAGAATTTGAAAACATAACGGTTGAAGATCAAGTTATCCAGGAAGATCACACAGGGCAGCATAAGTACTTTCATCTTACACTACGAGTCATATTGATAAACAATTATGAACCTATGCTAGCATGGCAAGTTCTAAATCTCAAGATCCACTTTCACTTCACAAGAGATTAACAATTCAATTTAGATGTTAGCTACGCATCTAAAAGCATTAAGATTAACCATACGAGGATATCAAGAATTCACCACACACATATCTTTTAAGCAATCAAACTACTAAGTTACATAGATAAATCCGTTAGAATCTTATGACAACGATTATTTCATAATTGAACCGTTCGCCACCATGGGATTTGATGAAAACATGATATTAAACAAAGTATGAATGGAAGTAATAATATTAATAGGAAAAGAACACAAAAGATGAAGTAGATCTTGATCCGTTGCTTGTCACGAGCGTTGAATCTCCTTCTCCTTTTCTCCCTTGCATTTCTAATTTACAATAAATAAAAACGATACAATTTACAAGGCTAAGATGTGTTTTTATAGGCCTAGATATCTTGCCCAGCAAGAAATTCCCCAAAATAGAGTTAAAATAGAATTTCTACAAAATACGTTTCCTAAACTGATTCTGTTTTTAAGGAAAATTCGTAGCTGACTTTTATTCAATATTTCTGGGCCGTTCCAGCTGTAATTGGACCTCTGAACTACTTTAGAATGATAGAGAATCTCGCTAGCTTCGCGTGGACTGTAAGATCGCCCAAAACGGACTTGTAGAACTCAAGATATGGCCAAAACAAAAATCCGAAATCTGGTAGAATTTTTACGCGCTCCCAGCTCGTATTTGTGCACTCCCAGCGCACAAAATCACTGTTCCACGCGCTCCCAGCACGTATTTATGCGCTCCCAGCACATACAATTGTTGTTGGCTTGCTGAAAATTGCATAACATCTTCAATTTGACTCCAAATCATCCCGTTTCTTTTGCGAATGCTTCCGTGTTCATGAATTCTCTAGACTTCAAGTCATCATGGTGGCTCAAAACAAGTCTCCATTCCTCCTTTCCATGCTAGAATTCAACTCTCAAAATTGACGAAAACATCAACCCTAATCGATAATTCGCAAACCTGCACAACTAACAAAAACATATCAAAACTACCACAAACTTGAGTCCAAGACAATCAATTTAAGCCGAATTGAAGCGATCCAAGTGGATATAAAATCCACTTATCACACCCCCAAACTTAAACTGATGTTTGTCCTCAAGCATAAACAATTACAACTAACTAACTAACTAGTACCACTTCCGTAGGTGATCACGGTTGCATTTGGCGTATGCAACAAGCCCTTTAAACCCCTAGGCAGTCCTAGTGGACGAGTAAGGTCTCGTGAGGGCCTATAGCGAATGTACCCACAAAATCCATTTAACCTAATGCAATGCAATGCATGAATGCAACTAATATGAAAAATGCAAGATCCCATTCAAACTCACCAAAACCAACTAACAAGCAAATATCTCAAAGAATGCAAATAAATCCAAGCAGAGCTCGACTAAGTCCCCGTGTACTAACAGTACATGAACAGAAACGTGCGTGTGTGCATGCTCATCAGAAATACTCCCAAAACTAGGTCAAAAATCATACATATCATTCGCCAAGACAATCACAGGTTTATAAATAGAATAAACTGTAAAAACTTCATAAACTAGGAAAACCTCCATCCTCATTCAAGTTAGCCAGGAATTCATGCTTTATTACTACGACACTATATACAATACGCATGCTTATTTAACCGTGCAATGAATGAAATCCCAAAAGGCTTATACAATAATACCCATGTAGCGAGCGTTAGGTCAGCAATCCCAAACCACAAGGGCTTTAGGTTACTAGGACTAAGTCCCCCCAGACTTAATTACTCGAGTATTAAAGAGCTCACTCGTTAATTTTGCATATAAAAAAATAAAAATTTTGACTCTTTTTTATTCTTTTCTTTTTTTCTTTCTTTTTTTTCTTTCTTATTTATTTATTTTTTTCTTTATGCAATTTGGAATGAGCCTTTCTCATTTCCAACCCTAGACTACTCATATAAATATGAGCCGGCTACTAGCCATTTGACACCTAGCCATTATTAACAATTATTTACAACTAGCATGAAATCCCTGGTTTCCCCCAAACTTAGACTTTAGTGCTCCTACGCCATCAAGGGAATAACGAAAATTCTAAATATAATCAGGTGATTAAATCTCAAAACATCCAAACAAGCTTGACCTCAACCTAGCTCAAAAGCAAATGACGAGACTGTGTAAAAGTTTTGTTTCCGTAACATGCAAGTCAATTCCTAGGAACTATAAATCAGCTCTCTACTCATCATCACCACACTCAATTAAACATCTACCTATCAATCAGAATCAGCTCGTCCTAAGGGATCATGAAATATGTATGCCACGAAAAATGCAACTAAAATGAACTCACATGGTAAATAAAAATAAATAAAAACAGAATGTCCTATATGAAACAAACGTAGATAATACGAACATATATGCATGAATTACTACTAATTTACAAAATATGATATCCTACATGAACATACAAATACTACATATAAATAACTACATATACAATACTTATCCCCTAAACCACCCCCAAACTTAAAAGATTCAATGGCCACATTGAATGGAAGTAAATACAAGGGATAGTAGGAAACATACCTAAAAATACCGAAACACATGGGTTGCCTCCCACGAAGCACTGTCGTTAACGTCATTTAGCCGGACAAATATGCTTCAACTCATGGTGGCTCGAAGATCGCATCCGACTTGTCCTTAGCAGAAGGACCATTCACCCATTGTTTGACAACCTTCTTGCTATCTTCCCACATCTTTTCTAAACCAAAATTCTCTTTGACTCTTCCTCCAATCAATTTTTTCAGTTTCTTCTTCACACCTCTAAGATGCTTATACTTCTTAGTTGATTGATAAGAACACTCTTCGACCTCATCATCCATGATCCACCTTCTTAATACATTATCTTGACACACTTTAAAAATCACCAACTCATCATTCAGAAGGACATACTTCAGATGGGATGGAAGTTTTCCTAGCTTGACATTCGAGAGATCTCGTCTTGAAGAACTGTCAATGGAATCACTGATGTGATGCTTTAGCATGGGCGTGTCCGACTTTTCGCTCAACACCTGATCAAACTTCTTCCTCCGACCCGTATCAACCATTTCCACACTACAACACTCTTCATCCTCTGTCGGAAATTTCATGGCCTTGAACACATTAAAGGTGACATTCTGATCTTGCACCCTCATTGTAAGCTCTCCTTTTTGTACATCGATCAAAGTACGACCCGTAGCTAGAAAAGGCCTTCCCAAGATTATGGGAATCTTCTTGTCTTCTTCGAAATCTAGAATCACAAAATCGGCAGGAAATATGAGCTTATCAACCTTCACTAGGATATCCTCTACTATACCCCTCGGATAAGTGATAGATCGATCAGCCAACTTCAAGGAGATGTTGGTTGGCTTTGGCTCCAACAGACCAAGTTGCTTGAAAACAGAAAAGGGCATAAGATTAATGCTAGCTCCCAAATCACATAAGCATTTGTCAAAAGACAACTTTCCAATGGTGCATGGAATTGTAAAGCTTCCTGGATCCTTAAGTTTAGGAGGCAATTTCTGTTGCAACACCGCACTGCACTCCTATGTCAATGCCACTGTTTCAAATTCTTCCAACCTTCTCTTCCGTGACAAAATATCCTTAATGAACTTTGCATATCTTGGCATCTGCTCCAATGCTTCAACAAAAGGAATGTTAATGGACAGTTTCTTGAAGACATCCAAAAACTTTTGAAACTGTTTTTCATGATCTTGTTTCTGCAAACGTTGAGGATAAGGATTAGGAGGATATATCTGATTCACCCACTTCTGCTTCGAAGGAGAGTGTTCAGCAGAATTTTGTTTTTGAAGTCTTTTTGGGAATGGAGGGGGTGGATAGATCTGATTGCTCTCTGTAGACTGCTTTTGAGTAGATTTTTCAACAGGTCCCTTACTCTTTTCTAATTCACCATCTAGCTGCTGTTTCTTGATCTCTTCGTCTTCCTCAGCTACTGATTTTTGATCCCTCGTGACTTTTCCAGATCTCAAAGTAACTGCATTGACCTGCTCCTTACCATCCCTCCTGCCTAGATTAGCCTCCGTATCGTTAGGAAGAGTTCCTTATTGCATATTTAGTAAGGCACTTGCAAGCTGTCTCATCTGATTCTCCAAGGTCTTTAAAGAAACAGCGTTGCTTTTAACCATCATCCTCAACTCATCCATCTATGATTTTTCATTAGAAGATTGCCCCGCATTAGCCTGGAGCTATTGTTGAAATCCCGGAGGTTGATATGGTTGCCTTGGAGCATACGGCTGTTGATAGCCCTGATTGAATGGCTTCGCTTGCTATCCCTGAAATTGATGCTGATAAGGTGGTTGTTGAGCATCTTGATTATTGCTCCAGCTGAAATTAGGATGATTCCTGTTGTTTGGATGATAGGTGGCTGGAACTGGTGCAGCAGGTTTCTGGAAATTACTCACGAACTGTGCTGATTCAGAAGAGATAACACACTGATTCGTCTCATGTGCGCCCGCACATAGCTCACAAACACTAGCCACCTGCTGAACTCCATAATTTGTAAGAGAATCCACCTTCATAGTCAACGCCTTCAACTGAGCTGCAATAGATGAAGTTGTATCCACTTCAAAAATACCTGCTACCTTGCCTTGAGAAAGCCTCTGGGTTGGATTCTAATATTCATTAGCAGCCATCGTCTCAATAAGATCATAAGCTTCATCATAGCTCTTAGCCCATAGAGCTCCACCTGATGCTGCATCTACCATGGGTCTAGACTGTGCTCCCAACCCATTGTAAAAACTATTAATAACCATCCAGTCAGGCATACCATGATGTGGACACCTACGAAGCATCTCCTTGTATCGCTCCCAAGCCTTACACAAAGCTTCTCCAGATTGCTGCTGAAATTGAGTTAGCTGGTTCCTTATTGCTGTAGTTTTCGCCATAGGGAAGAATTTAGTAAGAAACTTCTGAGCAAGATCCTCCCATGTAGTAATGGAACCAGCTGGTAGAGAGTGTAACCAGCCCTTGGCCTTATCCCTCAGAGAGAATGGGAAAAGCCTCAACTTGATAGCATCATCCGACACACCATTAAACTTGAAAGTATCACAAATCTCGATAAAGTCACGAATATGCATGTTAGGATCCTCCGTAGAAGCACCCCCAAACTGAACCTAATTCTGTACCATCTGAATAGTGCTCGGCTTGATTTCAAAGTTATTAGCCGTGATGGCCGGCCTGATAATACTAGACTGAATGTCATTGATCTTCGACTGAGAATATTCCTTCAAAGCCTTAGCTGCTGCTGCATCACCCATCTCGACTGTAGTTTCAGCTTCCTCGTTCTTATTCTCTAAATTCTCTACAAGATTGTCTTCCGCCAGTTCTTCCTTACGAGCTTGCGAACGTGTTCGCATACAAACATAAGTACCTGAAACACCACGAAACAAACAACT
Organism: Kitagawia praeruptora; assembly: GCA_037693485.1. Classification (NCBI taxonomy): domain Eukaryota; kingdom Viridiplantae; phylum Streptophyta; class Magnoliopsida; order Apiales; family Apiaceae; genus Kitagawia; species Kitagawia praeruptora. The sequence continues at coordinate 151,770,024 of CM075345.1, read as the reverse complement.
AAGTAAGAAATCTGAGTTAGTGAACGCTAACGACCACTATTGACAAGCACATAAACCAAAAATAAAACACCGATGATCCCCGGTAGCGGCGCCAAAAACTTGTTAACATAATATCACGCAAGTATACGTGGTCACAAGTAATATAATTCAAGTTCTTTCCACAGAGATCTGGTTATGGTTCTATCAGTAAATGTACCTATACAACAATGTATGGTTTTAATTCACTGCTAAGACAAGTAACAAATTGGGGTTTTAACTATCTAAATTAAGCTAAAATGCAAATTAACAAACTAAGAATTAAATTATGACTGAGATTTAAAACTGAATTACTTATAGAAGAATAAACATGGAACTCTAACTTCATTATCTACTTTGCCTAGAGTTGATGCCTTTAATCCATGCATGTATGAAGTAGATCATGATCCGTTGCTTGTCACGAGCGTTGAATCTCCTTCTCCTTTTCTCCCTTGCAATTCTACTTTACAATAATAAAAAGTGATGCGATTTACAAGGCTAAGATGTGTTTTTATAGGCCTAGATATCTTGCCCAGCAAGAAAAACAACCTACAATACAACTAGAAATAGGTTTGGATACCAAAAATACAACTAGAATTCGAAATAGGGGCAAAACGGGCATTTTCAGGATTTTTTGGCGAATTTACGCGCTCCAGGCGCATAAACTTTCTGAACCACGCGCTCCAGGCGCATGATTATGGATATAAAATCCACTTATCAATTTCTTATGTCAATAGTTAGGTATATAGAATCTTAATGATTTGTAAAGATGTAGTTATTTTTGTGAACTTAATTATTTAGATTGCATAAAAATATGTGATTTTTTGGCTGCTACTTGCTATCAGACAATGGCGTAGTCATCATAGTAGGCATACCTGGGACAATACATTGTCCGAGTGATTTGTATTTAATGGTGGGATTGTATCATCATTTTTGGTTTTACATTTGAGAGATGATTTTGCCTTTCGAATAGGGTATGTATCTGTCTTGGGGCTGAGCAGAATCTAAAGAACGCGGGAGGATTAACTAATAATAAAAAATAAGTTATGTTATCAGTTAAAAAACAAACAGAACAGTGGCCAAACAACTATATATTGAAAATCAACTCAGCTACAAACAGCCTGGATATTCAGGTTAACTCTTATTAAAAAAACAGAATATGTATTGTATTTTTTGCAAAGTGTACTACCCAAATATGTAGAACATGTAAAATTTTCTTAACACTAAAAAATAACAAAAAAACTGCATTAGTACAAAAATTAGACTTTTTCAAATTGTAATCATTTAATTTGACAAATTAAAATATGGTTATTTATTTTAGCTTTCTACTTTACCATAATTAAATGCATTTTGCAAGTGTACAGACCAAATATCCAGAATGAGAATTTTTCCTGTCACCTTTATACAACAGCATCATTCGCAAACATTAAACTGTTTCTCAATCTAATCATTTAAACTAAAATAATTTAATACGCCAGTCTAATTTTTGCAAAACAAAAAAGTTAACAATTCTGGATTTTTTAGTTAAAGAAAAATCATAAAATATAATTTAAGGCCAAGTACTCGAAATGATAACATTAATAATAATAAAATTGATCAAATTTTACACCCCGCATAAACTTAACAAAAATGAGGTGGTCAACTATGTGTGTTATACCAGTGTTCTAAAATGTGTAAAGTAGAATCAAGATGTTGAACAATCTGCTAGCACTTAATCATTCGAATAGTGAGTTTAAGCAATCTATTGAGCGGAAATAAGAGTTAAAGATATAATAGCATGATATCTTCAAAGTGGAGATTTTTTGAACAGAGGTTGAAACATAAGCACGTGGTTATCTTAAACATTAAAACATCAAAGTAGCTCTTGATTCATATGTCGTTTTCGTTTCCTTTCAATAATAATCCTCCTTTTGTGAGGATCGCGAGTGTTTTTTTTTTGGATTTATTTCTTTCCTCTTGTGAGAGTTTTGTTTTTCTCTCCTTCTTGTGAGAGTATGTTTGGCTTGGTTGGATTGTGTTTTATGCTTCTTTTTGTTTTAAGTTTACGGGAATTAGATGAGCAGGATCAAGATGAGATTCATAACAGGTGCAGTTTTCACGAAGATGGTTATACCGTTATTGTAACGAGGATCTCCATTAAAGATGCAAAGTCATCAATGTTTTTTTTTTTTTTTTTTTTTTTTTGAATAAGGAAAATTCATTAGAAATCAAACTCAGAAGGGACCATTTCCACCAACAAATCTGGGGGAAATGCATAACAATTAAAACTGTTTAACAAACATGGAATACGAGCCATGAAGTGCGCAGCCCTGTTTCCTTGTCTTTTAACATGACGTAGGGATATATCACCTCTACTTGTCAATTTGTCACTACAAACATCCAGCAAGTGACCGATTTCTAGCTGGTACGGTTCCTTCGACTTCACCGCTTGAACTACTACCTGTGAGTCACTTTCAATAACCACATTGTGAGCCTCAATTTGTTCTATCCAATTGATTGCCTCATACACACCCCTTGCTTCTGCTTCCATGACTGGGACTTCACCTTCGATTTTCATATTCTTCCCCATGACAAAGTGACCTGCATCGTTCCGAATAACCATTCCCAGAGAGAACATAGCTTCACCCCTAACCACTGAAGCATCAACATTTAACTTATAGAAGCCTGCATCAGGGGGTTTCCATATAACATCTTCTCTTACCAGAAACTGACTTTGTCCATTGGTTCTTGGGGTATTACTCCTATTAGCCTCTTGCCAGTCTTGCACCTGCTTCTTGCTTAAGCTCAAAATGACTGACGGAGCTACTCTCAAGTCCTCCCATACCTTTTTGTTTCTCGCGAGCCAGATACCAGAAAGAACGATTGCCATTTTCTGAGTTGTGTGTGCATCTTCTTTGTTGATCATCTCCAACAACCAGGTTGAAGCTGATTCAACTTCTTGAAAATCCATAGAAAGACCTGATTGCTGCCAGCACTCTGTAGCATAGGAACATTCGCAAAACAAGTGTCTTAAGTGCTCTACATCACTGCCACACATAGGGCACACAATCGTGATGTTCACACCTCTACTTCTTAGTAGATATCTTACAGGAATGTTGTTCCTACAGAATCTCCAGAGGAACGTTCTTAATCTATGTGGAAGCTCCAGATTCCACAATTTGATCCATCCATCTGATTCAACATTGAGTTCACTGCTTAAATTCTGATCCGCCCAATACCTATAACCTGATTTCACAGAGTAGATGCCTTTACTCGAACATGTCCAAGCTATTCGATCCTTAACTTCGTTTTGAGGAATTCTTAACTGAAGAATAAGTCGACTGTCATCAGCATGAAAAGTCTGTTCTACCTTTTGCACATCCCAGTCTTTACTATTAGGACGGAAGTAGGAGCAAACCTTGTCATTTCTGGTGGTATTCATATGACTATCTTCAACACAGAAATCCCTTTTCCCCTTCAACCAAGGATCCTTAAAAGCTCTAATCTCCTGGCCATCTCCTAGCACCCAACGAAACCCTCCCTTAAGTCTCTCCTTTGCCTCCCAAATTCCGGTCCAAATAAAGCTTGCATCAATCCCTTTACCTGCTTGCAGAATATGCTTATCCGGAAAATATCGAGCTTTAAAGATGCGAGACACCAGTAAGTTCGGATTTTTACTAAAGTTCCATATGTGTTTACCAAGAAGCGCCAAATTGAAGCCATATAAGTCACGAAATCCTAGACCCCCTTTACTCTTTGTAATCGCCATTTTATTCCAAGCCATCCACCTTAAGCCTCTACTATTGTTCCCATTCGACTTCCACCAATATCCGTTCATAACTTTTTCAATCTCCGAACAAAGCGATTTTGGCAGGAGGAAACAAGACATGCTATATGAGGGGATCGTTTGTGCCACGTTCTTTACCATGATTGTTTTACCAGCTTTAGATAGCGTCTTGTGATTCCATTGTTGCACTTTCCTCCAAACTCTTTCTTTAACAAAACCAAAAATTGATTTTTTTGACCTTCCAACAAGAGAGGGTAATCCCAGGTACATACTATCTCCCAGGTCTTTATGCACTCCCAGGATGTTTTTGATCTCCTGCTGCTTGTCCCTCCTAACGTTGGCACTGAAGAAAATGCCTGATTTCTGGTAATTTACAACCTGCCCGGATTTACTTCCATACTCATTCAGGAGAGACTTAATGGTTCTTGATTCATCTCCCGTGGCTTTAAAAAAGAGGAAGCTATCATCTGCAAACAGCAGGTGAGTAACTTGTGGGGCATTTTCGCAAATTCTACTACCACTGATGGAACCTTCTGAAGCTGCCTTGGATAGCAAATGAGAAAGACCATCGACACAAAATAAGAATAAGTAGGGAGACAGTGGGTCTCCCTGTCTCAACCCTCGACTAGGTGAAATATAACCCACTGTTCTACCATTGAGAGTTATAGAGTAATTCACTGTTGTTACGCAAAGCATAATCCAATTGATCCACACTCCACTGAAACCCATAAAATGCATCCTTTTTTTTAAATAGGCCCAATCAACTCTATCGTAAGCTTTCGAAATATCCAATTTCAAAGCCACCTCGCCCTCTTGACCTCTGTTCTTCTTTTTCATAAAATGTAGAACTTCGAATGCCACTAGCACATTGTCTGAGATGTTTCTTCCATGCACAAATGCTGACTGGTTTTCCGAGATTACAACAGGCAGGATGATTTTAAGTCTATTTGCTAACACCTTCGCTAAAATCTTATAGAGGACATTACACAAAGCTATAGGCCGAAGGTCTGTCATACGATCCGCATTTTCTTTCTTTGGGATAAGAATCAAGGTAGTGTCGTTCAAGCTTGCAGGGAAATAACATTCAGTCAACCATTCTTTACAGCAGTTAAATACATCCTCACCTAGTAATTCCCAGAAATTCTGGAAAAAGGCTGGATTGAGGCCATCAGGTCCAGCACTTTTATCTGGATGCATTTGTTTCACCGCTATAGTGAATTCTGAAAAATTGATATCAGCCTTAAGCTTCTCATTCTGAGCATCAGTAATAACTCGATCAACTTCCATCTCATTGATAGTAGGATTGTTATTGGCTCCTGTAAACACAGTCTTGAAGTACTCCAATGCCTCTCTACCCATATCCTCATGGTTGTTTATAGTTTCATTCTCGTTGTTGATGAGATGATTTATATGATTGAGTTTCTTTCTCTTCGAAGCTGTTGCATGAAAGAATCTCGAATTTGTGTCTCCTTCAGTCATCCAGAATGCCTTAGCTCTCTGTTTCCAGTATTGTTCCTCATATAGCAATAAATCCTCTAGTTTTCTCCTTTCCTCGAAGTAGCATCGAACACCCTCTTCATCTCTTCTATTAACCAACTCATTAAGTAAAGATTTCTGTTTTTTGATTTTATCTCGAAACTTATGGAAGAAATTTCTGCCCCATTTGGCCATGTAAGAAGAAATAGAGAGAAGTTTCGGAAGAAGATGCATCCTAGGAATATCCTTCCACTGGTTAGAAACCTCCTCTCTAAAACTTGGTTCGAGAAGCCAAGTGTTTTCGAATCTAAATCTAAATTGCTTTCTAGATAACTCCACATTTGTTGGTTCAAGAAAAATAGGGTCATGATCTGATTTCGTAGAGTGAGACACAGATAACTTACATAGAGGGAATTTTCGCCACCATAAATCATCTGCAAACGCTCTATCGAGCCTTTCTCTTACCCAATTTTCTGTTCCCCTGCTTTTTTCCCAAGTAAAATCTCCTCCCATTAGGTCTAACTCCATAAGGCCACTGTCTTCAATAGATGATTTGAATCCTTCTAGCAACGTCTGAGGATGCAAATGAGGGCCAGACTTGTCCGACACTAGAAGCATATCATTGAAGTCACCGAAAATGCACCAAGGAATGTTGTCTTGCTTAACCAGGTTTCGAATGAGGTTCCAAGACTCTCGTCTTCTATTTCTTTCTGGAAGCCCATAGAAGCAGGATAATCTCCATTCAACGTTCAAACCGTTCATGAAGTGAACATCAATGTGATTGTTCGAGTGCTCAATCACCTTGCAACCTGCAGTCCTTTTCCACATGATCGCCAAACCTCCCCCTCTCCCTACTCTATTAACAGCAAAGTAATCATAAAAACCAAATCTATCTGATAAATCCTTAATACTCTCTGAATCAACTAAAGTCTCCGACAAAAAAACAAAATCAGGGTTGTGAGATCTTATAACATCTCCAAGAGCACGAACTGCACGACGGCTCCCCAGACCTCTGCAGTTCCAGCTTAAACAATTCATAATGGCTGGCTAGCCTGCATCGCAAGCTTAGCCAAGACGTTTTCGTTGGATACTGTATAATCTATATCAGAAAATACAACTATCTCGTTCTGGTTCTCAATATTACCTCGAGCCTCCTCTGCCAGTCTGTCGTCCGTATCCATTGTGGTTTTTGTTGCTGGTCCAATACGCTTTCTTTTCCTTTCTTCTAAGTCCAGCCCATCATTTTCTTCAAAGTAGCTCTTGATTCATATGTCGTTTTCGTTTCCTTTCAATAATAATCCTCCTTTTGTGAGGATCGCGAGTGTTTTTTTTTTGGATTTATTTCTTTCCTCTTGTGAGAGTTTTGTTTTTCTCTCCTTCTTGTGAGAGTATGTTTGGCTTGGTTGGATTGTGTTTTATGCTTCTTTTTGTTTTAAGTTTACGGGAATTAGATGAGCAGGATCAAGATGAGATTCATAACAGGTGCAGTTTTCACGAAGATGGTTATACCGTTATTGTATGTTATTTCATGGTGGTGATACCGTGATTTCGGAGCCGTGCTTACAGCGTTTATGCTTTAGTAATCATGAAAACGATTTCTGTTATTGTTTTTTTGATCGATTCTTGTTTGTCATAGGAAAGTTTCTTGATTGTAGATGCCGTATGGCTTTATGTTATTGACTTTGTCCGTTCCCGATCAAAAAAAAAAAAAAAAAAAAAAAAAAAAACTTGCAAGGGCATAGAAATATTTATTTTTGTTTCAAAATTATATAATTATGAGGTGATTAGTAATTACCAAATAGTTATCAAGTACAGAGATTGGCATTTAAATCTAGATTAGCAGATAAGCTATTGGGTATAACATCAGTAACCGAAGAATTTCATGCAGATCATGGTCAGTTTGTGAAGTACTATTGTCTTCATGGTGCACTACAGATAATATTTCAAATTACCATTGTATAATCTGATGGAAAAAATTATTCGGTTTGCATAAACAACTGCTTTTGAGCAATAGACTCCAAAAAAAGAGCATGGAAGCAAGCACCAGGTGATCATTTTCTACATCATAAAGCCAAGAAGAAACACAGGGAAAACAGGTGAAGAAAAAAAATGACTCAGTTTGGTATGAGACAATAAGCAGTAGAAACACAGGGACAAGTGAAGAAAAAAATGAAAAAACCACAACATAACATACTGTATGACAAACTTAAGGTCACTAAAGTCCCAACAATTTTCTGAGATACATAGCAGTAGAATATCAGTGACATTGAGCTATACTAAAAAATTAACATCCTCATGTATTATTTGTAATCAAGCAAAATTTTACCAAAAAACAATTGAACTTAGGCGCATGAACACATGACTGTTATGAACAATGTGAAAACACATTGAAGATTAATCAAGTGACACTTCAACTTAGTAAAGCATATATAACACATATATAAACACTCACAAACACACAAATTTTGTATGTAATCAACGGAGCAAATCCCTCTCCTTTGTGTAGGTTAGCCTCAGATACTTTTAAAATGTATAAAGAAGATACTTCTAATACAGAATCAGAATTATGTGAAGTAAATGCATTGTTTAGAATTAGTTGGACTTATAGATTATTGACCGATGTCAACATAGCCCAAAACAATAAAAACTATCCAAACCAATTTGATCTAAGAAAGCAAATATATGTGCAAACTAAACAAATATAGAATTATAAGGTCTCTTATTCCGGTGTGTAATTGAAAGCAACTTAAATTGATTAAATTCACATGATATTGTAGGGAAAAGTATTAGTACTCCTGCTGACACGGATCATGTGGATCAGTTGGCTGAGGAATATATGGCCCAACTGGATAGAAAGAAATAGCCCATAGCATAAGTCCAAGTTTAGGAAGCTTCTTCTGTTATGATCTGATTAGATTACCAGTTGGAAATTTTTTGGTATGATTTGATTAGATTTTATTAGCTAGGATATTATGGTTTGATTTGGTTTTCCTTTGATTTGATCTCATTTGATTCAATTAGATCTTTGTGATTGATCCTGGAGACTTCCAGAATATGTATAATTTAAGACCCTTCACTTATAAAAGGGGAGCTAGAGATATGTACTGGACATTGAAGAAGAAATAAAAGTACTATTGTTTGGTTCTACTCTCTCTCGAGTTCGGTTATTATCCTATTTTTGTTTCCGTTCTGCGTCAGTTGGTATCAGAGCTTGGAAGTATCCTGATGGCAAATGGCAATGGAAACAATACAACAACCCCTAGTACTGGTGGCAGCAACCATGGGGGTGAAGAGCTATGGCGAGTGGTGAATGATCTCACTACAAGGTTCGAGAGAACCACCGTGGCAATTGAAGAGATGCGTACCGCGATCGCAGCAAATAGCCGAAATGCTAATGAAAATCGCGAGGGAAGGAATTACATCATTACTGGCCGTTATAACCAGCAACGCAATGGTGATGGCAACCAACGTCGTGGATTCAACCGAGCACAACCAGGTTTTAATGATGAATATTCAGATGGTGAAGAGCATCAGAATGATGGATATCGAGGTGGCGGAAGATGGTATGAGAGTCAGTATAACTACCTCATCAAGGCAGAGATTCCCAACTTCTATGGAAATTTGGACTTGGAGGCATTTTTAGACTGGATCTATGAAGTGGAGAAGTTCTTCGATATAATGGACATACCAGAGGACTGCAAAGTTAAAATTGTGGCGTATAAACTCCGTGGCGGAGCTGGTGCTTGGTGGGAGAATGTGCAAGACACCCGACGTCGTCAAGGCAGGAGGCCAATCACAGTGTGGACTCGAATGAAAGAGCTTATGAGGGGTAGATTTTTGCCACCTAATTTTGAACAAATATTGTTTCAACAATATCAAAATTGCTCGCAAGGAAATAGGAGTGTCTCGGAGCATACAGGAGAATTTTTGAGATTACAGGCTCGGTGTCATTTAGCAGAGACAGAGGAGCAAGAAGCTATGCGTTATATAAACGGTCTAAAATATGAGATTCAAGACAAGATGGGATTGGAGACAGTGTGGTCGGTCGATCAAGCACAGAACCTAGCTATGAGGGCGGAGAGATTGCTAGCCAAGAACGGTTCAAACTTTCGGAAAACACCTCCTGAAACAGCTCGATCTATTAATTATGTGCCACGTCAAACATAAGGTGTTGCAAATCAGACCTCTCCTATAATAAAGACCGAATCTGGTAGAAGAAGTGCAGTAAATAAGCAGAATGCAAACCCACCTACCAAGACAAATAACAATCCATATGCCAGGCCTACCTTGAACAGATGTTATCGGTGCAATGAAGTTGGTCACAGGTCACATGAATGCCCAATGCGAAAGCCCGTACACCTTGCTGATCATGAGGGAGAGGGTCATGCCCATAACGGTGAAGAGTTTTCTGATAATGAGGTTGATGAAGTTGCTAATGAAGACAGAGAACCTGTTAGCTTCGTTGTACAAAGAATCTTATACACGCCAAAGGTCCAGGATAATTCTCAGCGAGCTAAGATCTTTCAATCAAAATGTTCAATTAATCAGAAGGTGTGCAATTTAATTATAGATAACGGTAGTTGCGAAAATCTAGTCTCTAAGGCCTTGGTTGAGTATTTGAAATTACCAACAGAACCACACCCAAACCCATATCAGATTGGGTGGATTAAGAAGGGGCCAGCCATTAAAGTAACACAAGTTTGTAAGATTCCACTTTCAATTGGGAAGACTTACAGTGATGAAGTAATTTGTGACGTGGTCGACATGGATGCTTGTCATGTTCTCCTGGGCAGGTCGTGGCAACATGACATCGATGCAACTCATAAAGGGAGGCAAAACATCTATATTTTTAAATGGAAAGGAAAACGAATTGCCGTAGTACCAACAGGAATTGAGCCAGAGACTCCCAAAAATGAAGGCAAAGCATTTATATCATTAGTAAACTCTCATCAGGAGTTTAATAGTTGCACTCAAGAGTCTGGAGCTGCATTTGCCTTGGTGGTAAAAGGGGTGGAAGAAGAGTCAAAACAAGATGTTCCTGAACTAGTTAAGCCTTTGCTCAAGGAGTTCGAAAAAATAACAGCAGAGAACTTGCCAGATTCCTTACCTCCACTTCGCAACATTCAGCATCAAATAGACTTGATCCCTGGAGCCAGTCTTCCAAATTTGCCACATTATCGAATGAGTCCAAAAGAAAGTGAAATTTTACAAAATAAAGTTGAAGAACTTCTTCAGAAAGGACACATCCAGGAAAGCATTAGTCCATGTGCAGTTCCTGCTCTTCTCACACCTAAGAAAGACGGAAGTTGGAGGATGTGCGTAGATAGCAGGGCCATCAACAAAATCACCATCAGGTATCGATTTCCTATTCCACGGCTCGATGATTTGTTGGATCAACTATGTGGAGCTAGTGTGTTTTCTAAGATTGATCTACGCAGTGGTTACTACCAAATTCGAGTTAAGCCCGGTGATGAATGGAAGACGGCATGTAAGAACCCAGATTTTTGGGTAGAATTAAAACTTTTTATTATGTAATAGTATGGGAATGAATAGTGGTTATGACTGCGGTGTAACGAATGTCTATTAAATGAATGGAATGGATTTGAATTCAATTATTTATATGTCATGCAGAATACTTTTGGTTGACAGCATAGATAAGAATGATCTATCTCCTAAGAATATGAGAAGATTACTTCAAGTAAGATTATTCTCGTTTCATCCAAATCAAAATCTATTATAAGTCCAGCGGTTCCGTAAAAAGGTTAAGGAACACTCGAGGGTGAACCAGGTTCATTTTCCTAATTATAGGAATTAAATAAAAATAAGTGATGAATAGTGATTTTGGTGGAATTTGGAATATTATTATAATAATGTTATTGTAACACCCCCAAATTCGGGGTCAGGGATTTGGTCGTCACGCGGAAATTCTCATTAACAATTCACCTGTTTAACAACATTAATCCATCTGTAATCATTGGATAACTGAAATACAATCATTGAGACCCCAACTACCAAGCATCTTATAGGTTATAGGGCTAGAAACAAGAACTAAAGTCTTTACATTACTCACTTCATTACATCCATTGAATCAAATTACACCGTGTCTTACAAATCTTATTCCGCTAGTATAGCTTCGTTGAGAAGTATACCAGCAACTAGTTCTACTCTATACAATGTGATATATATATTACACATTAATAAAACCATATTTAACTTACTCCAGCTATAGATGTTCTGGATCACGTCGTCTTCATAAGGGTACCTTATCTGCCTGCTTCTTCCGAGCTATGCAGATAATTCTCATCCGTTTACCTCTTTCTGAAAGGCTAATATATAAAACAACAAACAAGTATGAGCGAAAGAATTGCTCAGCAAGTGGTTACTAGTGTTCACAAAAATCTCCCATCATATACATGGGGTTTTCATAATACCACGGATACTTAATATCATTAATAAAATATATGTATCCAAGAAACCTCAATAGGGAAAGTATAATGATTAAAATAATCATTAAATGAACATGATAAGTTCATAATCACAATAATGACCTTTCCGTCAAAATATCTGCTATGAAAAGAAGATAAGCAGAAAATCAATATATAAATATCATCTTTCATGATATATCTGTAATCTTTATCGCAATATGAATAGTTCTGGCATTTTATAAAAGGATGAGGTTTCAAAACACACCAATAACCTTTTTGTAAAATCATGTCTGCTATATCAACCATAAGCAGAATATCAGCATATAACTTAAAAGATGAATTTATAAGGAAGGTTATTGTAACATCAGTTTTCACACTTTTTAAAACCCTGCCAACATGACCGGCAAACCTTTCAGTACATGTTGCAGAAATATCCGCAATTGGATGATGAACTAATACGGGAGTATCTCGTGCCAGATGTCACAACCTTACGATGATTAGTCATAAGTTGTGCATCTCCAAATTTTGTTTCTCTACATGTAGATGGAAGAACTGACGGATTTACTTGTCTACCGCCCTCTTGATCTCCCGCCAACGGTTGGGCATAGTCGGGACCGGCGCAACTCGGACCCCTTTTAATAATGATGGACCGTCCCACGGCCTCTTACACGATTATCAGTGATGGACTGATTCACAGCCTCATACACACATACTCCTAGTTCGAGTAAAATCCATGACTCTGAAACGTAAAGTTCGTCCTCCTTTTCCCCGAGTAATAACTCGTTGATACAACTCCACAAAGTAGTTGTATCTAATTGGAAAGGAAAATTTACCAATATTTCCCGAGCAGTAGCTCGTTAATGGATTAACACTTGTTACAGCAATCCTACTCCTCGAGTGTTGAGGAAGTAGCCAGAGTCCCCTGACTCATAATAACTGGGCTCAAAATAAGTTCTCGACATTTTTCGTGACTCAGAAGTCAGGTAAAATAGAATTTCTCAAATAGAGTTTCCCAGTTTTGAAGGAAAACGACGCCATTGCAGGCTAGGAGTGGATTTAAGATCATCAGGGAAACCTTATAACACTTTTGGAAAATCGTTGTTAAGCAACATAGATTAGGTGCTCAACGTTATTTAGGGAAAACCCAGAAGATCGAAAGTATTCGAGATACTTTTAATAAAACTCAGAAATATACTCTATAATTATTGAAGTCAAATATGCTTTTAAATACATAAACTATTCCATCTATATTAAAAGTATTTAATAAATATTCAGATAATATTTATTAAATCAAGAATGTTTAAAGAATATATTTAAATAAAATAATTACGCTTAAACCCAGAAGTGAATATTCAAAATAATATTCATTAAATAAATAATCATTAAATGATTATTCAAAAAGCCTTTAAATGAATATTCATTTAATAAATAAATAATGAAATAATTTATAATTAACAACCTTTAAATGAATATTCGAAATAATATTCATCAATTAAATAGCCCTTAATAATAATGATAAAGTATTTAAATGAATATCCAAAATAATATTCATTAACTTTAAATGAATATTCGAAATAATGTTCGTCAAATAAACAACCCTTATCAATAATAAGGAAAACTTTAAATGAATATTTAGGATAATATTCGTTAAGTAAATAGACATTTAAAGATAACTAGAAACCTTTAAATGAAAATCCGAATTAAGATTCATTTAAATAAATAACTCGCGTATGATTATGAAATCATACTTTAAATAAACATTTGAAACGATGTTTTCCATGTAATTATAATCCTCGAATATTATTTACTAAATAAATAATACTCAGAAAATAACTGTAATACGTACACGATATACCGCCTCGCGGTTCGTAACAAATTAGTCGAAACATATGCCCTATACTAAGGGCTATCATAAACCCAGCTTATAGCTACTAGATCACCTCTAGTCTATAAGTCGTCTAATTAAAAATTTCACTTCAAGTATGACAATATATTAAGTCAAAACAACTATGCATATACCTTGCATCGTATATCGTGAAATATTCAATAATACTCTTAATGAAATAGTATTTGATTAATATTCCTCAAGTGAGATAATACTCAAATAACAATCCTTGAATCTGACTCAAGTAATAAATACTTTTTGAAATTATAGTAATAATACTAAATAACATTCCTCAGAGTACATAGTACTTTGCCACTGGAATCCCTCCGGGTTTCCACGACTATTTACATATATCCAAATACCGACTCCCGGTCTAGAGTCGAACACAAGAAGTATGCTCTTATACTTAGAGTTACAAGATCCACCGGTTCATAACTATTCATCTTAAATCTTATATGTGAATCAGAAGGCCAACTATATATATATATATATATATATATATATATATATATATATATATATATATATATATATATATATATGGCAATATAAGCAATAACTGCAAAACTGTGTAACTCTATACATGGAAAAACAGGAATATAGAACCAATACTACAAAGTATGGTTTAGAACACTTGCCTGTATTCGAGAAGTAGTAGGGCACGTGACAATGTCGAACAATCTAGACAAGGTCAAAGAAAACATTAGGTTAATCCCTTGGATACTCTATTTATACATCAACGCTTAAACACATAAGCGAGACACAACTATAGTACTACTAGCTTGCTTTAGGCTCGTACTAGGTCCATGTTAATCAACAAATACTTAGGTCGAAGATTCGTTTTAGCAATTGGGTCTCGTTCGCTCGTTTTACTAAGTGGTTCTCAAAGTTATAGCCAAGTGCTCTAAGGGGTTCCTTCGCACTTAACCTTGATTCGAACATTTTTATAAAATCGGAAAACGATCCATTTGACATATGGTTTTCTCTCATACCTTCCATATGATCTCCAGTATTTATTTACCAAGATTCGCCACTGATTAACATGCTTTACGAGGGTTCAATTCAAGTTACTAACTTTTACTTACGGTTTCGAACCAATTTTAGTAATTTGACCATAACTCCTAAACCGTAAGTCGGAATGTTTCAATTCTCACGCCAAAACGATCTATGGCTCGAGATATACAAGGACAAGTCATAACATTACCAAGGTCAGGAATTTATATTAACTGCCATGCTCGGTTTCTAAGTGTTAACAAAAATTCGGCATTACGACGGCTATAATTCGGACGTTCCAAAAATCATAATCATCCCACCAAGCCACACCGGGCATCAATACAATTTATAAACATGATTCTCATCTCAACAAACCCTAGAACCACTGATCTTAACCTCAAAATCATCATGCTTCTTAAATCACATAACTAACTACATAATCATGCTTATAATCACCACTATAATCATACAAGGCTAAAACCATAAAAAACATATATAAATCTCAAATCAAATGCTAGGGTTTCAAGAGGTCTACCTTCCTTGGAGTATTTTCTAGCCTCACTAAGCTTTGTATGATCCTTGAGTGGCCTTAAGCTAGCTAAATCAACCATAAGAATCAAAGAAAACCAAATTAGTTCTTGAAGAACACTATTCATCACTCAACTTGTAAAAATCATAAAAAATCGAAAAACGAGAGTTTAGCTCTCAAACTTTTACCACATCCTGGGTTCTTCATAAGCTTTGTTTTGAGCTATAGATCATGAAATTTGAAGCTTGGAAGCTATGGTTTTGAACCCGTTTTTCCTACTGGATAGAAACTGGTCAGATTGGGTTTCCCAACTTTGAGCATGGATTTGACTAGGTTATACTACTTGGATTGCAATGAAATTTTGAACGAACCTTGTCCATGGAGTGGAGAAGCTATGGTTAAAATATGGTGATTTTAGACTCTCTAGATTGGGAGATATGAATTTTTATTTCATAGTGCTTCTTGCTGGGCAGGTTTAAGAAAATGGAGAGAGATTGTGTTTTCTTGATTTGTTTTGTGGTAATAATGCATAAAGTGATCCTTTGATAGATAATATCTCATCTTGGTTGTGTTAGTGGAGTGTGATGCACTAGATGATGCAATTGGGCAAGACATGTGTTGTGTTTTAAATGGTTGCTAGCTAACTTGGAGTTGGATTTAGCTAAGTACTTGTTCATTCCATAACCACGCTAGTTACTTGAGCCCACTTGGTTTCTAGATATTTTCTAGTGGCTTATGCATGACTCTTGCTTCCTCTGGTTGTTTCTTTTGTCCGGTTATTGCTCAATTTCGCTAATCGTTCGAAAGAATATCTCAAGGATTTCTACTTTGGGTTTTACCGGAAACCTTCTTAATAATAACACTAATATATTTAATCCTCCTTTATAATTCTTGGATTTAAATCCCTT
This sequence comes from Kitagawia praeruptora, assembly GCA_037693485.1. Taxonomy (NCBI): domain Eukaryota; kingdom Viridiplantae; phylum Streptophyta; class Magnoliopsida; order Apiales; family Apiaceae; genus Kitagawia; species Kitagawia praeruptora. The sequence continues at coordinate 151,754,027 of CM075345.1, read as the reverse complement.
AAATCTTTTTAATAAATCCTTCCTTTGACTCTTGATATACCATATCCTTAATCCATGATTCGTTCGCTCAATCGCTTAATCTCGTTTTAATAACTCAGCGGTTTCTAGAACGTGCATTTCACTGTCTCAGAGGTTTTCGTTCTAAATCCTCAAATCAAATATAACAAAATCCTAACATATTAAATCCTTAATTCCTCAAAATTAATATCTCATTTCTTGAATATAATAATATATAATTCACTGCCCGGTCAAATATTACACCGAAATACAAATTGGAATTTCTGAATTCCGATCGTCTTTGCATACACTTATTTGCTCTATAGATCACTAATATGACTTCAGAATATCCATCCTATGTCTCGTACATAGATGACATGAAAAATTTTCTTAATCCTCAAAATCACTATTCACGTATACACTTATTCTTATTAAGAAAAGTTTTAATTCTACCGAAAAATCTGGGTTCTTACAGTCTCCCCTCCTTAAAAGGATTCCGTCCCGGAATCAGTTTAGGAATCACTGGGGTTACTCCTTCTTTGTTTCACTCTTTCAACTTCCAGGTGGATTCTTCCACATCTTGATCTTCTCATAATTCCTTATTAGTTTGAAAACCTTGTTCCTTAACACTTGCACATTTCTAACCATGATTTCCACAGGAATACCTTTAGCATCACGCATCTCCAATCTCATATTCTCTATCTTGTTTGCGCAGAAATATACCTATATGAACTGGCTTATCATTCTTCAACATGCCATTTAGCTTATCAATAGCAGTACTAACTCTATCCATCTTGGATTTCACTAGCCGTTTGCTGGTAAAATCTTTTGTCTCTTAGGCTTGTCGAATTAACTCGGTTTCCAGTATCTTTATCTTGCCAGCCTCCTTCCAACACAAGGAAGAGCGACAACTCTTCTCACAACGGCCTCGTAAGGTGGTATCCCTATACATTATGGTGCCGTCTAGGTGCATCTAATACCTCGAACTATGGGTCTTGTGTAAAATCTCATCCTTGAATCCCCGAATCTTCGGAGTCCATCTCTTTTCTCCTTTTGACTAAGACATTGGCCATCACATTGGCCTCCCCTGAATGGTAGAGCATCTTATAGTCGTATCTTGATCTCTATCATGACATAAGGTCTTAATGCTCCGACCTTTAAATATATCTTCTCTGTAAAAATTTTCATAAAATAAGCTCTAAAAATACTCCTTGAAACAATTGTAAGAAAATATTGGTTATAATCTATATTTCCTGTTTGTACTTAAACGGGCATATACTTTACCCTCTTTCTTGAAAATTTTCCTTGCTCTTTCCTTCTGCATAATATATACTTGAGGCTTTTAAGGTCCATATAATGTTTCCAAATCTTTTGGAGCGAAAACCATCGCTGCTAATTCCAATTTATGGGTGGGTATCTAGTCTCTCACTCTTTTAACTATCTGAATGCATACACGCTTACTCTACGGTGCTGTATCAGCACACAATCTAAACCTTTATGAGATGCATCATTATATATCACAAAGTCTTCCTTACTATCTGGTAGGGCCAAAACTGGGTTGACACCAACCTCTTTTCAATTCTTGCAAACTCTCCTCACACTTAGGAGTCCATTCCAACTTCTCAGTCTTTCTCGTAAATCGTGTCAACGGTGCTACTATCTTAGCAAGGTCCTGCACGAATTTCCTATAATAGCCTGTCAGGTCTATAAAACTTCTCACCTCTGTGGGTGTAGTTGGTCTCTCCCAATTGAAACAACTTATATCTTAGCAGGATCCATTAATACTCCCTTGGTAATAACCACACGTCTTAGAAATTGGGCTTCATTAAACCATAATTCACACTTTGAGAATTTGGCATGCAACTGCTCTTCTCATATTAACTCTAAAACAATTTTTAATTGTTCGTCCTCTGGATATATCAAGACGTCATCAATAAATACAATAACGAGCTTATCTAAATATTTCTTGAATACTTGATTCACTGAATCCATAAAACTACGGGTGCGTTAATCACCCAGATGACATTGCTAAAAGCTCATAGTGTCTATACCTATTGCGAACGCAGTATTGGGTATATCCTCGGGTTTAATCTTTAACTGGTGGCATCCAGTTCTCAATTCAATCTCGGAAAATACATATCATTTCATTTTCACAACCAACACCGAGGCTCCCCACGGTGATGCACTGGGTCTTATCATACTCTTGCCCATCATTTGTCACTGATTCGCTACTCTTTCCTTTCTACTAGGGTTAATCCATAACAGTTTCTATTTCCCGGTCCGATGGTAATCTAGGTAGATTCATTGGAATACGTTATCGAACTTGTCAATTGTCAGGGTTCTTTAACCCTTCACCTCAACACTTATTCTGCAATTTCAGAACTAGCGTCTGTTCGTAAACAACTTTTCCATAATCCCAATCCAACTATGGTGCCTCTATCGGGCACCGCTATCACTGAAGTTTCGCATTACTTCGTCATTCCTTTTAGATATAGTTTGACCCAATTTTTATTCGTATAATCTCCTTGAGGAGGAGTAAACTGATTCTATCGATATGTTGCTGGTATACTAATCATTTTGGGACTCGCTCTTATCCTCGGCGATTCCATTGCGAATCTAATCTATATTAACGAATTTCGCTTATCTGACCTGGTTGGCATCCCCTTGGAATTCATTAGAGATAACAAGAATCATGGAGCTATGAAAAAAATAGCTGCCATATCTAGACAAATGTCACACCATGGTGATCATAAGATTATGAATTTTAAAGCAAATCTTATTTGAGATAAGAGAATTTACCAAGTAGATCAATATGATCAAAAGAACTAACGTTGCGTGCCTCAGTTAAGACATTACTAAAGGTAATTAGCCTTCTTGTATTTCACAACACACAAGTGATGGCGTCCCATCAGACTTCTATCACATAGACAGATAGTCCTTGTGGCCCCTATAAGAATAGGGTTGTTCGTCTCGGTGGAAGAAGAGAAATATGAAGTAATTCGAAATCAAGGTAATAAATTATCGTCTTTCGACAAATAATTCTCAAAGGGACACCTGGAAGAAATTTCCAAGGTGCGATTTCAAACGAAAGAATAACCAGAAGATACTGGTATCTATAACAAACAAGTGGTGTTGTACCACCTTAAGACTATCCATTATTGAAGGAAAGTGGAAGTTTGAATAGCTTCATTTGACAGGGCTTCAGAAACCTGAAAGTAGGTATCATGACAGCCTCTGGCACTACTGAAACCCAGTACGGATGAACACAAGTACAACAATGTATCTTTAGAAGAAGCATATCCCATATAAGGAAGCTCTCGCTTGGAGAGATGTCAAATAATTCATAGGTCGGGGAGGTAATCAAAATGATTCACAAATGGGGAGGGTACTGCCAATGTCTCTACGGATGCCTTCTATGTCGGCTCATCTAATAGATAATCGTTCCATTCTAAAGTTTTCTTCTGGATGCACCTTAGAGTGCTTGATAACTTACGTTATTGTTGATTCGTACTAGACGCTAAAGTCTCAACCATCCGCATTTACCATCGTAAAGAGTTCTATCCAACTTGGCGCAATCCTCTCAGCAAATGTTCCATTTTACACGAAAACTTCAATATTGGTGCCGCCCTCAGTAATGGCGAATTCTATTCCTCTAATAGGTGGTATTCCGGAAGATCGTTAGACAATACATGCTTAAATCCGGTATCTATCTCAATCATCCTTATACCAACCTTTTTATTTAAGTCAATCTCCAAATTCCTCATTTGGTCTTGGTCCTTAATTATATTTCGCCTTTATCGTCCAATATCAACTTCATCATTTTATCTCTACAATCCATTTTAATAATCCGGGTCTGTCCACCCATCCATATGGCGGTTACCTTAACCAATCGACCAGGTTTACTCTAGTTTTCACTCTCTTTGGTGACATTCCCTGATAATCAGAAAGACAAGGTTTGCCAAAAATTTGTCGAATCTCTTCCCAATATCAGGGAAATTTGGTCAGTCTATTTATCCACTGGTAATACTAGGAAATCAATTTCGAAACCTGAAGAACAATTCTATGAACATCCAAACAGGTAAAATCGTAAGCAGTCATGATAACAGAATAATCGACATAAGTTGGAAATTCAACCACTGAAAGGGAACACCATATATACATCCCATAGAAGGGAAATCAAAGGTTTCACACGGAACATGCCACATTTTCCTGATACATATACGTCCGAGTAGTCCATATTACCAACAGTCAGTTTACTTAACCCCCCCCACTTAAAGGGAACATTGCTTTATAACTAGTCATTCATCAAAATCGGCAGTACCCGGATCTGACTCCGGCTTCTCAGTTCTATCCTCGTAATTTCCTCCTCGGCCGCCAGCCGGGTCCTCTACTCATTTGTCCTTGTATTTATTCCAATCAAATCAATAGCCAAGTTCCCAACGATCCAGTCGTGGGCAACAGTTGATACTACCTCTATCTCGTCTTTTCTTAAAACTCTTCTCCATTCACTTCATCATATCTCCTGATGAATCATAATCGACTCCAAATTCTTGTCTTGTCACTTAATCACTCTCTAAGGATTCTATCGGTCCTCAAGTGAACATATCACATATTTATCAATAGGCTCGTTCTCTACAAGATTATTCCTTTGACCTTCCATGAGGTCCTCCTCTAGATCCTCCTCTGGATCCTCCTCTATCGGGCCAGCGTCCATCTCAAGGAACACATCATTATGTGTCTACTCGGAGGCCTCGGGGTCTGGCATATTCGGTATCTCAACCCTCTCTACCACAATATCCGATGTCAACTTTCTATACTTCATCATCATTTTGAAAATTCCCTATAGTTCGGGGAATACATAACTGCATCCATGAATTCCCTCAAATCATCTTAAATTCATGTCTCGGGCGATCTATGCCCCTGCCGACCAATACTTATCTCTGAGCATTCTTTGGTAGATATTCATCACCACAAGAAGCGAGGTCTACATCATCATATTCTTCAACGTAGCATTCACACCTTAACTTAACCGTTGGTACTATATCCAATAGTCCAACATGAACTCTACATGAGTTCTAACGTTCTCACATAACTATACACACTCCTACTCACTCTCATTTCTAGTTTACTATAACCTCAGCTCTGATACCATTTCTGTAACACCCCCAAATCCGGGGTCAGGGATTTGATCGTCACGCGGAAATTCTCATTAACAATTCACCTGTTTAACAACATTAATCCATCTGTAATCATTGGATAACTGAAATACAATCATTGAGACCCCAACTACCAAGCATTTTATAGGTTATAGGGCTAGAAACAAGAACTAAAGTCTTTACATTACTCACTTCATTACATCCATTGAATCAAATTACACCGTGTCTTACAAATCTTATTCCGCTAGCATAGCTTCGTTGAGAAGTATACCAGCAACTAGTTCTACTCTATACAATGTGATATATATATTACACATTAATAAAACCATATTTAACTTACTCCAGCTATAGATGTTCTGGATCACGTCGTCTTCATAAGGGTACCTTGTCTGCCTGCTTCTTCCGAGCTATGCAGATAATTCTCATCCGTTTACCTCTTTCTGAAAGGCTAATATATAAAACAACAAACAAGTATGAGCGAAAGAATTGCTCAGCAAGTGGTTACTAGTGTTCACAAAAATCTCCCATCATATACATGGGGTTTTCATAATACCACGGATACTTAATATCATTAATAAAATATATGTATCCAAGAAACCTCAATAGGGAAAGTATAATGATTAAAATAATCATTAAATGAACATGATAAGTTCATAATCACAATAATGACCTTTCCGTCAAAATATCTGCTATGAAAAGAAGATAAGCAGAAAATCAATATATAAATATCATCTTTCATGATATATCTGTAATCTTTATCGCAATATGAATAGTTCTGGCATTTTATAAAAGGATGAGGTTTCAAAACACACCAATAACCTTTTTGTAAAATCATGTCTGCTATATCAACCATAAGCAGAATATCAGCATATAACTTAAAAGATGAATTTATAAGGAAGGTTATTGTAACATCAGTTTTCACACTTTTTAAAACCCTGCCAACATGACCGGCAAACCTTTCAGTACATGTTGCAGAAATATCCGCAATTGGATGATGAACTAATACGGGAGTATCTCGCGCCAGATGTCACAACCTTACGATGATCAGTCATAAGTTGTGCATCTCCAAATTTTGTTTCTCTACATGTAGATGGAAGAACTGACGGATTTACTTGTCTACCGCCCTCTTGATCTCCCGCCAACGGTTGGGCATAGTCGGGACCGGCGCAACTCGGACCCCTTTTAATAATGATGGACCGTCCCACGGCCGCTTACACGATTATCAGTGATGGACTGATTCACAGCCTCATACACACATACTCCTAGTTCGAGTAAAATCCATGACTCTGAAACATAAAGTTCGTCCTCCTTTTCCCCGAGTAATAACTCGTTGATACAACTCCACAAAGTAGTTGTATCTAATTGGAAAGGAAAATTTACCAATATTTCCCGAGCAGTAGCTCGTTAATGGATTAACACTTGTTACAGCAATCCTACTCCTCGAGTGTTGAGGAAGTAGCCAGAGTCCCCTGACTCATAATAACTGGGCTCAAAATAAGTTCTCGACATTTTTCGTGACTCAGAAGTCAGGTAAAATAGAATTTCTCAAATAGAGTTTCCCAGTTTTGAAGGAAAACGACGCCATTGCAGGCTAGGAGTGGATTTAAGATCATCAGGGAAACCTTATAACACTTTTGGAAAATCGTTGTTAAGCAACATAGATTAGGTGCTCAACGTTATTTAGGGAAAACCCAGAAGATCGAAAGTATTCGAGATACTTTTAATAAAACTCAGAAATATACTCTATAATTATTGAAGTCAAATATGCTTTTAAATACATAAACTATTCCATCTATATTAAAAGTATTTAATAAATATTCAGATAATATTTATTAAATCAAGAATGTTTAAAGAATATATTTAAATAAAATAATTACGCTTAAACCCAGAAGTGAATATTCAAAATAATATTCATTAAATAAATAATCATTAAATGATTATTCAAAAAGCATTTAAATGAATATTCAAAATAATATTCATTTAATAAATAAATAATGAAATAATTTATAATTAACAACCTTTAAATGAATATTCGAAATAATATTCATCAATTAAATAGCCCTTAATAATAATGATAAAGTATTTAAATGAATATCCAAAATAATATTCATTAACTTTAAATGAATATTCGAAATAATGTTCGTCAAATAAACAACCCTTATCAATAATAAGGAAAACTTTAAATGAATATTTAGGATAATATTCGTTAAGTAAATAGACATTTAAAGATAACTAGAAACCTTTAAATGAAAATCCGAATTAAGATTCATTTAAATAAATAACTCGCGTATGATTATGAAATCATACTTTAAATAAACATTTGAAACGATGTTTTCCATGTAATTATAATCCTCGAATATTATTTACTAAATAAATAATACTCAGAAAATAACTGTAATACGTACACGATATACCGCCTCGCGGTTCGTAACAAATTAGTCGAAACATATGCCCTATACTAAGGGCTATCATAAACCCAGCTTATAGCTACTAGATCACCTCTAGTCTATAAGTCGTCTAATTAAAAATTTCACTTCAAGTATGACAATATATTAAGTCAAAACAACTATGCATATACCTTGCATCGTATATCGTGAAATATTCAATAATACTCTTAATGAAATAGTATTTGATTAATATTCCTCAAGTGAGATAATACTCAAATAACAATCCTTGAATCTGACTCAAGTAATAAATACTTTTTGAAATTATAGTAATAATACTAAATAACATTCCTCAGAGTACATAGTACTTTGCCGCTGGAATCCCTCCGGGTTTCCACGACTATTTACATATATCCAAATACCGACTCCCGGTCTAGAGTCGAACACAAGAAGTATGCTCTTATACTTAGAGCTACAAGATCCACCGGTTCATAACTATTCATCTTAAATCTTATATGTGAATCAGAAGGCCAACTATATATATATATATATATATATATATGGCAATATAAGCAATAACTGCAAAATTGTGTAACTCTATACATGGAAAAACAGGAATATAGAACCAATACTACAAAGTATGGTTTAGAACACTTGCCTGTATTCGAGAAGTAGTAGGGCACGTGACAATGTCGAACAATCTAGACAAGGTCAAAGAAAACATTAGGTTAATCCCTTGGATACTCTATTTATACATCAACGCTTAAACACATAAGCGAGACACAACTATAGTACTACTAGCTTGCTTTAGGCTCGTACTAGGTCCATGTTAATCAACAAATACTTAGGTCGAAGATTCGTTTTAGCAATTGGGTCTCGTTCGCTCGTTTTACTAAGTGGTTCTCAAAGTTATAGCCAAGTGCTCTAAGGGGTTCCTTCGCACTTAACCTTGATTCGAACATTTTTATAAAATCGGAAAACGATCCATTTGACATGTGGTTTTCTCTCATACCTTCCATATGATCTCTAGTATTTATTTACCAAGATTCGCCACTGATTAACATGCTTTACGAGGGTTCAATTCAAGTTACTAACTTTTACTTACGGTTTCGAACCAATTTTAGTAATTTGACCATAACTCCTAAACCGTAAGTCGGAATGTTTCAATTCTCACGCCAAAACGATCTATGGCTCGAGATATACAAGGACAAGTCATAACATTACCAAGGTCAGGAATTTATATTAACTGCCATGCTCGGTTTCTAAGTGTTAACAAAAATTCGGCATTACGACGGCTATAATTCGGACGTTCCAAAAATCATAATCATCCCACCAAGCCACACCGGGCATCAATACAATTTATAAACATGATTCTCATCTCAACAAACCCTAGAACCACTGATCTTAACCTCAAAATCATCATGCTTCTTAAATCACATAACTAACTACATAATCATGCTTATAATCACCACTATAATCATACAAGGCTAAAACCATAAAAAACATATATAAATCTCAAATCAAATGCTAGGGTTTCAAGAGGTCTACCTTCCTTGGAGTATTTTCTAGCCTCACTAAGCTTTGTATGATCCTTGAGTGGCCTTAAGCTAGCTAAATCAACCATAAGAATCAAAGAAAACCAAATTAGTTCTTGAAGAACACTATTCATCACTCAACTTGTAAAAATCATAAAAAATCGAAAAACGAGAGTTTAGCTCTCAAACTTTTACCACATCCTGGGTTCTTCATAAGCTTTGTTTTGAGCTATAGATCATGAAATTTGAAGCTTGGAAGCTATGGTTTTGAACCCGTTTTTCCTACTGGATAGAAACTGGTCAGATTGGGTTTCCCAACTTTGAGCATGGATTTGACTAGGTTATACTACTTGGATTGCAATGAAATTTTGAACGAACCTTGTCCATGGAGTGGAGAAGCTATGGTTAAAATATGGTGATTTTAGACTCTCTAGATTGGGAGATATGAATTTTTATTTCATAGTGCTTCTTGCTGGGCAGGTTTAAGAAAATGGAGAGAGATTGTGTTTTCTTGATTTGTTTTGTGGTAATAATGCATAAAGTGATCCTTTGATAGATAATATCTCATCTTGGTTGTGTTAGTGGAGTGTGATGCACTAGATGATGCAATTGGGCAAGACATGTGTTGTGTTTTAAATGGTTGCTAGCTAACTTGGAGTTGGATTTAGCTAAGTACTTGTTCATTCCATAACCACGCTAGTTACTTGAGCCCACTTGGTTTCTAGATATTTTCTAGTGGCTTATGCATGACTCTTGCTTCCTCTGGTTGTTTCTTTTGTCCGGTTATTGCTCAATTTCGCTAATCGTTCGAAAGAATATCTCAAGGATTTCTACTTTGGGTTTTACCGGAAACCTTCTTAATAATAACACTAATATATTTAATCCTCCTTTATAATTCTTGGATTTAAATCCCTTAAATCTTTTTAATAAATCCTTCCTTTGACTCTTGATATACCATATCCTTAATCCATGATTCGTTCGCTCAATCGCTTAATCTCGTTTTAATAACTCAGCGGTTTCTAGAACGTGCATTTCACTGTCTCAGAGGTTTTCGTTCTAAATCCTCAAATCAAATATAACAAAATCCTAACATATTAAATCCTTAATTCCTCAAAATTAATATCTCATTTCTTGAATATAATAATATATAATTCACTGCCCGGTCAAATATTACACCGAAATACAAATTGGAATTTCTGAATTCCGATCGTCTTTGCATACACTTATTTGCTCTGTAGATCACTAATATGACTTCAGAATATCCATCCTATGTCTCGTACATAGATGACATGAAAAATTTTCTTAATCCTCAAAATCACTATTCACGTATACACTTATTCTTAATAAGAAAAGTTTTAATTCTACCGAAAAATCTGGGTTCTTACAGTTATACCCGGTATTCGGAACGGATTTCTGAGTTCGTATTAGTGATCCAGGAGGAAAATAAGTGTATGTAAAAGCTGTCGGATTCAGAAAAAGAGCACTTTTATTTTCTCCGAGATTTCCCTGGACACTGCAAGACTTAAGGAGTTATAAAAGGGAATTAAGGAATTTAAATTCGAGAAGTATTAAGTAAGATGAAGAATAGTATTAGAAGTATTAAGAAGGTTTTCGGTAAAACCCTAACTAGAAACGAATGAGTTATTCCCTCGAACGATCAACGAACAAGCAAGGAAATTGAGTAATACCCGGACAAAGGAACGAATAAATAACCAAGAGACAAACAAGTGCAATTGGTGGGAAAAGGAGAAACCCAAGTAACATCCTTATAAGTCAACTACAAGATGAGTGGTGTAATTGCATTCTTGCAAAAATAGAGTTGTTTGTTGTAGTGCCAACACTTGGCCCAATGAGGAAGCAACAAGTGGCACCATTGGATTGCCAACAACACATTAAAAGAGATGCATCCATTATATATGCAAGGGTTATACATGTATTAGCCATAAATCACCAAAACAAAACAAACCACCACCATTTCTCTCCATTTCTTCATAAAAAATCTGCCCATTCTTAGCTAATTGGAAGTCCAACTTCCAACCATCACTTGTTCTTCAAATTTTTATGGTAAGTACTACATATCATGGTAATGATCTCCTAGAAATTTCAGCTTCAAATTCATCTTTTATCATTTTCAAATAAATCATCAAAGATGATGATGAATAGTGTTCTTCATAAACTAACTTTTATTTCTTGATTTCTTTTGATTATTCAAGCTATACTAAGGCTAGATAAGGGCTAAACAAGGCTTGATAAGTTCATACATACACCAAGGAAGGTATACCACTCTTGAAAACCAAGCTCTTAGTTTAAGTTTTGGTATTTTAGATGAGTTATATGGATTTAATGCATGTTTAGGACCTTAAGATTATGATTGGGATTTATTAAATGTGAAATTAGTTTAGATGAACGGAAAGACATTGCTTGGTCTTAGTTCATGGTTGAATAACATGTATATGTTGTTTGGAGTGGAAACTATGATTATTGGATGGTTTGAAATTTGGAAATCATGTAAACATAGCCGTCGTAATGCCCGATTGTCGTTAGCCTTAAGAAACCGTGATTAGCAGTAGCATGAACACACTGTCCAGTCTCGGATTTTGCCATGAAAGGCTAGATTATGTTATAAGCTTCATTTTGATATAAAGATCGCATGAAACGGACTTACGGTTTAGGAGTTATGATTAAATTCGTAAAAGTGGTTCGGAACCGTAATCAAAAGTTCGTAACCGAAATTGGATCCCTTTAATATTGCGAAATCTGTGTCGAATCTTAATAATTAAATAATAGAGATAAAAAGGAAGGTGTGGGAGAAGACCGCATGTCAAATGGATCGTTTTCCGATTTTATAAAAATGTTCGAATCTAGGTTAAGTACGAAAGTACCCCTAAAAGGTATACTTGGTTATAACTTCGGTAAACCACTTAGAAAACGATCGATAAATATCGAGGTCTAATCTTTCGACTTTAAAACTTATACGATTTAAATACTTACCATATGTAAGTGTAATGTCATGCTTTAGTAGCGAACAAGTATCGGGTAATAAAAGCAATAATAAGAGTGAATTAGAGGGGTATAACGAAACGACTTGAAAACGTGTTTCGATTTAAGTTAAGTTATACTTAACCTTTTGAAAGGTGTTAAGTGATTAATCCCGAATGCCGTGGCTATTTATAGATCATCAGGCTGACCCGGGACACGCTACCACTACCCCTACCCGCACCCGATTTCCAGGCAAGTTTCAAATCCTTTTTATAAGGCTGTTGTTGTGAATATATATATATGCTTTCTGTTATACATATGCCATAGCATGCATGCCTACTTTCAAAGTCAAATTGATATACTTGTTCCTAGAATTTATTGTTGGCTTATAAGCTAGATAGTAATATATCAGTTATAAGCCGGATATCACTGAGACCCTTAAGCAAAGGGTAGATGAATCTCATTCTTTGATTATAGACCGGGAGTCGATATTCCTTGATATATTGATATTATTTTCAGAGGAAAATAATTAAGTAATTATTTCCCATTTATTATCTGGCGAATATTATTGAGATATTCCTTTGAGATTATTTGATAAATATTATTTTGAATATTCCCTTGAGACGATAAATGTTATCTTCGACATTTATTTAAAGTCGATTCAATTATTGAACATAATTTCGAATATTCATTCGATAATCATTTCTTCGATAAATATTATTAAGATTGAATATTCATTATTTATTTAATGAATATTATCTCAAATATTCAGTCGACAATTATTTCATCAATAAATATTATTTTAAGTTGAATATTCATTATTAATTTAATGAATATTATATCAAATATCCAAGGGGTGTTTATTTCACCAATAAACATTATTATTTTCAAATATCCATTTAAGATTGGATTTATTTAGTGAACATTATTTTAAACATTTATTTGAGTTTATTTAATTAATGAATATTATCTGGAATATTCATATAAAGAAGAGAGTTATTTAGTAAATAATTCTATATATTCATTCGAGGATTACTTACGAGCAATAATATGATTTATTCATATTCCTTAATTATTATTGATTTAATAAATATTCTTGGAATATTTATTTAAATTCTTTTAAGTTCTTTTTATGATGATTCATATTATTCAAAGATTATCTATCACCTTCAGATAAGGTGTAAAATATTTCGGAGTACTTTATGACTATTCTTATCAAGGGGAGGTTCCCAAACTTTATTTTCATTTAAATCTATCTTAAAGAAGATTTAAATACTCGCTCAACTTCCAAACAGATATAAGGGGACCTCACTTGAGAGATGTTATTTATTGGACTGCCCGGTCCTATACTTGCTAAAACTATCTTGTCACTCACATCTTGATTCCTTCAAGCATCGATATGAGTCTGTTTGGTTACCTCCTCAACGCTCGAGGGGTAAGAATTGATGGAACAAGTTTATATCCATTAACAAGCATCAGCTTGGGAAATATTGGTGATTTTTCCTTTCCAACTAGATACGACTACTTTGTGGAGTCCTATCAACAAGTAATATACTTGGGGAAAGGGGGAGGAACTTCACGTTTCAAAGTTATGGATGTGAAATGAACTAGGAGATGCGTAAGTGACCCAGTGGCGCCGGTCCAGCAAATGGCCCAACCGTTGGCCGGGGGGTTCCAGAGGGCGGTAGACAAGTAAATCCGTCGGTGCTTCCTTCTACATGTAGTAAACAAGAGGTGGGGAGCATAACATGCGACTGATCATCGTGTAAATGCTATGTCTCCTGGCGCGTCAAACTCCAGTATTAGTTCATCTCTCAATGTTGGAAATTTCCTGCAACCTTATCATTATTGGCAGGTTTGAAAAGTGTTTGAATTGGAATTGCAATATTCTTCCTGCAAGTTCCTCTATTATAAAAGTTGATAATATCTGGCTCATCTTTGACATAGCAGATATTTATTCAAAATAAATATATTTTGAGTTACCTTGTAACTTCATCTCATACCTTATATTGGTACTACATCGTTAATGCATGGCATATGGTTTCAAAGATATTTGGACTGCTATATATTATCACTGTTCAATTATATTTTTGGTGGGCTATTGCTCACCCTTGCTTTATTTATTTATATCACAACAACAGCTAGATCAAATGGCCGCGCAAGGCATGCCCAACATAAGCAGGTGTCAGCCGTCAGAGGATTAACCGATGAGGTCATAGCTACCATTGCTGAGGATGCAGCTTCTGGTAGGCTAGTTGTTAGCATTTGATCCTCTAATGTATTTATATATATGGCATATATTAATGGATGGCAAAGAGCATGTAATTGTAAAATTGTAATTCTTTGGGTTGTAAGAACTCAAACTTGTGATTAATAATATTGACGATTACTCTGATTTCATCTCTGGGACTATAACGGGTGTGTTTTATGTTGTTGTTTTAGGTCACAAGGTTGTAATTTAGATTATGTTGGTTTTGTGGTTGGATATTGAGACCGTAACGACCAGATCCCTGACCCCGGATCTGGGGGTGTTACACGGCATTTAAAACAAAGGATGGTTTATACGAATGGTTGGTCATGCCTTTTAGATTATCAAATGCCCCTAGCACTTTCATGCGCCTAATGTCACAAGTGCTCAAACCCTTCATGGGAAAGTTTGTGGTTGTTTATTTCGATGACATCCTTATTTATAGCCGCAATAAAGAAGAACATTTGGAGCATTTATGTGCCGTTTTGTCAGCATTACAAGAGAATGAATTATATGTAAATCTGAAAAAGTGCACTTTCATCACGAATAGATTACTCTTTCTTGGATATGTTGTTAGTTCCGAAGGTATCCATGTGGATGATGACAAGATCAAAGCTATTAGAGATTGGCCATCCCCGAGAACAGTGTCCGAAGTTCATAGTTTTCATGGGCTCGCAACATTTTATAGGAGATTTATTCGCAACTTCAGTAGTATCGTCGCACCTATTACAAATTGTTTGAAGAAAGGTCAATTCCAATGGAGTGAGGAGGCAGAAAAGGCTTTTGTTAAGGTCAAAAAGAAGCTGACCACAGCACCTGTTTTATCCCTTCCAAATTTTGACAAAATATTTGAGTTGGAGTGTGATGCATGCGGTACTGGCATTGGGGCAGTGTTATCACAAGAAGGCAGGCCCGTTGCTTACCATAGTGAAAAGCTTAATGATGCTCGTCAGAAATGGTCAACATACGATCAGGAGTTATTTGCCATCATTCAAGCCCTTAGGCACTGGGAGCACTATCTTATTCAGCGCGAGTTCGTTATATATTCTGATCATCAAGCTTTAAAGTACTTTCAAACACAAAAACATTTGAATAAGGTGCATGCCAGATGGGCTACATTTGTTGAAAAATTCAACTATGTGATCAAACATAAATCTGGGATTTCGAATCGTGTTGCAGATGCACTTAGCAGACGAACCACTTTACTTGTCACCATAAAAAATGAAGTTGTTGGTTTTAAACACCTAAAAGAATTGTACAAGGAGGATCCTGATTTGAAGGGCATTTGGGAGAAGATAAAGATCAACCATGTCTCAGGTGACTTCGTACTTCAAGAAGGATTTTTATTTAGAGGCAAGCGATTATGCATTCCACGAACATCTCTCCGTGAAAGGTTAATCCGGGAGCTTCATGGAGGAGGCTTGGGAGGACATCTTGGTCGGGATAAAACAGTGTCAATGGTAGAGCAGCGCTATTACTAGCCCCAATTGAAGAGAGATGTTGCGCATCTAGTCCGGAGGTGTCGTAGCTGCCAAGAAGGAAAGGGTCAAGTTCAAAATACGGGTCTATACATGTCTCTTCCTGTACCTACGAAACCCTGGGAAGACCCGTCAATGGACTTCGTTTTGGGCCTTCCTTGTACTCAACGAGGGGTGGACTCTGTCTTTGTAGTGGTGGATAGATTCTCTAAAATGGCTCACTTTATTCCATGTAAAAAAACTTCAGATGCTGTGCATGTGGCTAGGCTGTTTTTTCAAGAAGTTGTTAGATTGCATGGGCTGCCAAAGACAATAACATCTGGTTAACTTTATGGAAACGTTTTGGGACAGAGCTTAACTTCAGTAGAACGGCTCACCCTCAAACCGATGGACAAACTGAGGTTGTAAATAAAACTTTGGGAAATTTGATTCGTTGCATTTGTGGGGACAAGCCGAAACAGTGGGATGCAGCCTTGGCACAGGCAGAGTTTGCGTACAATAGTGCTATTCACAGCTCAACTGGTGCTTCTCCTTTTTCTGTCGTGTATACTTACATACCAAGGCATGTGGTGGATTTGATTGCCTTACGAGAGCAGCTTAATAATCCTGCTAACAAAATGGTGGAGGATATTCAGAAGACACAAGAGCAGGTAAAGATGAAGATTGAGGAATCCAATGCGAAATATAAGGCTGCTGCTGACAAACATCGGCGCACTAAAATTTTTAAAGTTGGAGATGAAGTGATGGTTTTTTTGAGGAAGGAGCGATTTCCGATTGGAACTTATCAGAAATTAAGCCCGAAAAAGTATGGTCCCTACAAGATACTTAGAAAGATAAATGATAATGCATATGTGGTGGACCTTCCTAGCACAATGTCTATTTCCAAAACATTTAATGTGGCGGATATTAATCAGTATTATCCTCCTGAAATCAGCAAGTATCCTGATAACTCGAGGTCGAGTTCTTTTCAAGTGAGGGGGAATGACACGGATCGTGTGGATCAGTTGGCTGAGGAATATATGGCCCAACTGGATAGAAAGAAATAGCCCATAACATAAGTCCAAGTTTAGGAAGCTTCTTCTGTTATGATCTGATTAGATTACCAGCTGGAAATTTTCTTGTATGATCTGATTAGATTTTATTAGCTAGGATATTATGGTTTGATTTGGTTTTCCTTTGATTTGATCTCATTTGATTCAATAAGATCTTTGTGATTGATCCTGGAGACTTCCAGAATATGTATAATTTAAGACCCTTCACTTATAAAAGGGGAGCTAGAGATATGTACTGGACATTGAAGAAGAAATAAAAGTACTATTGTTTGGTTCTACTCTCTCTCGAGTTCGGTTATTATCCTATTTTTGTTTTCGTTCTGCGTCACCTGCCTAGTGCTTGAATACAGTGAAAAAATCAAATCCAACAAAAACAACTATCAATAAAATCCAAACAAACAAAAAGAATCAAATCCAAAATCAAACACAATCTAATATCAAATTCAAACTACCAATCTACTAAACATGATTTTTCAATACCGAAACATCCAATTACAACAGAAAAACATACAATATACATATACAATTAAATCAGAAACACAATTGAGAATTGTACCTTCAGATTGATGTATGATAGTTAATCGAGGGAGGTCGTTACGGGCTTCAGCTGTCTGGCTTCAACTTAAACAACATAAAGTTGTCCGAATTGATGTGCTGGTCCGTGTCTCAGATTCTGAATCGTAGATTGTAGTATCTGGTTATTAGAATAAAATTTATATTTCAATTCTAATTACCTTTTATTATAATTCTATTCTAGAATTGGGTTTGACCTTGGTTAAAAGATAGTAAGTTAAATTATATAAGGAAATAGATTTGTTTTAATTTGATTGGTCCATAATTTAGAAGTGGCTTATGATTGGTTCTAAAATAATTCATAGTTTTTTAATTGGTTAACTTAGTATATGGTTAATTAACTGGATGGTGTAGTAGACTCATGTATTATAATAAAGGATACCATATCTTAGAAGTATGAATATATAATTTTAATAAAGATACAATAACATATAATTTTTAATATTAAAATATTATTATTTATATTTTATTTCCAAATCTTTTACCAAACAAAACATGAGACAGGCTTGCACTTTCAGTTGATTAAGGTTAAGAGGTCATTTGGATGTACCTAAAAACATGATTTATGATTTAAAGTTATTCAAAATCAAAAGTTAAAAGTTAAAATTTTAAGTTAATATCTGTTTGGATAAAATTATTACTTTAATAACTTAACAGAGCAATCAACTATATATAAGATTAGATGTAGATTTTACCTTTTATTAACAATCCAGCTATTAAAACACTCAGACATGTTGTTTTCGACATTGTCACCAAACGAGTGTTTTTGAAAGAATGCCTTTAACCAGCACTTGGGGTTTATTTTAAACAACTCTTCATGGGCCTTTTTTTATAAAAAATAAATCAGATTATTCATTGCCTTCTGATGCAATGCTGGATATTTGGCACATACATCAGTCTAGAAACAGTTCTTTACATTGCCTTGATCAAACCTAGAAAAATATTATAGATTACATTAATATTGAATACAAGTGCTAGTCAAATGCATACATGATAGTAATTTACCTTTTCCTGAAATTTGCATACAAGTGCTTAGTGCACAATCTGTGTTCAGCCCCTGGTAACAATTCTTTCATAGCTACAATAACAAAGACTGAGTTAGCATATGAGTATATACATAAGAACAACAGGAATACAAATGAGATAATTGAATAATTTTTTACCTCTTGTTGGTCACTGATGAAGGTATAGACATGACCATTTCCAAGATCAAGATCATCTTTTAATAAGTCTGGGAACCATATCCAGTTGGTAGTGCTCTCAGACTCTACCACTATATAAGCCACATGATACATATTGTTGTTGGCATCTCTCCCAACTACACTTAACAACTAACCACCACAAACATGTTTAAGAAAACATCCTTCTAAACCCAAGATTGGCCTACAACCTGTCTTCCAGCCTTGCTTCAATGCATTATAGCATATGTAGATCCTTTGAAATTTATTGACATCATCATTAGTTATTCTACTAGTCTTGATGTCAATTGTATTGTTGGGATCATTTTTCAGTATCTCAAAATCAAAATCTCACAGCCAGGAATAATGATCCTTCAAAGTTTTCAAAATTCCAGCAAGAGCAGCCTGCCTAACTCTAGAACACTTAATCTTAGGAGCATCTATTTCAAGCTACTCTCTGATTGTCTCTTGCATATCTTTAACCTTTCATTGTGGGTTCTTCCTTATTCTTTCACCATATAGATCAACCAAATATTTCACACTTACTAGTATGTTGTGGTAAGGTTTGGTGCAAAGCTGCTCAGGTTGATAGGTCTTGATCTGCACCTCCTCAGAATCATGTAACCTACTACACCACAGATAAAAAGTGCACCCCTTCTCACATCCATTCTTCTATCATTTGTAATGAATTTAAGAGCTCTCATTTCTTTGATACCATGTGCTCTAACAACCTGCCTGAACTCCTCCATTGATGGAAATTTCAATCCAACCTCAATCTTAATACTACCTCCCTTATCTAAATTGTAAAGTTTGGCTTTTTTTTATTACTAGGTGGAATACCAATATACCTTTTTTCACATTTTCACCATCACTAAATGATTCTTCAGACCTGAATTCATCATTAGCATACTCACTCTCATCGTGGTAATCCTCAGATTCCTCATCACTGGCATTAGTAAATTTTGCTCTATCTCTTCTAGTAACAACCAACTCTTCATCAGATTCTACATCAGTATCTACCACATAGTTAGGATCTTCACTATCGTCATCTCTATCCCAATCGACAAAATCATAATCTTCATTATCTAAATCCTCTACATCACTCCCACCCACTACATCACCCTTATCTATACGTACTGACAAGCTGTCGCGTGCCTATCAAATAATAATATCTAACAAATCCTTCTAACTATGTAGTGGGGTTAGTCAGAGTCGATCCCACAGAGACAAATGTATCAATCACCAGTTATTCTTGACTCGATTCAACTAAGCAAGTAACCCAATAAAATTTTGAGAGATTATTAAACTAATATTATACTAAGGCAAATTTTGTTGTATTTATCAAATAACTAAAAGCATCTAGAATTAAGTATCCCCACTAGCATGAATCAATGCAATTACGATTTCCCGCCCCAATTAATCAGGTACTACTCAAGAGGAAAGATGCGCCCTATAAATACCAATAACCTCTCTTGAGTATTAATGGCTTCTCTAACCTACAATCAAGCCTATTTTCATGGCATCATGCAATTCAGAGACATTAAACACAACATCCTAACTTCCTAACAATCCGTTCTACCTATTTTCATGGAGAAGTTCATGTCATTATTGGATAAATCACAACCATCTAAATCTAACTTTCGTTGATAAATATATATTAGTTCAAACAATATATATAATCACGTCTGACTTGTAATTGTTAATTAAACACAACTCAATAAGCAAAAGCATATAACATAATCAATTTGGGGGAATTGGGGAAAATCATACATCAATCATAACTAGGGTTCAACTTAACCCTAGATTAAAAATATACTCGCTCATAATTGAACTAGCAAAACACAAAATATAATAAGAACGCATAATATTAACAAGAATAGAGAAGAAAACCTTCAATCTTCGATTAAAAAGAAAAGTAAAAGTTTCGCTCTCCTCTCTCTGTATGTATGTTTTTCTATACGTACGTATATATCTCCCCTAATAATAATAATCTCTAATGTTTTTATATGTCTCTAATAAAAATATTTTACAAGTACGTTTCCTAAACTGAATAGATTTCCAAGGAAAATTCATAGTTGACTCTTCCCAAGTAATTCTGGGCCGCTCCAGCTGTAATATGACATCTGGACCATCTTAGAATGATAGATAATTTAATTATCTTCGCGTGGGCTATTGAATCGCTTAATTCTGACTTATAGAACTCGAGATATGGCCCAAACAGTGAAGTACGAGCGTGTAGCCCAACAAATCCGAATTTCCTTCTAATAAATCTCCAAATTAAGCTCTTTATTCTCCAATCCTTCCAAGTTTAGAATTTCCTTGCTTCCTACAATAAAACATTAAAATCTATTAAATAAAAATCCAATTAAATGCAAAATACAATAAATATGAGGAATATAATCATGTAAAATATATATAAATATACACTCTATCATATACCACTCCTTCTCATAGTCAAAAAGATAAGATTTCTTGGACGAAAATCAGTACATTGAAACCTTTTCTTGTGATCAACAAAGAGATTCATCTTTTTAAGTGGCAGGGACACTTTAATCAACTCCCTAACTGAGTCATCATCATATAACAATCTTATACACTTTTTAATACTCTTACGGTCACATTGAAAGAAAATTTGTCTTACTATAATCATATTTTACATCATAATCCTTCAAATCAAGAACTAAAATTTCATCAGTGTCAACATCATCGATGATGTCCACAGTGTCACTAATATAATTACCATTATCTTTAAAGATTTCTGGGATAAATCCCCATGATGATGCAAATGAATCGAAATCCTAGTAGACATTCCTATATAATACATAATAAAGCAACGATTACAAACAACATAAATGACAGAAACGAAGAAATATCAAGCATAATACAATCAATATTAACAAATAATCAACTAGAAAAAAAATATTAACAAATAATCAAAGTATAATGCATAGAATGAACCCTGATACATGATAATGCATGATACAGTAAATCCTGATTAAAATGATAAAAAAATAAGATTAAGACTGTAATAACCCTGATTTCTGTATTCGGGAAATTTTTTCACTTTTTGGTGAATAGTGTTTTTCATGCGTGAATAATGTTTTTCACGGATGAGTACTGATTTTGTAGACTAAGAAACTTTTCCTGTCACCCTATGTACGAGACATGATATGGATATTTCGAAGTCATATTAGTGATACAGAGTAATAAGTGTATAAAAGATTTTGTCCAAAATTTTGATCAGTTGTCTGGTCCTCTATACGAAAAAAATTAATAAAAATCGTTAGATCTTAAAATAAATAGAACTGTTGGATCTAGCATAAAAGAATAATTTATATTTTAATGTGTTATAACCTAAAAGTGTATTTATATTGCTTTTATAAAAGTATATTTATATTGAAATACGAAAAGGTGTATGTCAATGATTTAAATAATATGTAATTAGGTTTTTTTAAATTGAATAGCATTATCAATGTAGGTCTTCTACATTAGATAAGATTAATAGAAAAAATCGTAATTAAATTTTTTCTTGAGATTCTAAGTGTTTGCATTTTAATAATAATTATTAAATCATCAATAAATTAAATATAATTTTATGAGATTCGTGTGGATTGTAAAATCATTCAAATCTGATTTCTAGATCTCAAGATAAAGCCCAAATAGTAAATATGAATTTTTTAATATTAATAAAAAAGTAAATGAAATTCAATTCTATTACAACCTTTTTTAATTATATCTTTTCCGATTATAATTTTTTTTTAAATTCAATTCTAATACAACCTTTTTTGATTATATTCCTTTTACATTATAGTTTTCTTTCTAAAATTCACTTCTAATGCAACCTTTTCTAATTATATCTTATTTAGATTATATTTTCTCTTTTAATATGATATAATCTTGATCGTCTATTTTTAAAAAAATTAGATTCGACGATTGAGATTATTTTGGTAGTACAGTGACCAAAATTATGGATAAGATCCCTCTTATGCTTATTATATATAATAAGGATATCATCATTTATTATAATACCTGAGTCTACCACACGTCACTTAACCAATAAGAATCGAGGAATTATTTTAGGACCAATCAGAGCTAATTCCTAAAATTTAGACCTTTCCTTATTTACAATATCACCCTACTTCTTTAACCATGGTTAGTTAACATTTCTAATTTAAATACAATAATGATTTTATTAAACATATCTGTAAATACCAATTTTTTAAATCAAAAAATATTTACTAGAAAATCACAATTTTAAATTGAAATCAATCACGATATACCACTATATGTTTTAAATTAAATTTCATAATTAATCATTCATTAATCAACCAATCTTTTAATATAAATCCAGTCACAATCATATTATCATACATTATAAATTGATTTTTATAATATATATTGTACAATTATAATCGATATTAAATAATTATAATCTAACTTAACTAAAAATCTGAAAAAATTAGATTTGAAATCAGATTTTAAATAACTTGGATAAAATCAATACCTTCAAAATTTTGATTTTTTTATAAGCTCAAAAATATATTTATTCATAATTTGTTAATAAAATTAATAAATAAATGCATATAAGCCAACACTACAAAATCGGATTTGAACAAATTTTAAATAACTTGGATAAAATTCATATCTTCAAAAACTCGATTTTTTGAAAGGTTCAAAAATATATTTATTCACAATTTGTTAATAAAATAATTAATAAATTCATATAAACGAATTTAAATACAATATTGATTTTATTAAACATATCCATAAATACGTATTTTTTAAATCAAAAAATATTTACTAGAAAATCACAATTTTAATTTGAAATCAATCATGATATACTATTATATATTTCAAATTAATTTTCATAATTAATCATTCATTAATTAACCAATCTTTTAATATAAAGTCAAACACAATCATATTATTATATGATTTTTATAATATATAATGTACAATTATAATCAATATTAAATAATTAGAATCTAACTTAACTAAAAAAATTAAAAAAATCGGATTTGAAATCAGATTTTAAATAACTTGGATAAAATCCATACCTTCACAATTTTTATTTTTTTATAAGCTCAAAAATATATTTAATCATAATTTGTTAATAAAATTAATTAATAAATACATATATACACTACAAAATCGGATTTGAACAAATTTTAAAGAGCTTGGATAAAATTCATATTTTCAAAAACCCGATTTTTTAAAAGGTTCAAAAATATATTTATTCACAGTTTGTTAATAAAATAATTAATAAATTCATATAAACGAACAATACATATATTTTAATTATTAAATATACGCTATAAGAGTATTATTATTGATTGGTAAATAAATTACCAATCAAAAAGTTAAAATTATTTTAGAAGCAATCAGAATTTACTTCTAAACTTTAAATCAATCAATCATATACAATTTTTTTATTATTTACCATGTTATTCTACTTTACTAATCGCGGTTAAATTAAATTTAAATATAAAATATCTTGATTTATTAACTTCGCATATAACATGGTTTTTTATTTTAAAAATTTTCTACTATCCGTAAATATTATTTTCTATAAATCCACATAACAGTATATTACATATGGTTATATATCTTTTAGTTATAAATTGTTTTTGGACATCCTTTAAGATCTTTATTATAATAAATGATACCCGAATCTAACATGTATTAGTTAACCAATCAAAAGATTGTAAATTATTTTAACATCAATCAAAATCTATTAAACTTAAATCAATTAAACTTAATATAACATGTTTCTCTATTGGATCTAGATTCTACATTTCAGCCAAGACTAAACTCAAATCAATTTACACTCAATAACAATTAATTTTTATTTTTTCATATCAATTAACTAAACATAATAACTACAAATTTTTATTTTAACGGTTAACTAATAAACAAATTATATAAAATAAAATTCTTACAAACTAAAAAATATAATTATTATATCAATTTAAACATTACAGGAAATCTAAGCTGCTTATTTCCTATTCCCCATCAGACTTAGCCAACTTTGATAACTAAGTGTATGCATCAATTTTTCTCATGGCTAAATGATATCAATTTCGGTTAAGGTACTACTTTATATCTTTTTATTATATGGCATTCTATACTTGGACAGATTATCTTTTTATTTCAATTGTATATATGTATTACATGTGTCGTGTTTTAGTTGTATATATGAATTATATGTGTCGTGTATTATATGTATTATATCATTTTGTTCTATATATGTGCCTATAGATAAATGTTTTTTTACAGTGGTGGGTTGTCAATGTTATTCAGTGATTACTTAACAATTTTATTCTAAATACCATAATTATTTAATTTAAAAATTTATACATTAATACATGAATCTATTATATTTATAATAGATATTTTGACATCTCAAACTTTCAATTCAAAATCATAAGGTACAATTAAAATCATGAATTAAAAATTATTAACAATATAAAATTATGAGTAAATTGCACTTTGGTGGCTTGTACTTTACTCCCTCTGTTTCATAAACTTTTTCCTGTTTTGACTTTTGTTCCTGTTCATTGTAAGCGCTTGACTACTAATTTACGTATAATTTATATGATAAAATATATTCATGAGTGATCTTGTTTGATTCGTATTTATGAGTACTTTAATACAGTGAAGTTTTTATATTTGATACTAACACGAAATTGAAAATATTAACGATCAAAAGTGTGCATTGGCAAACGTGTCAAAGGCAAACAGGAAAAACATTTAGGAACGGAGGGAGTAATTTTTTTGCACTTAGATGACCAAATTTTAAAAGTGAACAATTTGATGGCTATATTTTAATTTTTTTGCACTTAAATGACCAACTTTTCAAAGTGAACACTTTGATGACTTACCTTTTTTTTGTTTAGCACTTTGGTGACCAAAATAGCGTCAAAATAAAAAAAAACCTAGCCATCAAAGTGCTAAACAAAAAAAAGGTAAGTCATCAAAGTGTTCGCTTTTAAAAGTTGGTCATCTAAGTGCAAAAAAATTAAACTATAGCCGTCAAAGTGTTCACTTTTAAAATTTGCCCATCTAAGTGCAAAAAAATTAAACTACGAGTCATCAAAGTGCAATTTACTCTAAAATTATTTACCGCACTATTCTAAATACACATTCAAAATTTAAGTTATGTAAAGTATTAAATAATTCTGTCATAAAAAAAGCTAATCAACCAATTAAAATGTTAGAATGAATTTTAAACCAATCATCTTTTAACATTTAATTACGAAATTTTTTAACTATGCAATAATTAATGGGAAAAAAATTGACCTGACAACATATTTGAATTATTCAAAATATTAAATGTACTTTTAAATAGTACTTTACATTATTTGGTGTATAAATTATCAATCAAAAAATAAAAAATATTACAGAGTCAATGAAAATATTGTTAGTGAATATTTCCATAATAAATTGTCAATTTAGCACAAATTTTCTTATAAAATCATTATCTATTTATTGATAATTAATTCATCAATAAAAGGACATATATCACACACAAAAATAATCAAACCTGCAAAAATCATCAAAAAAAGGACATACAACATCTACAAAAACAATTAAAATTGAACAAACACATAGTAAATTATATCACTAATTTCCTTTATCCAATCATTGAACATATATTTAATTATGGTACATCTCTAGCTTTTGTCACTAAATTATACAATCTTTTCGGCGAGATAATCTAACAATTTGTTATAAACGTGAGGAATATGTATATCTAATTTGTCATAATGTATTCAAACAACCGACCAGAACTATGATTCTATACTATCCAAATCAATGAACTAATATAACAAAATCTAATATATTGGTAGACAAAATCCACGAACAGGATATTAGGCTCTTAGTAAAGAGAGATATTTAGTGAAAGTCAAAGTAAAATTAAGGAAAAGAAAATAAGGTTTATCATTTACAAGGAGTTGTACAAAATCTAATATTTTGGTAGATAAAATCCACCAACGGGCAACGGGGTACTAGACTCTCAATGATATTTTTATTGAAAAATAAAGAAAAATCAATATAATTTTTTTTAAAAAAAACTTAAAAAACTGATATCAGCTCCTAAACTTTAGTTTAGTATCTTTTGGGAAAGGTGGAAAGAAAGAGAGAGCAACAACTACGGTTTTTGTTATAAAATTATTAATAATGATAAATAAAAAGGTTGATACACTTAAAATTATATATTGTTTTTAATAAAAGGGTGCCTTTTTGAATTTTGTATTCTTGAATTAAAGTAATAGTATCAATTCTCATATCTTAACCTAAGAACATATATTGAATTTACTTGGTTGGTTGATTATATTTTTTTATATCAACAAACCATAAAAAATGGCTAAGAAAACTAAATAACTTGGTAGAAAGATTCTACACAAATAGAGATATTTGTTAACGAGAAATAAGAAAAAATAAAAAGAAGGGTTTCATTTTGTTTAGGAGACTTTACACTATGCATTCTACTCTTACTTTTGTTTTGTAAAATCTCAATGTTGATCTAAGACATATAGTTATATATTTACATAACTTGGATACATAGTAATATATCATATAATTGTTATATTTTTTCTATTCGCGTATTTCATTTCATTTCGTGTACAAGAAAAATTTGTGAAATTTAGTGTCATTTTGTGTTCTAATTTCGGGTACACAATTTAATATCATGTCATTTTCGTTCAAGACCTTAAAGTGCATGACATGAATTTTATATATGAATTTTTTTCATATTATTTAACCCAAAATCTGAATTACAAGGACACATATATAACAATGTGACTATGTGTTTATATATTACACACTTGATTTCAATTTTATGGACAGTAGTTTATTTTCACAAGTTAGTCAAATTAAAAAAAGATAGGTGATTTTTTCGATTATCGGTCTGCGAATCATGTGGTCCTTTTGCTTGCAAATGCTGCACAAATTCTATGTCATGCCATGGAGAGTGGTTTGTCACTCCTCCTGCAATCATGTACTCAAAAATGATCATTTCTAAGTAATGCAAGTACGATTTATTTCAAAAAAAAAAAAAGAAAAGAAAAGATAGGTGATACTCATTTTCATATGTCTTATTTTAATAATAAAAGAAAACTAAAATTTATTATTCCATGGTTTACTAGAAAAGAATAAAAAACTAAAATACAAACTTCCAAACTGAAAACGCACATTTTAAGTTATCTTTACAAATAAGTTAAGGGCAATAACCATCAAATCTAACAATTATATGTTACTCCAAGAGCGCGATATATTGAATTTGTTTGGCCAGTTGATAATTTT
Source organism: Kitagawia praeruptora (assembly GCA_037693485.1). Taxonomy (NCBI): domain Eukaryota; kingdom Viridiplantae; phylum Streptophyta; class Magnoliopsida; order Apiales; family Apiaceae; genus Kitagawia; species Kitagawia praeruptora. Next base: position 151,726,141 of record CM075345.1, on the reverse strand, counting down.
TTTTATTGTAAATCAATTCATTAATAAAAAGACATATAATTTGTAAAAATGATATTGAACAATCACATAGCAAACTAGATTAGATGAAAGTTTCTATTGTTATAATTACGTTCGTTTCATATATCTTGCACAGTAGATATCCTTTCTCATATCGCTGAAACATGCAACCTTTTTGTTGTCCTAAAATAAATGACAATTAAAATCGCAAGCGCACGATTCAATCGTTAAAATACTTTAGGTATCGATCCACGGAGACTAACATTTTCGCAATCCTTAATTTCTAATTTAGGCGAATTAGAAAATTAATTTTGAGAGGAGATTTGATTTGAATTAATTAACAATTAGGATTAAAAACATTTAATTCACAAAAAAAAAACCGACTGAACTAGATTAAAGATGCGTGATGAGAAAACTAAAAATAAAAAGGAAAGGATGAATGAAAACATGAGCTTTAAATTAACTATCGAAGCAACATGAACCAGCAAGAAGAAATTGGGCTGAATATGAATTATAGAAACAAAAATAAGCACAGTCCAGAAGCTAAAATCATGCAAGAGGCTTTTTAACAAACTAGATTAACGATAATGTAAATTAATTAATGGCTTAAGCAAATCAATTACGGAACTAAAATTGAAGTGTTGGCATTCAGTGATATTATGACCATTTACTAATTGGTGGACTAAATGAGCAAGTAATTAATTAGTACATTAAAAACTAAAGTACACTACCACGAAGCCAAATAAAATAGAGACACACAAATTAAAACATGGGCCAAGATGGGTTTATGGGCCTTAATTAAAATTAACAAAACAAATGGGCCAGGAACACGATATGCATGGATAGGAAGATTGTTAGCAATTTAAATGGACCGAAATAAAGTTGTAAGCCCGGATTAATAACCAAATGGATAAACGGAAATGAAAAGTAAAGAAGTAGCAAAGCAATATAACAGTGAAAAAAACAGGATCCATAAAAGAAATGAATTGACAAAAATTATACGAGCAGACTATTAATAATAATTAAAAATAGAAACTAAACACAAACCCTCTTGTCCAAAACTTGTTTAGATAGAAGGTCATCGAAACAAAGTAACTAATCTTCTATCTATATAAAGGAAAATCCTGGATGAATGACGTGGCTGAATTTAGCTTCCTTTTATCCAATTTATCTGATTTTCAAGGCTTTCACGAATTTAGGCTATTCGCTGTAAAAAAAATTCCATTTTAGGCTTTTTTTAGCCTTTCAGCCTTCCAACTTCAGACAGTTTCAAAGATGTATGTATAATTGTGCACCGTGCAGATCAATACATACAAAGGTTAGGCTGAACCAAATTCTTCAATTTCTTCAATTTCTCTCTAACCCCGTTTTTTTTACAAAAACCCTAATTTCAGTTCCACCATGTCTTCTTCATGCCCTTTCGATGATTTAACGTCAAACGTTCGAGCCGTCGAAAAGAAAAAGCCCAACCCGAGTGGTCTGCTTGGATTGACACCGACTTTCCAGAAGATGTAGACAAATTGGAAGATCCCGACTTTGTTATTCCACAGGAAGTCGAAGAGAATTCGATTGTATTCTGTACCACTACCACCAGGTATGATTTACGCAGTCGAATTCGTTGGTAGTCTTCAAGAACACAATTTTATACTACTGAAGAGTGATAAATAGTTTCACTTGAACTGATATCATGTTTAATACGAGAAGGTTGGTAGTTTATGCAATGTAACAACTTCAAGATGGTTTTTTTAACCTCTGGAGGCTAGGTTTGATATACTCTGATTGTAAAACATGTGTATACCGATTTATTATTTAACTGCGTTCATGTTTTACTTGGGCGTAGATATCCCAACAAAACATTTTGGGGAAAGATTCTCGAGGTACTGAAAAATTGGCCTGAGTAGAATATCCAAGTCATTGTTGTTACTGATGGTGAGAGGATTTTGGGACTTGGGGACCTTGCCTGCCAGGTAAATTCACAACAATGTCGAAAAGATAATATGGTCCACTCTTGCATCTAATTTGTTTGCCTGACGCATTCAACCTTACTATTCCTTTTTTGTTTTGTTTTTACAGGGAATGGGTATATAACTTCACACAAACTTAATTCTTAATGTATCTTTTGCATACTTTTGGAAAACTGTGGTTTTAATCCTTCTTTTTTTGGTATAAATGGTATATGCTGATCCCTTTTATGAGTTTTGACTTTCTGGAGGTAACTTAGGAACATTATTCTCGAATAAATATACAGTACAGTACTAGACTACTAGGTTATAGCATTGTCTATATAAACATTAAGGAAGCGATTTGTAGGAGTGAATGTTCTAAAATTATTCTTTTGTATGGAGTTCTTTTTATATGCTTATATTTTGTTGTTTGAGTTCTACAGTTTATGTGTATAAGAATATGGTTAGATTATGTACGTGTGTGTACAACCTAATCTGTCTTATTCACATGTATAAAGTTCGTTGATCAGTATACTGTATTCTACATTTCTTATGCTAATGATGTCATCTCTTTCCATTTCAGGTGAAATCATATTCCTAGAACCATTTAATGGATCAGCAAGGGTGTGGACAGCCCCCAGGTATGGGGATCGGTTTTACAATGCTTCTTAGATCTCATACGAAGTGTCAAACACTTGAAATATTCCAAATTATTGTTTACAATTTCCTGACACTAATTTTTACACCTAATATTATAAGAAGTGGATAGCCCTCCTGGAGAGAGGCGTCAATCTAGACTCTCTCACTGAATGTGTGTTGGAACAACAAACTATCCAGACATAAGGATCCCGCTACTAAAAGCAAATGGCTTCCCACAAGAAAAAGGTTGCTTTGGTTCACTTTAGGGTTCATATTGCAAGTGGTATTCTTTTTAATATTTATTATTGACTGCCTAGATTAAAATGCTTGAGATATACTACTATTGGAAATTCAGTCGCAATGCTTTGCATATAAATAACGATGATGTTTATGAGGAACCAAAATGAAAATAAAAAAGAGTTTTTAGATTTATTTATTATAATGTATGTAATATTTGGAATATTAGTATATATAAAAGTATCCCTTATGTGCTTGGGAAACCCTTGGAGTAGTAGATTTTCTGTGGTTAATCCACCCAAGTATATCATTTATTGGGTTAACTTCATATTTATATCTTTCTGTCATGCATCACATGTCTACTTTCCCTGTGCATCTTCATGCATACCTAAAAGTTGTAGCTACTCATAATTGGTGGCATAATGGCAACATGCACATAAATTTGTCTTATTGTACTTTAATTTATTAGTTTCTTACTGGTAATGACTGGATACAGATAAACAAATATGCGTTCTCTGGTGGGCAAGATTCTATGGAAAATCACAGAAAGTGTGGAGCCAATCTCGAGGCATTTCGATACACGTTATTGGCCTTTTGTAGTGTATCATGTTTTCTATCTTAAGTATACCTTATAATATTTGAGGCAGCTTCAGATATATATAGTGGTTTCTTCATTGCCAGGAGGTTGATTATTGTATCTGCGTGGTTGAAATTTTTTTGCATCGTTTGCAAGGCTTTGTCAAGATGTTCGACCTCCTTTTTTATTATCTTGTCAGTATTAACTTGGATGTTTGCCAAAACTGATTCAGTTAATTTGTTGTATAGTGTTGTAATATATTTAAGTTCAGTATATGCTTGGAGAGGAACCTGCCTGAACTTTTTGTGTCGTGTTTGCGCGTTTGTATGTGTACAGGTTGATATACCAGTTAAATACCTTGGATTTTTCTTAGATGATGATGATGAACTCGAGCATATAAGGATGGTAAGATGGTTTTGAAATAATTATCTCAGTTGCTACATAGAGTTCTTTTTGACTTTTTTCTCTTGCAGAATCTGTAATTACTCTACAAACTTAAGAAGTTGTTGCTTTTCATAATCAGGAGTATGGTGCTGGCTGGATGCTTACCGGGGAAGTAAAGAAGCGACTTACTGAAGTTCTTACTGATATAGTTGAAAGACATCGCAAGGCTCGTGCTGCGGTTACTGATGAGGTAAGTAAACTGATATTTTTGGGATTTCTTGTATAACGGAATAACCATTTATCACTATATTTTTTCACTCTCGAAGGTGTAAGAGTTTTGAAAGCACTCTATGCATCCTATACTAATCTGTTTACTATGCATACTTATACTTCACATAAAATAGCTTTACTTAGAAGTCCTTAATCTTAATAATTCGCGAAGGAATATATGATAAGAACGTGACACTTACATGCTTGTCTTTATACAGATGGTTGCCGCATTTATGGCAGTAAGACCTCTTCCAAATATGTTCAACTGAAATCTGAAGATTTGAATATGCCAGCATTCTTTTGAGGATCAACACATGCTTTTCTCCTTTTATCTTTTGTGACCTAATAGTATTTGAATATGGTAAGCTGTTTTACTAATTATTTACCCAAGATAGTATAATACCAGATTAAAATTTTAATCTTATATTCTTCTTTTTGTAAATTTCAGACATGAACTGGTATAGCCGAACTTATAGCACTTGAGATGTCGAAGAAGGTACTAACCTTTTACTATGCATGTTTATTTATTTGATGTTGAAATTAATTAGATGGGGGGTTGAGGGACATTGATATCTTATTCTTAATTCTGAGATCGACGTGTAGTCACTATTTCATGTTCATTCTTTACTTGGTTCAGTGTTTTTATCTTGCCTTCAGCCTTTAGTCGTGCAAGTTAATGTTAGCAATTCTATTTTCTGTTGATCTATTAATATTCTGCTGCTCATTGCTTTTTCTTTTGTCGGTTTTTCGGTGTTGTTAAGTTATTGCTTGTGTTTGCGTGTACTTGCTCTGTTGGTATTTTAAAACGAAATTAGCTAAAGTGTGGGGATATTGGTTTACGGAATATAGTTTCGTGTTATGTAATTTTATTGTCTTATATTTTGAATATGTGGTAATGTTTTGAGGTGAAAATTTGGTTGATTTGATGTAGTGATCGTTTTAGAAGACGTTTAAATTAGAACGGAGGAAGTACAAGATTTGGTTTTTTAAGTGGTGTGATCTTATATTTTTTTTCGTAGTCGTTTGTGGCAAGACAGGAGAAGAAGGGGGATCATGGTGATTCTGATTTATCTGATGCTATTGTTGCTTAGGTATATATGTACAATAAGCTTATTATTAGTATAATTTGGATTTTCGAGAATGTTAACAAGGGAAACTTGAATTTCGGAAACTGTAAATTAGGTTAAGGTTTGGGGATATTGGAATTTATTTTATGTTGGCAGTTTCGTTGATGTTTCTGGGATCATTGGTTTATAGGTTAAAAGGCCAGCAATAGAGGTAAAGCAACTATCCTCTGCTCGACAAATTACTGTTCTGAATGGGAACTCTAGGGATTTGTTCCACCATACTTAAACTCGAGCATTACTTTAATACACTTGTACTTATTGTGTTGTAATAATGTTTTTGTCCTATCTTTACTACATTTTTAATACAGGTAATGCAACAGCCTTGATAGTACCAGCTGCTGTACTTGGAACTGTGGGTTATGGATACATGCGGTGGAAGGTATCATAAGATATCCTTTAGCTTACTTTTGTTTGGAGAGTGATTTATATCTTTATACCCATTTTATCTAATCTTTTCTGTTATATGCTTGATATTCATAGGGTTTATCATTCTCAAACCTCATGTATGTTACTAAGAAGAGCATGTCTGTTTTGAGCTTGACAAAGCATGTAGAGCATGTGTCTGATGCTCTTGCTGTGAGTATACTTCTACCTACTGCATAAACCTTTAATATTTGGACATGCTTACATCCATTTTTTAATAAAGTGTATGTACAAATATTAAATAAAGTGGATTTAAAAACTTTGGCTGGGATAATCTTAATCCTTTAATATTGGATTAAAGCTAATTTTTTCTTTGTTTAGATTGAAAGAGGGGTGTGTTGGCCGATAAATTGTAGAGACCTTAGGTGTGAAGGAAGTCTTGTGCCAGATAGCGGAGCAGTGATGGCAGTGATGGCTAAAGCTGACTGTTTATTGGTTATTCAAGCAAATCTGAAGTCCATCTGCATTGGTGTTAAATTTTGGATTTATGATTGAGGATTGTAAAGAATTGCTAGCTAAATCGAAGCATATTTTTTTGGTGTGTTAAAAGATCTTTAGGTGTAATGTCCTCTCTGTTTTACAATCTGATTTGTTGGTTGTCATTGAAAGTTAAAGGAATAATATTTTATTATCAAAAATAAAATTAGTTCAAGGATAAAATTAAAATGTATTAACCGTAAACCAATAGTCCCATCGAGTCCAAACTTTCACATTCTGTTATCTTTTATTTTTCCACAACTTTAATCTTATTTCACATACCTCTATATGCATCAAATTACAACTTTCAAAGTTCGATGTTTTATTTGGGAAAAGTGACATAATTGTAAGTCAAGTTTTGTGCATAAATCGATACACTTTCTTAATCTACTTATATATTGTTATTTTATCAAGATTACACTACATTTATTTCTATATTTGCTATGATATTTTTTTAAAAAATATTTACGTTTGTTATTGTATTTTTTTAAAAGTATTTTTCACAAACCGCGCGAAGCGCGGTTTTTTCACCTAGTAATAGAATAAAGGAGAAACATCGAAACACGAAAACCCACAATTAGTATTGATGACCAATGTGGTTCAAGACTTGAATAAAGAGACTAAAGCTAAAAACAAGAGACAAGATGTAGAGAAAGTGAATTTTTATTAATCTAAAAAGGTGTTTACAAGATTTAGAACTAAAACAAGAAATGAAATCTATCCTAAAACTACACTACACTAAAATCTACGGAGTATATTCTAATCTAAGTTATTGAATACAAGGGGATGAGGGGTATTTATAGGATGAGAATTAGGATTTAGGGATGTGTTGGGTTAATCTTGGCCCTACACCTCCATAATGTGGTGGAGAAATCCTAGTCATCTAATTGTTTCCTTCCCCTTTAAGCTTTGTAGAGTGGATCTTGGTCATACACTTATTTAGTGTGTTGGGATGATCTCCACCTTCCACTTGTCTTGAGATATTCCTTTTGCTCAAAGCTCCTAATTCTTTTCCTTTTTTTCTTTTTTGTCCTTTTTCTTCCTCTTTTTCCCTTCTTTGCTCTTTATTTCTTTATTTTGCCATTTCTTTATTTATTTACGAATTTCCTGAAATGCAATAAAATAAATTATTAAATTATGAGTTCAAGCAATAAATATGTAATAAAAATATGCAAAAATATGCACTTATCACTTTTTTTGATAGATAGTCTAATGATTTATTGGAGTCGTGAGAATTAAGTTCTACACATTTTTAATATGTAATCGAAAAATTAACCACGACCATACAAATATTTTCAATAAATTAATATAATAAATATTTTAAGTATTCGATATTTAATAAATATACCCAATTCTCAGAATATAAGTGAAAATTTTGTTAACATGATATATAGAAATATTTTCTAACAAACAGAGAAATAAAATGAAAGCTAAATTTAAAAAAAAAACAATGAAGAGGGATTTTGAACTTTTCAACGAGGATTGTATTTGTTTTGATGATTGGCTCATAATATTAATATTTATTCAATTGGCATGAATTCACAGATAAGTAATTTTATACTTACGTTAATTAACATTTCAATAAAATTATATATTTTTCTAAATAAAAATTAAAATAATATATTTATATTAATTTATTAATACAATTTATCGATCGGTGCGTAGCACGGGTAGAACGCTAGTAATTGTATTTGGTTGTTAGTAGAACAATCTTCAAATGATAATAAAAGGGTATATTGATATTCAAAACGAAATATAAGTACAATTCATAAATAGAATAGAATTTTCAACGTAAAAAATTGTCGATTTCTTCTTTATTTTATTTCTGCGTAGGTTTAATTGAAAAATAATTGTTAAACCATTACTAAAGTAAAGATTATTTTGTTAATTTCACGTGGACTGTAAAATCATTCAAATCAAATTTTAAGAATTCAAGATAGAGTATAAATATTAAATCGAATGTGTAAAATCTTTTATATATCGATTTTTTAACAACAATTTAATATGTAAATTAATATAATTATAAATATTAAAAAAGGAGACATGTATTTCACGGATTATAAGCTAGTATATATAATAGAAAATTAGAAATAGATGATTGCTTCGAGTCAGATTTAGTCATTTGGCTGCAACGAGTCATTGTTTGATATTTTAACCTAGATTATATCATTCATTTATTTTCGGTGAAATTGCGACTTATAAATTCTAAGATGAAGTTTTAAATCACTTAAATGTATAAAATTATATCAAATTGGATATATAGTTAAATGCGATTTTTTTTTGACAATAGTTAAATGTGAAATGATTATAGTTACCTTTGGATTATAAAATTACGAGGGAAAAAAAATAATGATTAACGATTTTTTAATTTTAGTAATTCTTTTTGAAAGCTTACAAAAGTCAAAATGAAGACCTCTCATCTCATCTAGTACATAATTCGGATAAAAAATACCTTCTTAAACTTCAAAAATATTATACTAAAGTGTAATATAAAACAAAATACATATTTCTATAAATTTTTATATTTATGTAGAAAAATTAAAATATAAACACTTATTTTTATATTTTTAATCATATACAAAATTAAAGGAATGATTTTTCCTTTGAGATATAATTTAAAAATATAAATTTTTGGATTGATTTAAATTATTATATTTTTAGCGTGTTTTAATAAAAAAAAAGAAGAAAAGAATAAGTTCGAAAATTGAAAAATTGAAAATTGGCGCCACTACCTTTGGCAAGAACGCGGTTTTGGAATGGGGCCGGGTCGGTTCGGATCGAAGATAAAAGACAGAAGGTGAGTTTTCAAATTGCCATTTTGTAAATCGCATTCTCTCTCTAAACCAAACCCTCATTATCTCTCTAACCCAAACCCTAAGTGCCAAGTCATGGATGAATGTTCTGCTTCACGAAAGAGAAAGAGGAAGAGAAAGAGTTATCAACAGAGGAATCAGCAACGGAAACGCAACCGGAATGTACGCAAGCTTGAATTGTTCCTGCGCACAACCTACGAATCCATCCTTCCAGATGAAAAGTACCGGAAGAGAAGCGAAAAGTTGATTAAGAAAGTACAGAATGCTATTACTTCGAAAATTGAGGGATCGGAGGTGGTTGTCTATGGATCTCAGGATTATGATGTTGCTTTATCAGGCAGTGATGTTGATTTTGGTGTGAGAATGAGGGATGCGGATTTTTTCGAACCGAGAACAAAGGCTATGAGGAAGAAAGCTATAAAGGATATTAAACAGATTTCACACATTCTCAATGATATTGATATCCGGAACAAGGTATGCATTTATGATTTTTAGGTTTTGTATAAATTAGGGACGATAATCTGATTGAAATGAATTAGGGAGAGGGAGAGATATAAATTTAGTGTTTACACATGTGCTAGTTTTGTGCTATGTTGGTCATTCATTACCGAATTTCGATAACTATCACCAAAAATAGAGATACTTCATGAATCTGCCTAGCTGAATTAAATCAATGCATGTGTGTTAGTTGTACATATTATTGTGTGTGTGTGTTTTAGTTGTTCATATTATTGGTGTGAGGAACAACACTAAGCAAACAAGTTTTGATGATTTAAAGTTTGAAATAACATGTTAAGTGCTACAATTAGAATTCTCTAAGCAAATTAGGCAATCATCAACTATTTAATTGGCATTGGCCTACCACAAGTTTCACCATAGGCCAACTTTGTAAAAGTGTTATAGCTGATCAATAAAGTTCAGAAACCAATGAAATGCTGTTAAGTCGTACGAGAGGAGTGGCATTATGTCAGATGTTGAACTAGAGATTGTGTTGGGGCTTCTTGTCAGGAACTAGAGAGTTTCTAACTGAATAAAATAGTAAAACACATAGATAAGCTAGTTCTTAGAGAACTTGCTGAAGAAAGGGTAAGGGTTAGCGAGAGAGAGAAGCAGTTAGAAGTAGAGAGACAAAGTGTTGGAAACAATTATCTTGCAGAAATTAAAGTACACCTCTTGTATTTATAGACCAGTTCCAGTTTTCCTTAAGTTGCACCCTGTAAATTGAGGCACTATACATTTTTTTTAATAATTGAGGCATCCTATTAAACATTTAAAAACCTAAGATCATACTTGTTAGTTTATGTGTGTCCTATGTACCTTTTGCCTTATATAATGACGATTGTCTTATGGCTATATGATTGTTATTCCTCTAACTGATTTTCTTCTGAATTTTTGTTTTTGGCAGTTGAAGTGGTTTCCGGTGTATGTCCCCGATGGAATGCTGGATATGTATTTTGCATTCGGTACAGATGGAAAATCAGGAATTGGAGTCTGCCTCTCACTTAATAATCCAATGCCTAGCTTTACTTCTGCCTTCATCAAGGCTGCAGTTGACTTTGATCCTGTTGCGAAGATCTTTTTGACCCTGATAAAGTATTTTGCGATTGTTCATGACCTCAATTCAAAAGTTGATGGACTTCCAAACTCAGGGCATATGTTACTTGGAATATTCGTGTTGCAGAAAAATGAAGTCATTCCTCCGTTTCTGAGAAAAGAAAAGATAACGAATCTAAATGAGCTTGTAGAAGAGTCAAGAAGCTACAACAACACTGGTCCACATAATTTTCGCAGATCTGAAGCCACATTAGTCAGCCTTCTAGTTGACTTTTTCAAGTTCTATGGTCAAGATTTTGATTACTTTCGAATGGCTTTGTCAATTCGAGAAGGCTGCTTGGTTACGTAAGTACATTTATTTACTTTGTTAGTACTTACAATTGTTGGAAAGGTAACGGGCTTCACCAAATTATTTTCTAATCTCTGTATGATGCTTGCAAGCACATTATATTGATATGTAACACTGATATTTATTACAAGCCCCACTATATTGACCACTGACTAGCCTGAGTAGTGAGTACCAACCTTATTTCCAGGAACTAGATGCTGCATGTATTATGTTTCCTTGTTTCACATGTCTGTGCCTCCTTTTGTTTCTTGACTTTGCAACGTGTATAGCTGCATCTATATAACAATAATGTTGTTTTTTGGTCCCTTTTTGTAGGAAAAGATCTGTCCCTGTGCCACATAGTCATGACATGACAATTCTTGACCCTTTTAGCGGTCACAATGTTGCTGAAAGAGTTGGTTTTAATGGAATAAGAAAATTCCAAGATGCATTTGTGAAGGGCCTAGCAATTGTGTCCGCTGGAAGTGAATATGAGAAATTGTTCCAGATATTTCAGTGAATACCAGAAATTGGTGCTAATGGAAGTAAATACGAGAAATGCATGTACAATGTTATCAAACTCCACTGCAATCTGTGTATTATATTTCAGTATCAAATTCCACTGCAATCTTGCAATCTGTGTATTATATTTCAGTGACTTTAAAACATCCAGTTATTGGAATTCGCCAAGTATGCCTGTGAATTTTAAAGTTTGAAATATGTATGCATATGTTGTTGGAAATATGTCAGAAGGCCTTTGCCATTTATGCTTTTTTGTTTCTTTAATGGGTCTGTTATTGGTCAAGTTTATGCCTTTTTGTTTCTTTACTGGGTCTGTTATTTGTCAATTCGCGTTAGTAGGTTGTTATGTGGAGGACCATTTTTGGACCTGGCATCAAGATTTTCTTAGACAGGTAATTAGGTTGTTGATATTCATGCTTAGCTTCTGTATCATCACCTGATATGGGATTAGTTGTTTGATATAAGAAGAGTGGCTTTTTTTGTTATTTACAATTCAGGCAGACCAAACAATCCGGAGTTATTTCCATTTGTGTTGTTGGGGAACAAAGTGGACATTGATGGTGGGAACAGTCGAGCAGTAAGAATACACTCATTTACCATGACTTGTGCATTTAAATCAAGTATACCATATGCATCGCAAAGCACCATTACTTGGAACAAAAATGACATGAACAAGAAGTTAAACTGTGCAGGTCTCAGAGAAGGTAGCCAGGGACTGGTGTGCTTCTAGAGGAAATATACCATACTTTGAGACATCCGCGAAAGAGGGCTACAATGTTGATGATGCATTCTTATGTGTTGCACAAACGGCACTTGCTGCAGAACACCATGATAAGTATCGGTAGTAATTAAGATGACACAGCAAATAAACACTGTCAATAATTACATAAGCAAACAACATATTTTCCAGAATTAATGAGATGATGATTTTAACATAATGCACACAATTGCCACCCCAAAAACTCCAGTTCCCGACCTTCAGTAACCAAGGACATAGTATATCCGCTAAACAATATGCATAATATTGGTATTATTGCGGATGATTACTAATTCTTTGGTATTTTGGGTATCCTATTCATGTTGTCAGGAGAGAAAAGAATACAGTAGCTGTCTTTTCTGGCCATAAATCTGACCTGTGTAGACACCTGTGTAAACCATCATTCAGAAATGTATTCGCTCATGCAGCATCGTCAGGTGAAATCTTTATTATCAAGAAATTCCTTTGCTCCAAACTTCCCGTCATGTAACTAATATCTTCTAAGTGGGTTCTACAGGAATCTGATGGCAAAGCAAGGCATGTCACCTAAAGCAAAGAAGGTGGTTTCAAAGAAGAGTGGTAGCCGGACTGATGGTGATAATGTGGACATAAACTACCAAGTATGGGAATAACTACCTGAAGTGGCAGCTAAGAGGACCAGAAGAGACACAATAGGGCGCGGTAGAAGGAAGCAAAGCGACAGGCCTGAGTAGAGTAGAGTATTTGACAGGAAAAAAATTTACTGTCCAGAGAAACCTAATATATATATTTTAACACTGTCATATGAATGTTTCTGTCCTGTTATTATCTTGACTTCTCCCTTGTGTCTGTGGGCAACTTTTTCTGAGCATAGAACAATTTAAATTCGGAAGGATTCACGCTAATATTAGCCTAGCTACTCCGATATGTGTATTGAAGTTGGAAAGCTATATGCTACTATCCTATCTTAGAGTCCCTCCCATAATGTGCATCATAATCCAGGCTACTCAGATCTCAGTGCTTAACGCACGTTACCACTCTACTCTCTGTGGTGATGTGGGGTATGAAAGAAAGAAAATGTCGCTTTGACGTTATAAATTTTTTTTGCAATTAAAATTTTAGATCAATATGGAGGTGTAAAAATGTTTGGATATATATGAACAATGCACAGCTGGTTGTTAAAGCCGAGGCATCGATTAATATGTTTGTGATTATTTGGAGTTTATATTGCAAATGACAGTCATGCACAAGCAATCAAAATAATAGAAAATGGGATGTAGATTATAATATAACAAGCCTTGTTTGTCACAAAGATTATATTATTTTTAAAATCATCTCTTTGCGTATACATTACTAAAGCTTCTAATTACAAAGACAAATCACCGGCAATGAAATTGCATGAACTTTGGTTCTTTACTGTTGAGTGATAGAGCAGTCTTGAACGAGTTACGAAATGTTGTTTAGCTTACGTATCGCTACAGAGCACACGTTATTTATAGAGCAATATCTTTACTGCACGAGTGATTCTGTTGCTAGAAATGCTACTACTTCATAAGGAACTTGCTACCTGGTAATACTTATTTGGTTGTGTGTATTAGATAAATGTGTATGTTGTTTTGTGCACTTGAGTGAGGCCAGTAGTGGGATAAATGGTACATACTTTTACTGTTTTTCCTCCATTCAGGGCATGAAGTATCTGTTATTAATCAGAAACTCGTTATGTACAAGTTAATCACTTGATATAGAACGATTAGATGTTCGTAGAGGTTCTCTTGGCAAGGATGTAATTTGCAGCCTGCTGCATTCACAACCGTTTTCCATCAGGACTATAGGCCATTGAATAAGAAGTTGAATAATTAGCTATATTGCTTTGATTCATCTGAAGTGTTCACTTGCATTATAACTTACTCACAAGGTCATGGAATCACTCTGGAACCATGAACTTTGCTACAGGAGAATGGAGCACAGAGTATGTATTCCCAGTTTAGGCAGTTAAGTTTTGTATGATTTACTGAGTTTTAATTCAATCAAGAAACTAGCTACAGTGTTTTAAATTCTGAGCAAATACTCGATTTCTACAGATATTGACTAAGCTCATCACAATGTTATCCTCTATGATTAGCCTAGACGATTTTCTTAAAATTGAAGTGAAGGAGATCGATACTCTTATTATATATGGTTCACCCAGCAAACCTGGAGTCATAACTCATAACCACAGTCCGGACTAGGTCATTTCTATCTTCAAGAAAGATCAAGGCCAACAAGGATTGAAGTCTATGTTGTTATTGTCCTAGAAAAATCTAGTGTGGATATTCTAATATGTAATGCAGATGAGAACATATATTCCAAAAAGAGAAGTTTTTAAGTATGTAACAGAAACTGGGGAAATTTACCAAATTGCGTCAAGTTTTAGTAGCTTCATTGGAATTTATCCGTCTCTAGTGACTGCAGACTTCTGAATGAAACACAAGGCAAAATATCAGTGATTGAAGGAAGTAGGAACTGGGGCATGCTAATGAGGTTAAGTAATTAGAAGCTTTTCATTTTGTAGGTATCTTAGCAGAGTGGCTTCTCAAGTATACTCTTGAACGAATGTTTATGAAATTTCAAAAAGTGTGAAATGTTTTATTTATCTAAAACGTTCCGCTTATGATTAAAAAATCCTCAGTGAAACCACTAAGTTATCACTAGAATTCTGTTTCTTCTGTAGGTGCCTTGACAATGCTGCCATAATGTTAGATCATGAAAACAGAACAGGGATAATACTCCAATCCTTGAAGGCTTTTAACGGGGTTGAAAAACTTAACCCGTAGGCTTCCTATTTGGGCTATCGAAGTTGTCTTCTTGACTGTTTATGCGCAAATGCTTATAATGTATGTTGAACCAGGGCTCATGATGGACACAGATATCGGATCCTCTAATATTCCTGCTGCTTTTCTTTTAAGTCCTCGTGTCATCAGTCATTTTCCAAGTGCCAGCGTGTATGATATGTTTCTTGTCCCTATTTCAAGTAAATTCTTCTGGCAACAGAAAGGGGTTTCTCTAAATTGCATCGGCCTTTTACATCTCTCTGATAAAAACAGGTACGTGTTTAACTGATGAAGCTAGTACAATGTAAGAGAAAACTCTTGTATTGATATGATATTGCTTAATTATTACAAAGGAAATGAGCTGCTTAAATAGAAGAAAACTAGTACATAAATTCAAAGTTTGGTTGGGGTTGGTGATGACTCTAACACGGTTGGTGATGACTTTAACACCCCCCCTCAAACTGAAGATGGTTGAGCCAGCTTAAGTTTGCAAACAAGGTCACGAAAAGAACCAGGAGATAGAGGCTTCGTAAAAATATCTGCAGTATTATCAGCACTAGAGACAGCATGAAGATGAACCGTGCCCTTTGCAACCTGTTGACGGGTGAAATGACAATCGATCTCTATATGTTTAGTGCGTTCATGAAAGACATCATTGTGAGCAATGTCCCTAGCACTCTTGCTATCACAATAGATGATAGTGGCTGGAGAATGAGTTACAGTCATTTCTTCAAGCAACCATCGTAGCCAAACCAATTCCTGTGTGGTGTCGGCAAGAGCTCGATATTCAGACTCGGCACTAGATCTTGAGGCAAGGGACTGTTTCTTACTGCGCCAAGAGATAAGAGAGTCACCTAGAAAGAAGCAAAATCCAGTAGTGGAACATCTAGTAGTGGGATCACCACCCCAATCAGCATCGGAATAGGCATGTAACTCAAGTGATGAGTTGTATGCATAATGTAGTCCATGAAGAATGGAGCCTTTGACATAACGAAGTATGTGGAGGACAGCTGTATAATGAGGAGTGCGAGGAGCTGCCATAAATTGACTAACAATATGAACGGCATGAGCAATGTCAGGACGAGTGACAGTAAGATAAATCAGACTTCCTACCAACTGACGATACAACGTAGGGTTGGCAAGTAGATCACCATCTTTGGAGTTAAGTTTTACCCCATATTCCAAAGGTGTTGATGTAATTTTAGTGTCGCTGATTCCAGATTTTAATAAAAGATCAGATGCATACTTAACTTGAGAAAGGGTGTACCCGGTAGGTATAGAAGAAACCTCAATACCCAAGAAGTAGCTTAATGAACCAAGATCTTTCATTTCAAATTGCTGATTTAGAAACTGTTTGAGTTCAAAAATGCATGTAGTATCATCTCCAGTGATAATCATATCATCCACATAGAGGAGGAGAAGGACAATTCCTCGATCTGTCCGTCGAATGAAGAGAGCATGATCATATGGACTAGAAGTAAATCCCAGCTCACTAATGACTTTGCTAAATTTTTCGAACCATGCTCGAGGTGCTTGTTTAAGACCATACAGTGCCTTGTTTAGCTTGAGCACTTGATCTGGAGAGTGATTAAAACCAGGTGGAGGTTTGAGATAAACTTCTTCATCTAAGTCACCATTAAGAAAAGCATTTTTGACATCCATTTGCCACATATCCCATTGTTTTGATGCTCCAACAGCGAGTAAACTTCGAACTGATGTAAGACGAGCAACTGGTGCAAAAGTCTCTTCATAATCAATGCCATACTCCTGGGTAAAGCCTCTAGCAACTAGACGGGCTTTATATCTCTCAATGGATCCATCAGCTTTTGTCTTAATTTTGTAGATCCATCGACAACCCACGGTTGTTTTGCCAGGAGGCAAGGTAACCAGATCCCAAGTGTGATTTTTGTCTAATGCCTGAAGTTCTTCTGCCATAGCTTCCTGCCAAAGAGGGTGAACACTTGCCTCTCTATATGTTTGAGGCTCGTGTAAAGATTGTATAGCAGAATAAACATGATAATCAGTAAGACGAACAGAAGGTTTTCTTACCCGAGTAGATCGATGAACATGTTCATCTGAAGTGGATGGTAAGATGGGAGGCTCGGTACTGGAATCCTGAGACTGACCTGTTATTGAAGGGAAAATAGTAGGTGGAGGTCGTTGTGTGAGCTCATCTGAAGGATCTGCTGAATGTATATAAGAAGAAGAGATTGGAGATTCTATATATTCATCACTGGGATGTAGATCAACAAAAGGATCTGTAAAGTGAGAAATGCTAGTAGAAGTGTCAATGTGAAATTCTGACATAGATGAGAACATTTTGTGTTCCCAAAAAGTAACATCACGAGAGACACGAAGGCGCTGTGAGATAGGATCCCAACAACGGTATCCTTTCTGACCACTGCCATAGCCAATAAAACAACAAAGGCGAGCACGTGGTTCGAGTTTTGTTCTCTCATGTTGAGGAAGAAGAACGAAACATGTAGAACCAAAAACCTTAAGAGAATCATATGACGGTGGTTCTTCATATAATTTTTCATAAGGTGACAAGTTATCTGTAACAGGAGAAGGAATCATATTTATTGTATGAACAGCAGTCAATGCGGCTTCCCCCCAAAAATATTCTGGACAAGAAGAAGAAATGAGAAGAGCTCGAATGGTATCTAGGATGTGTCTGTGTTTACGTTCAGCACGACCATTTTGTTGTGATGTGTAAGGACAAGAACTTTGTGCAAGAGTACCATAAGATGCCAAAAATTTTGTAAGTTCAGATTCTTTGTATTCTTTGGCATTATCGGCACGAAAAAGTTTGATTTTCTTTTTGAATTGAGTATCAATCATAGTGGCAAAGTTTTTGTATGTTTCTCCTAATTCAGATCGATTTTTCAAAATATATATCCAAGTGTATCGAGAGAAATCATCAACAAATATCACATAGTACCTAGACCCCCCCATAGTTGGAGTTGGAGAGGGACCCCAAATATCAGAGTGTATAAGATCAAAAGTGGCTGATGATTTTTGATAATGAATAGGAAAAGGAAGTTTATGTTGTTTTGCCAGTTTGCATGATACACAGTCAGTTATGTCTGTATTTACACTACCTAAATGACCGCTAGAAATTAGGTTACGTAAACGAGAAGAAGAAGGATGACCTAACCGGGAATGCCAGACACTGGTTGTTGATGAAACTGAGCCAACTATATGAGATGATGACAATTTTGGTATAGGAAGATGAAGGGATGTGAGCTCAAACAACTTCCCGCATCTACGTCCTGTTCCAATCATTTTGCCTGTCTGAGGATCCTGTATATGACAACCAGAAGGAGAAAAGATAATGACAAGACCAAGATCACATAGTTGACTGATGGAAACAAGATTAAGTGTAAGATCAGGAACAAAATATGTGTTAGGAAGAGAAAAAGCTTCCGTGGATACAGTTCCAATCTGTGTTACATTCATTGTAGAGCCATCTGCAGTTTGGATGTTTGGAAGACATGAATTCTTTGTTTTTGTGGTAAATATTGATGGATCATTTGTCATATGATTGCAGCATCCAGAATCTAGATACCAAGATTTACCAGAGTTAACAGAAAAAGCCGTTGATGATTTTAATTTAGCTAGAACCTGCATGATCAATGATTCGAGCTTGCTAGAAGGTGCAGTTGATGTCCTTTCGGAGGTGGCTTCAAAAGTTGAAGTTGCATAATGAGAGCCATTCAAGATTGTTTGAATCGGTGAACAATTTTCTCGTTCCATGCTTGCAAGTACAGAGTTGAAAGTGAAGACTTTGAAAACTTCAGGGACTGAACTGTAATTTTAAATAGTCCAGGGGCTGTTGCGTCAGTTTTCAAAACTTGAAGGTTCAATCTGCACGATTTGACAAAGATGGGGTACTGAAAAGTAATTTTGACAACCTCGGGTACTAAGTGTAATATTCAAAAATATTTTAATGGCCTGTATGAGTTTGGCCCAAAGAAATAAAATGTTGGCCCAAATAAAGAAACAAATGGGCTGATAGGCAGATTTATCCCAACGTTGTATCAGTCACACCTTAGACAACAAATATATATCTCTCGTTGATATACAGAGATGAGCGATTTTAACGAATTTGCAGCGGTTGGTAGGCGGAGGAATCACGAATTGAGATGGAGAAGGCGGGTGAGTGTTGTTGAAGGTGAAAGAGGGTTGTGGTGGCGAATTGCAGCGGTTGGTGTATAGAGATTGAAGGAGAGGTGATGGAGGCGGGGTTGGAGATTGAAGGAGAGGTGATAGGACTTTGGTTGGGAGGTGATAGGACTTTGGTTGGAATGGTGGTTGTGGAATTGAACAGAGGAGGGAGAGGGGGACAGTGGGCTGCGCCAACTGTTCGTTTTAATGACTGAAAGAGTTTGAAGACAACAGAGGATGTCACCGGAAACGATAAAGGCAGCGGAACAACGGAGGTAAGTAACCTATAGCTCTGATACCATGATAAAAACAGGTACGTGTTTAACTGATGAAGCTAGTACAATGTAAGAGAAAACTCTTGTATTGATATGATATTGCTTAATTATTACAAAGGAAATGAGCTGCTTAAATAGAAGAAAACTAGTACATAAATTCAAAGTTTGGTTGGGGTTGGTGATGACTCTAACACGGTTGGTGATGACTTTAACACTCTCGATGCTCTGGTCGAGATCAAGCGACTCCAAGTTGCAAGGAACTTGAAAGGATAAAAAGATTTTAATCGTCTAAGCTGTCACGATCTTAGCCTTACGCATACCCCCTGTTTTCTGGTAACACAAGTTTCATATGACAACATTTCACGAATTATTACCCAAGAGAAAAACTTTCGCTCTGAATTAATAATGCATTTTCTAAAATTTTACATTTCTGCCATCGACCATTTCAAAATATTTGGGAAAAAATTGCAATGTTAATATTCAAGAAAGATTACTAGCAATAGCGATAGCTTGACAAAACTATGTTTTTTTTCCAAGCCAATTGATCACTGAAAGCAAACGCATCAACACTTAGTATTATGCCTCTTTTTTCTTAGTCTTGAGCCGTAGGGGTTTACAATGTTTTTCATAGTATTACAATAAAATTTATAAAATCATTAAATTTATAAAAAAAATTTATTATAATAAAGTTCTAAAAATTACAATAAATTAATATTAAAAATCATTAAATTTATAAAATTTATTAATTTATTTCACACAAAAATAGATAATACCGCATAATAAATATCCGTGCATTGCACGAGATATAACCTAGTATTTATAAAGTATCTATAAAGTATCCGGGGTATAAAGCTGGTATTCATAAGTTAATAAGTAACATTCACATTGTTTTCAAAAAAAAAAAAAATTGTATCGTATATATGAATTATTTTATGTTTGTTATTCAAAGTACATTATGTTGTTTATCTTATTATTACAATTTCAATTCAATTTTTTTGCCAAGTCAAAGAACATGAAGAATTTCAATTCAATTTCATAATACGGGTAAAAAAAGTTAATAAATAGAATTAGGATTTTGCACGTGAGTTGTACAAAGACAAGATTTCGAACTCTAATCTGATTAGGATTGCCTAAATATCAAATACTAGAAGGCTATAAATAGGATCCACCTGCTAATGAAAAATCATATCAAGATAGACATTTAACTCTCTGTTGATTTGATTTCAAAAAAAAAAAAAAAACTCTCTGTTGATTTTGTGTTTTCTTATGTGCAACTTTTGAAGGCCTGAAGAATTTTGTTGTGATTCATCAGTGTTGTTGCATAAGATTTTGATAATGGGTTTCGAGATTGCGAAGGCCCCTGAAGAGGGGAAGAAGCTGGAGCAACAACCAACTCAAGTTACTGAGGGTTACGAAAGATTGATTAGTACTGTTAATAATTCTGAAGATGTTGATGATAGTGTGACTTTTGAGGACGATGATAAGGCATTGAAGTTTAAGGAGGTTGCGCAGGTGGAGGATGAGTATCGACATAGAAGATCATCTAATCAGGTTATTTCACCAGATAAGATTGGCGATGTTACTGTAAATACGTATGCTGGCGATGTTACAAGAAAAGGGGAGAAAGCGGAGACGTTGAAACTCAGTGCTGATAGAGAGAAAAAGGAGGATAGTAAGAAGAGGTGGAGCAGGGGGAATCAATCTCATGAGGATACGAATGTAAAGAAAGATGAATTTGATGGGACGCCTGCACCAAAACGCCATAGGTCGAGGTGGGATGACACACCTGTAGCTGTAAACAGTGCAGTGCAATTCGATTTTGTGAAAGAATTGCCAGGTGGCTTGCTGTTCATGAAGCTTGAGGATTACATGTATTTTGGAGCCTTGCTGAAAGAGGAAGATCAAGTGCAGATGTCTCCTGATGAGCTGAAAGAGCGTGAAATTATGAAACTGTTGCTCAAGGTAAAGTGTGGAACACCTCCACAACGGGAGACAGCTTTGACACAGCTTACTGATAAGGCGCAAGAGTTTGGTGCTGACCCGTTGTTATCTAGGATTGCATTACTTCTCATGCAACCTACCCTGGAAGACCAGGAGAGACATATCTTGGTGAAAGTCATTGACAGACTGGTATGTAAACTAGATGACTTGGTCCGTCCTGCAGTACACAAGATTCTGGTCGTGATTGAGCCGCTACTAATTGACGAGGACTATAATACCCGTGTACAGGGCAGAGAAATCATATCTAATCTTAGCAAAGCAGTTGGCTTGAACGCAATGATTGATGTAATGCTTCCTGATGTTGACAACATTGATGAGCAAGTGAGGAACGCTACTGCTATCGCATTCAGTGTTGTGGCTTCAACACATGGTATACCTGCTCTATTGCCATTCTTAAAAGCTGTATGTCAAAGTAAGAAGTCGTGGCAAGCTCGCTACACGGGCATTAAGATTGTTCAGCAAATTGCTATTCTGATTGGCTGTGAAGCTCTTCCCCACTTGAAGTCTCTTGTAGAAATAATAGAACACGGTCTTAATGATGAGAATCAGGAGGTCAGAACTATTACAGAACTGTCTTTAGCGGCTCTTGCTAAATCTTTTGCTCCTGCATAGATAAGACAAAAAGGCTGTCACATATGCAGGCCGATTTTAAAATTTACATTACTACTATAGTAGTATTTTTCACCATGGAAAGTGGTGTTTTATCTTTTATGCCAATTAATGTACCGTGATTCCTCATCCAATGATGAGGCAAATAACTCCAATGGACTCGGGTTTTTCGTTCTTTTTCTCTTCTTTTTATTTGTTTTGATTATACACATAACTGTTACTCATACACACGATTATTGTTCTATTTATGTATTTATCGCACATTGTGTAGCACCACATTTATAGAACACACCTGAAAGCTAATTAATGATTTTCAATGTTAAGTTATGAGTTTATACCTGATCCTAATCTACTTCCTAAATCATTCCTGAACAGGATATAACTAACAAAATTAAATTGTTTATATATACGTTGTTGCCATCAAAACAACTAATTACAGAACATATTGGGCTACACCATGGCTTCCAACCACCATCAAGAGCCTGCAGCTGCACAACCATCACAAGAGTTTACTACGGTAAACATACCGCCTACATACCTCTCCGAAAATAAGGCTGCTACAGCTCCAAAACTACCACCGGATTCCATATAAGCTTCCTCCAAGGCGCCGCTTTAAAAAAAAAATTTGGAGCGGTACATTATTCTGTTTTACAACCTTATGTATTCTTTAAGCTTCAGTTCTTTAAGATGTCATGTGATCCTCACAATTATTTATGTTGATTTTGAAGTACATATTTTTGGGAAAGAGGTGCAGTTTTTCTTGTAATTGAATTTTGACCTCGGTTTTCTTGCTGTAAACTTATTTTTGTATGTATATCAGTTACTTATAGCATGTAGCTAACATAGGGTGAATGCAGTATCGTAAAGATGGATTTGTAGCTAACTTGAAGTTGTTTAAGCAGCTTACTGCCTTACTCTATTGAGCTTCCTAGAAACTCACTGATTTAGATTTCTTTACTCTTAGAAAAGGAATAGTTGAGATATCTTAAGTAATTTATGTCCAAAGGTTATGTCTTGTTTTAATAAATGCAGAGGATGGAGGGTGATCACTTTACGTGGTGGAACAAAAGATCTCTTAACTGGATAAAAAATGCAGAGGGAGAAGAAACTGAAGAGCTGAAACTACCAGTACCTACCTAACATTCCCATTAGTTCAAGAAACACCAAAAGTGCCCTTGGATATTCTGTCAACATCTTGGAGTCTTTCTGTTATTGAGATCTCGAAAGCTCTAGCACGGAAAAATATTCAAAAACAATTTCTTATCACTAAGATTACGAATGTCGTTAATCCTCCGAAACCAGGGACAACAGGGAGATGGTTCCATAAGAAAAAGATGAAGAGCAGCATAATGAAGAAAGATAAAGAGCGGATACAATCTCATCTGCGTTCAGCTATCTCAGTTTCTGGAGTAGCTGCAGCATTAGCTGCTGTTGCTGCAACATAAAATACAGAACTCTTGGCTTCATAGTGTATTCGAGATGGCAGAATCAGCCGGTGCCGCTCATGATACTGTGGCGATCTGTTGTCAAATCATCAATCGACATAGGAAGTCCAAGCGATTTATTTACACTTACAGCTGCTGCTGCAACTGGCAAATTCATTTGTCAAAATTTTTTACTGTCAATGTCGTTTAGAACCATAAAAAAAGTTACATTAGTGTGGTTAAAATTTTTTCATTATTACTCAATGATGCATAGCTTTAAGAGGAGAAGCAGCTTTAAAGGCAAGAGCTTCTAAGGAAGGAAAGAAGACTGTAGCCATTAGCCCATATGACAAAAACATCGCAGAAGATCGCGTAATTGATGTTTTAGACAATGAGTATGATGGAAGGGATCCTCCCTGCATAGGTGATCAGCTGCAACACACTTGTAAAGGTTACTTCTTCATTAATAAAGACTTGAGTTGGGAAGCAGACACGTCAGTGAATAGATTTCATGTCTAAGCAACTGCGTGATAAACTGATAATTCAAATCTGAAAACCATAAAAACAAATCACCAAAGCACCAACTCTGAGTATGCTTCATTTCTTAGATTAAAACTGCATCTTTGTTGAAGAAATTCCCGGTATCTTTCAGTGGAACTGTGGAAGTACGTGTCTATCTACATCAACAAGAAATATGAGGTACAACAAGTAGTAAGAGTAAAAATAGCATTAGCTACTGAGTTATGCTATCTTCACAACATAGGGTACGGTTCTCATTTAGCTCACTGACAGGTGACAATCAAGTTTAAAAGCAAACACGTTGGAGGAGCTTCTTTGAAAAAGAATAAATGGAAGCAATCAGTTCCGCCTCACAGTGTGTCCCCAAGTTTTAAAAAGAGATAAACACAGAAAGTTGTACATTGTCTCCTCAAAAGTTGTACATTGCTTTGGAATTTATTTAAGGACCCAATCAATCCTTAACAAAGTACCCATAAATATATAGAACAGAGTAGGCTACTTAATAAGTAATAAGTAATAATATTAACAAGAATACCACTGGAAGATATTGTACCCATAAATATATAGAACAGAGTAGGCTACTTAATAAGTAATAATATTAACAAAGCATAAGATATATAAGGTGCATTTCCATTATACTCAAATTAAAATATATTCCTCTACTGGCTAGTACAAATTAAAATATAGTCACCTTACTCCTACATATTAACACTCTCAAAAAGATGAAAAGCATATAATCAGTTCACATAGTCGGTCTTTGCTATTTTGGAGACCATATAAGGAATGTGGTTGTAATAGGATTGTAATTCTCTGCGATAAAAATAGAATAGCAGAGTTGTCCATTTTGCACATGGGATGCTTTCGATGAACTCAAGAATAGTATGTAAGTTTTCAAGTGGGAAATAATTCTGAAACACAGTCACGAATCAGTATCATCAGCATCAAGCTTTATGGATGAAATATGTGTTATCCCAAACTTTCTTCATCAATGGACGATGAACCCTGGTGTCTTGCTCAAAACCTACCAAATACACGACCATGGTGTTCCACCGAACCGAGCAAATGTTATGATGGGGAACTCTGTGAACAAATGGGACAAAGATGAGAACAGGTGAGATCCCGATTAAATACCACAGGTCTCCCTGTTGAGTTTTGCGGAGCTCAAGTCATAGAGCTAATATCAAAGACTCTTATAAAGTGATGTGTCCTTGGATGTATAAATTCTTGCAGAAAAGGAAGATGGATAAAGTTTGCATGATAAACATTTAAAGTCTCACAACATATCTTGTGCTGTTGAGTCTGTCAAAATGCATTATGCATCTAAAATGGAGGGCATTTAACTTGAGGCAATTTGAGGTTGTATTCCGAAGGACTTTGTCTGAGATTAATAGTGTCTGCAAGACTGCAACAACATGAAAGATTTTGGGTGGGGGAGGGGGGAGCTGAGGGTACTAAACTTTATAGTTTACACACTAACAAGCATGAGCCTAGCTGACCAGTGTCCCTTTGTAATTCCTTTGGGGCTTATGAGTACTTTCTTACGTAAAAATAAATGTTAAATTTATATACAAGCAAGGGGAGAGTTAATCCAAAAGAGAAGCCTTGTTCTATACTTTTAATGGTAGTATGTATCTCTGTTGGTTGAATAAACCAACAAAAATCCATTACTACAATGCAAATCCTAACAGTCATTCTATATTTCAACCTTGTCCTTGGAATCTTTATACTCTAGTGCTTGTATACTTTTATTGATGGTTATTATATTCCTGCAAGAAATCTGAACACTTGCTTCGATGACCAATATGAACTTCTAAATACAGAGATCCTAAAAAGCATGTGTAGAAACCTAATAGAATGATTTCGCAAATTTCTCTGGTTTCCTGAACAAAATTAGCACCGCTACCTTCTTACATATTGGTAGTCATTGTCCTATTAGCTGAGCAGAAACGGAGATACAAAAAACACATACCCTGTCTGTGATAATAAAGCTCCCCATGACCGTCAAGAATGAAAACACGCTACTTCCAGTCCGCTCTCAAACTTGAAGATCTTTTCAAGAGATGTCCCTGTTTGAGTTTTTGAGCCTATAAAACATTTAAATCTTGAAATTTTGAATTGGAGTAACTAAACCAGAACAGAATATGTGTTCACTAGTAATTAGTAAAGACCCATTATCTCAATGAATGAAATATCACACTGTCTTGTAAAATTTGTTACAAGGAGTTGCTTGTTCATTTTTTTTTTTTTTTTTTTTGCTAAGAGTTGCTTGTTCATTTTCTTTTTAAAGAAACTGCAGATTTTCATTTTGATTTTATGCTATGGAGACCTTTTTCAGGAAAGAGTAGAGGTAATGGTTTCACTTCTCATCTCTTCACTAGTTCAATAAATGGTTGTTATGGTGTCAGCCACGGGACGCCAAATTCACCATGTGCCACAAAAACCATAAGGCACCCAGCTCGCCTCAGATTACTGCACTACAGCATTCTCCATGATCACCATAGATGAGAAGAGAAAAAGGACCGAACCATTAAGCTGAGGCTGCAGTTTATGTGTTGTAAGTTTCCTAGTAACTTCAAGAATCACGAGTTACGATGAACGCAAATATTTTTTATTCAATATTTAACCTTAGATATTTTATTTACAACACAAAAATTTCAGCAGAAAAACAAAAAATCAATCTTGTACTCATTTGAAGTTGTCCCAATAGTGAGGGACTCCAGCATCAGAAAATACTCTCCGGCCAGCTGCTTCACTCTTGCACTCATGGACAGAAAACTTATTAAAACTCGGTCTAGCAACACTTCCATGCCACGCTAAGACACATTTGTTCACAAATGCTTCATCCTCATCTTCGTCTGTATCTTTTACGGCTGCGGCCCAGTCTATTCGCTCAAGCATAAGCTTTCCATATCGTTTGATAGACTTGCTTCCACCTTCAACTACCACAATAGTAATGTCATCGAAAATCACTGCACATCCTGTCAAACCGTTTTCCTGGGCATTCACATGAACCTTAAAGCGGGTCTGGGGGTGTGAAAGATCATTTATTTTATAGACAGAAACTAGTGTCTCTAGTGTATTAGGGTCATCAAAAAGTTTCCTTTTCTTCTTTTCACTGCGTTCATTAGGGGTGAGCTTACGTGCCATATTCCTGTCAACATGAGCTTGTTCACGCTCCGCAGCAGCACTTCTAATTTCCATTTCAAGTCGAGTAGGATCTTGCGTTGCTTCAGAACCAAGCACTTTCATTAGATTGCTCATTTTAACTTTTGGTTTTGGAGGTTCAATCAAGCCCTGCCTGATCATCTCTTGCTTATCCTTTTCCCTTTTAAGTCGTCTCTGGGTACGGAGTTTCTTGTGTTCTTTCTTTGTTAGTTTTAAGGGTTGAGGAGGCGGGGGAGCAGGCTCAGCAGGTGGCTCAACGGGCTTTGGATGTTCAACATAAAAGGTGATTTTCTCCATCCTCAGCTTATTTTTCACTATATTACCATCTCGTACATCATAGTAATTACAATCAAGCAAAAGAGGTGCATCCCACCCCTCAATTTCAGGAATTGGCTCCTTTGATTTCTCTTTCACGATGACTCTCTTTGATACCTCAATCAGGTTTGGATTTATATCCGGCTCTGCTTTCGCCTTTGCAAGATGTGCTTGCTTGGCCTTCAACTCTTTCGCTTGTGCTTCTCCAAATTGACTCTTTAACTTGGTTATCTCTGCATCTCTCGACCATTTACCCTCCTCTACAAGTTGAAAATTCATTCTCTTAGGCCTCCGAAACTTATTCTTATCAATACCCATGTCCGGATCAAAATGAGGATTTCTTTCTGGATCCACTTCCAATTCGGGCTTTAAAATTTGAAATGAATCTTTTTTCTGCTTGTTAATGTTAACCTTCAGGGTGCTGAGATTGTTTAACTTTGGAACAACCACCACATTTCTGTATTCATCTATTTCCCTACCCAACGCATCCAAACGAAGAACAGGAGCCTTTGCTGTCTTGGACTGGACAGTAACTTGAGGTGGCAACTGTCCAGGAAACATGTTTATTAGAGGAGCATATTGTGGGTCCTGTCGGAATCCCATTTTAGCAGCAAGCTCCTGTGCACGTTTTACAGCTTCAACCTTTGGTGCTGTAAGGTTCTCTAGATGAGGCACACCACTCAAAAGTTGTTTTGCAGGAGTTAAAGAGCTTATTGTTACTCCAGCAGATGCAGCAGGAGTAGGAAGTATGCCTGATGCTTTAGATCCCTCCTTGGACCTAACACTCTTAATGTTCAATAATGGCATTCTCTTCAACTTGTGAGAGATTTCCTTGTGCTTCTGCAACGTAATCCTGGCTTTTGTCAAAGCATCAATAGAATGGAGGCCTCCACTTTTCCCAGCAGCTGAAGGTGCCAAATCTGCACTAGATTTCCCAGGAACCTCATAAGATATGTTGGCAATAACTCCCTTATTTTTATTTGTGGAATAAATTGAAGATACCTTAGGATTGTTGCCAGTAGCAAAAGAGGCCTCAGGCAGAGTTCTTGATGCCATGTTCGAACCAGCACCATTGGCAGCAGAACCACCGAAACCACCATTAACCTCCGCATTCTTCACTTGTCTCTTGACAGAAACCTCATCGAAACCACGTCGCTTACTTTGACCATCAACATCCACATCCTCCTCCTTAACCTTATGATCCCCAAACCTCCTCCTCTCCTTGCTCACATCTCTCTTGCCTCTCTCCTCTCCATCCTCAAACCTCTCTCTCTTGTCATGCAGAACCCTAACTCTCTTCTCATCAAACCTCTCCTCTTCGCTACCACCTCTCTCCTTTCGCTTACTCAAATAGTACATTATATAACCACCTGTGTATTTTTTCTCTTCTTTTTGCGATTGAACGAGAAGAGAAATCATGCGAAGTTTAAACCATCCTGTCACCTATGCGTATATATATAGGAGTTTGAGAGTACCCCAAACACTTCTAAACCTATTTGGTTTTTATTATGTACTGTACCATCTTTCAATTCCTTTTCCATGTTAGGTTTGTTTATATTTCTCGATTTGATATCGAAAAGGGCAAATAAATGGTACTCCCTCCGTCCCTATTTATATGTCCATTTTGACTTTTACGCGTAGTTTAAGGTGCATTGACCGCATAGTTATATAAATTTTTTTTTTTAAAAAAAATTGTGAATAAAAATTCAAATATTAAACTTCTATTCACAAAAAGAATTTTTTTAAAATAATTTATGTAACTATACGGTCAATGCACCTTAAACTACGCGTAAAAGTCAAAATGGACATATAAATAGGGACGGAGGTAGTATATTTTATTTATTTTACATTTATAAAATTTACAAATTACGAATATCCTCTTTTTTCTAAACCAATGCTACTCAGTTGTCAAGGAAAAAGAGTACTTAATGTTCAACAATGGCATTTTCTTCAACTTGTCAGAGATTTCCTTGTGCTTCTGCAACGTAATCCTGGCTTTTGTCAAAGCATCAATAGAATGGATGCCTCCACTTTTCCCAACAGCTGAAGTTGTCCCATCTGCACAAGATTTCCCAGGAACCTCATAAGATATGTTGACAATAACTCCCTTATTTTCATTTCTGGAATAAATTGAAGATACCTTAGGATTGTCGCCAGTAGCAAAAGAGGCCTCAGGCAGAGTTCCTGATGCCATGTTGGAACCAGCACCATTGGCAGCAGAACCACCGAAACCACCATTAACCTCCGCATTCTTCACTTGTCTCTTGACAGAAACCTCATCGAAACCACGTCGCTTACTTTGACCATCAACATCCACATCCTCCTCCTTAACCTTATGATCCCCAAACCTCCTCCTCTCCTTGCTCACATCTCTCTTGCCTCTCTCCTCTCCATCCTCAAACCTCTCTCTCTTCTCATCCAAAACCCTGACTCTCTTCTCATGAAATCTCTCCTCTTCGCTACCACCTCTCTCCTTTCGCTTTCTCAAATACATTATATAACCTGTGTATTCTTTTTCTTCTCTTTTTGTTATTTTAATCCTGTCGTATGCATGTATATATATATGGCGGAAGTTTGAGAGTATGAATTCTAAACCTACTTGGTTTCTATAACGCACAGTGCCTTTCCTTTCCGATGTTGGGTTTGTTTTTAGTTCCGATTTAATATCATAAAAGGTAGCAGTATGAATACGATTTTATTTAGTATATTTATTAATTTGACATGATTTATAATTTAAAGTTTAAATTTTGTTAATTCTTGGAATTATATATTATATATTATACCGGCCAGGCCGGTATGCACTTATTTTCGAGTAAAAATTTCATATTTTGATATACAAATTTAAGAGAAAAGGCCTCCAATATCACAATTTGGAAGCAAATGGTCCCAAATATCACAACTCAAAAATTTGGCCCCAAATATCACTCCAAAACATATTCTAATATAGCGTTCTGTTATTTTTTTTTTTTGAAAACGCTGTTGCGATTAGCGTGTTTGGGGTTTGACTTTTTTTTTTTTTTTAGTTTTGTTTGAGTAAAGACGCTACTTTAGACTTGGTTTTCAAAGGGTTGGTTACACCAACGCCACTTTATGTGGCGTTTTGGTGTTTTTTTTTAAAATTTTTAATTAAAATTGTATTTTTAAAATTTAAAAAGTACAATTTAATTAAATTTAGGGGTTTAACAATTAACTTTTGGGGTTCAATATTTCCATTTTGGGTTTTAGAAATATTCGGAACGACGAATAAACCGTATACGAACTTAGGGTTTAGGGTTGTTTACAACCCTAAACCCTAGACCCTAAACCCTAACTTATCCTGATTTTTAAACGCGTCAGCGTTTAAAAATCAGGCCGCCGGATTCAATTTTTTAGTTAAAATTTTTAAATTTAAAAAATACAATTTTAATTAAATTTAGGGGTTCAACAATTAACTTTTGGGGTTCAATATTTCCGTTTTGGGTTTTAGAAATATTCGGAACGACGTCTAAACCGTATACGAAATTAGGGTTTAGGGTTTGGGGTTTAGGGTTGTTTACAACCCTAAACCTTAGACCCTAAACCCTAACTTATCCTGATTTTTAAACGCGTTAGCGTTTAAAAATCAGGCCGCCGGATTCAATTTTTTAAATTAAAATTTTTAAATTTTATCTGTATTCCCTTGGGGTTTCAACAATTAACTTTTGGGGTTCAACAATTCCATTTTAGATTTAGAATATATTTAGAAGAAAAAAAAATTAGGAACATCCAAAACGCCACAAGAAATGGCGTTTCAAGCTTCTAACCAAAGATGATAAAGTGTTTTATGCTAGAAACCAAAAACAAAGTAGTGTTTTGGTTTTTTTTTTAAAAAAAAACAAGCATTAGACGCTACTTTAAGTGGTGTCCTCCCCAACACCACTTAAAGTAGCGTTTTGCTCCCTTCCCCTCCCAGAAACGCTAGACGCTTTAGCGTTTTTAAAAAAAAAAAATCCAAAACGCTACACGCCAATGTGTTTTGGAGTGATATTTGGGGCCAAGTTTTTGAGCTGTGATATTTGGGGCCATTTACTTTCAAATTGTGATATTGAGGGCCAAACACCAGTATTTAATGTATGTTTGAGATTCTATAAATATAAATTTCATATTTTGATATACAAGTATTTTCATATTTTCATTTCATTTTTTTTTCTTATCAAGAATGTGTCGATACTCCCAGTAGCATCTCCACCTTGATTATCATCATATGTAGCATCTTCCCAGTGTTGCTCCCTTTCTTTATTTAACCATTGATCATGAGTAGCATTGTCATTTCCACCAGTTGTATTATCTTGAGTAGTATCACTTTCAGCTGCATTTTTTTATGACCATTTTGATCACCTTCTTTACCAGTGACAGCACCTTCACCTGGCATTGTTTGTATCCCCTTTCTCCTAATAGCAATTTTCTGTCTCCTAATCTCTCTTGCAGGCTTCTTCTTTGGCCCTTCTTTTGGTTTGTTCTTTGGCCCTTCTTTGGTTCTTCACTTATACTTGTGGCCCTTCTCCTTGTTCAGCTCTTCTAGTTTCTGCCTCTTCTTCATTCTCTGGAGGCACTCCTTGACACTTGTTTTCTGTGTGACCAGTCTGTCAGCACACACTGCAGTGCATCACTCTTCTATTTGAAAACCTTTGTATAACTGGCCCTTGAGGAATGTTTTGAGATTGGATCCTATTACCACCCTCCTAGTGCTCCTTCCTCCTCTGTTTTTTAGGTTTTCCCCTAAGTTTTTTCGGAATATCAGGGGGAGCAACTCATCACTTGACTATATGTCCCAATATTCATCACCTTTGATAGCCTCTAAACCAACAGCATAAGTAGCAAGATATTTATCCCTTTT
The DNA here is from genome assembly GCA_037693485.1 of Kitagawia praeruptora. Lineage (NCBI taxonomy): Eukaryota > Viridiplantae > Streptophyta > Magnoliopsida > Apiales > Apiaceae > Kitagawia > Kitagawia praeruptora. Next base: position 151,693,974 of record CM075345.1, on the reverse strand, counting down.
GTAGTAGTCTGACAGGTAGTTGATAGGATTTTGTCTTCGATCATAGATTGCAGTAATCGCATGGGCACAAGGAATGCCTGTTAGATCAAATACCCTGCAGGAACATGATTTAAGTTCCAAGTCCACAGTCACTGCACTTGCACCTGATTTCACTTGTCATAGAAGTGGTGACATATTTACTAATCATGTCAACAAAAGTAAATTATAAATCATGCCAACTTAAATAAATTATCTGAAATTTCTTCATTTCATCCCATGATGTTGTCCATTCCCTAGATTCAGTAACTAGCACATCCAACCTCTTCTTTATTCTAGGACATACCAAGCTGTCAGATGCCAAAATTTGATCTTTCTACCAGTACCTACCTAACATTCCCATTAGTTCAAGAAACACCAAAAGTGCCCTTGGATATTCTGTCAACATCTTGGAGTCTTTCTGTTATTGAGATCTCGAAAGCTCTAGCATGGAAAAATATTCAAAAACAATTTCTTATCACTAAGATTACGAATGTCGTTAATCCTCCGAAACCAGGGACAACAGGGAGATGGTTCCATAAGAAAGAGATGAAGAGCAGCATAATGAAGAAAGATAAAGAGCGGATACAATCTCATCTGCGTTCAGCTATCTCAGTTTCTGGAGTAGCTGCAGCATTAGCTGCTGTTGCTGCAACATAAAATATAGAACTCTTGGCTTCATAGTGTATTCGAGATGGCAGAATCAGCCGGTGCCACTCATGATACTGTGGCGATCTGTTGTCAAATCATCAATCGACATAGGAAGTCCAAGCAATTTATTTACACTTACAGCTGCTGCTGGAACTGGCAAATTCATTTGTCAAAATATTTTACTGTCAATGTCGTTTAGAACCATTAAAAAAGTTACATGTTAAATTGTATATAGATATAGCAATAGAGATGAGAGAGTATAAATTGTGTTATAATCTGTTGTATATATTGAGAGGTTGATACATGGCTTTTATAGGAAGAAAATGCTATAGTAAAACCTATTGATACATCACTGCATATGTCATTTGGTTGAATGTTGAATTGTAGTTGTTGAATGGTTGGTGAATGGTTGAATATCTTGACACTCCCCCTCAAGTTGATGCATATATATTACTCATGCCCAACTTGCCAATAAGTGGATGTAGCATTTTTCTTCCAAATCCCTTGGTTAACACATCTGCTACTTGATCTTCTGATCTTACAAATTGAATACTAATGATATCATTATTGATCTTCTCTTTTATAAAGTGCCGATCAATCTCGATATGTTTGGTTCGATCATGTTGAACTGGATCATGTGCAATGGCAATTGCTGCTTTATTATCACAATGCAGCTTCATCGGAGTGGGTAATGCAAGTCCTAATTCTGTAAGCAACAATCTAACCCATAGTAGTTCCCGCACTCCTCGAGCCATAGCTCTGTATTCTGCTTCAGCACTAGATAATGCAACTACTGGTTGCTTCTTACTTCACCAAGTAACTAGGTTACCTCCCACAAATGTACAGTATCCTGAAGTGGAACGTCTATCATCTAGACATCCAGCCCAATCTGCATCTGTATAGCTCTCAACCCCAAGATGATTGTTTTTAGTAAACATCACTCCTTTTCCGGGAGCAGCTTTAAGATACCTTAATATCATATAAACTGCATCCAAATGAGGTTGGCGTGGATCATGCATGTACCTGCTCACAACTCCCACTGCATATGATATATCTGGCCTTGTGTGTGCAAGGTAGATTAGTCGTCCAACTAATCTTTGATATTGGGATCTATCAACAATTTCACCAGCATCACCACAAAGTTTATGATTTGCTTCTATAGGAGAATCTGCAGGTCTGCATCCCAACATTCCTGTTTCATTTAAAAGATCAAGTGTATACTTCCGTTGTGAAAGGAAGATACCACCCGGACTTCTGGAGACTTCAATGCCAAGGAAATACCTTAGTTTTCCCAAGTCTTTCATCTCAAATTCAGATGCAAGTCTCTGTTTAACATTTGTAATCTCACATGTGTCGTTGCCGGTGATCACAATATCATCGACATAAACAATCAACACTGTGATCTTTACACCTCGTCTTTTCACGAACATGGTGTTATCCGAGTTGCTTTGTTTGTAGCCAAATTTAACTATTGTTCTCTGAAATTTGCCAAACCAATCCCTTGGAGACTGTTTCAATCCATAAATAGTCTTCTTTAACTTGCATACTTTCCCAATGGTCACATCTGTAGAAAAACCAGGTGGAATGTCCATGTAGATTTCTTCTTTTAAGTCTCCGTGTAAGAATGCATTTTTCACATCCAACTGTTGAAGTTCCCAACCAAGATTTGCTGCACATGATATTAAGATTCGAATAGACGCCATCTTTGCTACTGGAGCAAAAGTTTCCTGATAATCAATCCCGTAAGATTGAGTATACCCTTTTGCCACAAGTCTTGCTTTGTACCTATCAACCAGCCCATTAGGTTTTTGCTTCACAGTGAACACCCATTTGCATCCTACTACCTTCCTTTCAGCAGGAAGATGAGTCAACTCCCAAGTGTTATTATGTTTTAATGCATTCATTTCCTCAATCATAGCATCTTTCCATTTAGGATCACATAAAGCTTCCTGCCAGGTATGAGGGACAGAAACACTAGACAAGGATGACACAAAAGCAAGTGAAGAAGGAGATAATGCATTATATGACACATAGTTTGAGATCGGGTGGTTAGTACAAGAACGTACACCCTTTCTAAAAGCAATAGGAAGATCAAGAGTAGGATCAAGAGTGTTACCGTTATCAGGCTCAATTGTAGGAGCTGTAGGATCTGCCTCGAGGTCAGAAGTCTCCGGAGGTGGTAAAGTGGTTATATCATTATTTTTACGTCTAGAATATGTGATCAAATCTAGTCCCTTTAATCTATTTAGATCATCCAACTCTCTACTCATAAGTGGAGGGATGGATGATGTGTTTGGGCTAGTGTTTGGCACATTGATGAATGGAAGGAATTGAGACTCCTCTGTCACTTTACTATCAAGACGAGACTCCTCTGTCGCTTTACTATCAAGACTGTGTCGGTTAATCTCCCCCTGAAGCAAGGAGGAGGATCCGGGAGAGAAGTAAGAAACTGACTCCCAGAAAGTAACATCGTGACTGACATATGTGCGATGTGAGGGAGGATGATAGCACTTATACCCCTTTTGAGTTGGTGTATAACCAATGAAAACACAGCGGAGAGCACGAGAATCAAGTTTATCCCGAGAGGGAGAATGATTGTGAACAAAGCAGACACTCCCAAATAACCGAAGAGGCAATGGATGAGACGAAGGTGCAGGAATAAAGGACAACGGTGTTCTGAATTGTAGTACACTTGAAGGGAGACGGTTGATCAGATATGCAGCAGTCATGACTGCCTCACCCCAAAGATATTTAGGTACATGCATAGTTAAAATGAGGGACCGTGCTACCTGTTGTAAGTGACCAATTTTCCTTTCAGCAACTCCATTTTGCTGAGAGGTTTTAACACATGTAGTTTGATGAATAATACCCCATGTGTCCAAATAAGATGTAAACATTCCGGCATACTCGGTACCATTATCACTTCGCAAAATTTTAACAGAGGCATTAAAATGTGTTTGTATCATGTGGTGGAAGGATTTAAAACATCCGAATACTTCACTTTTGTGTTTAAGAAGGTATACAAAAGTAAGTCGAGAATGACAATCTACAAAGACAACAAACCACCTATACCCATCATGAGTAGGATGACTAAATGGACCCCAAACATCAGTATGAATAGTAGAAAAGAGAGTAGGACTTCTCTTATTTTTAGATGGATATGGTGACCTTTTATGTTTGGCTAATTCACATGGTTCACAAAAAAATTCTTCCTTTTTACATTTTGATGCTAAATTCGGAAAAAGATGTGACAGAACACCAAATGAAGGATGACCTAACCGTCTATGCCATTGATACAAGGACTCGAAACTGGGATTAGATTTAGATGAAACCTGATAACTTGCTGATGGCGAAACAGAATTCCCTTCCATAATATATAAGCCATCTACCACTTTACCACTGCCAAGGACCTTGCCTGTCGCCAGATCCTGAAACACACAGTGAGAAGGGAAAAAGGTTACTGAACAATTAAGATTTTTAGTAATTTGATGAACCGATAATAAATTCAATGATAAGGACGGAACATGTAAGACAGATGATAGAGGTAGTGAAGGGAGACAGTTGGAAGTGCCCCATCCGTGAACGGGCACATGAGTTCCATTGGCAACACGAACACTCTCTGTTTTATTAATGTTGTGATATGACTGCAGTAAACTGGAATTTCCAGTCATATGTTCTGATGCTCCCGAGTCAATGATCCATGAATTAGGTGAACTGTGAGAGACAGAATGACAAGAAATGCTCGAATAAAAAGTATTTGTCGGTACAAATGAGGTTGCAGTCTTTAACTTTATATCAGAAACCAACTGTCGAAAAAACTTGAGCTCCGAAACAGTTAGGTCGGAATGAGTTTCAGAAAAATCCTCTTTCATCATGCTAAATAAATCCGGAATAAAATACCCGAAATTTTTAAAAGAAACAAGAACAAAGGCTTGACTTATTTCTTGTAAACCAAAAAAAAACTTACAGAATTTTTTCTCACAGAAGATGTCCTCCTTTGTTTATGGCCCAAAAATCAAAGAAAGGCCCAATAACAAAAAAACAAATAACAGCCGTTACCTTCTGTCAAAGCTCAATCGAAATATACATGATCACATAGTAGCAGCAGAGGAACGAATTGTTACAGAGAGATTGAGGCAGAAGCTTAACCAAGTTAATTCTGCTGCTCAATCACAACTCTCTTCCGTTCAAGACCATGTCAATTTCACTCTTCAGCAAGCGTATTTTAAGTGTGCCTATGAATGCTTTGACAAGACCAGAAGTCAGGAAGACATAGGAAGGTGCAGAGAATTTACACGAGAGGAAGAGAAGAGAGAAGTCGAGATGGTTTGAGAGATTTCTCGAAGAACCCAGATGAACAAAAAATGAATTGGAGAAAGGGATTGCTGGGTTTGTGATACTCACAAAGTGTTTGTGTAATTGTCACAAAGAAAAAGCTTGGAACACAGGTAAGAATCTTAACTCTCTGATACCATGTTAAATTGTATATAGATATAGCAATAGAGATGAGAGAGTATAAATTGTGTTATAATCTGTTGTATATATTGAGAGGTTGATACATGGCTTTTATAGGAAGAAAATGCTATAGTAAAACCTATTGATACATCACTGCATATGTCATTTGGTTGAATGTTGAATTGTAGTTGTTGAATGGTTGGTGAATGGTTGAATATCTTGACATTACATTAGTGTGGTTAAAATTTTTTCATTATTACTCAGTGATGCATAGCTTTAAGAGGAGAAGCAGCTTTAAAGGCAAGAGCTTCCAAGGAAGGAAAGAAGACTGTAGCCATTAGCCCATATGACAAAAACATCGCAGAAGATCGCGTAATTGATGTTTTAGACAATGAGTCTGATGGAAGGGATCCTCCCTGCATAGGTGATCAGCTACAACACACTTGTAAAGGTTACTTCTTCATTAATAAAGACTTGAGTTGGGAAGCAGACACGTCAGTGAATAGATTTCATGTCTAAGCAACTGCGTGATAAACTGATAATTCAAATCTGAAAACCATAAAAACAAATCACCAAAGCACCAACTCTGAGTATGCTTCATTTCTTAGATTAAAATTGCATCTTTTTTGACAAAATTCCTGGTATCTTTCAGTGGAAGCACGTGTCTATCTACATCAATAAGAAATATGAGGAACAAAAAGTAGTAAGAGTAAAAATAGCATTAGCTACTGAGTTATGCTTTCTTCACAACATAGGGTACGGTTCTCATTTAGCTCACTGACAGGTGACAATCAAGTTTAAAAGCAAACACGTCGGAGGAGCTTCTTTGAAAAAGAATAAATGTAAGCAATCAGTTCCGCCTCACAGTGTGTCCCCTAGTTTTAAAAAGAGATAAACACAGAAAGTTGTACATTGTCTCCTCAAAAGTTGTACATTGCTTTGGAATTTCTTTATGGACCCTAGACACATTTTCCGATCAGCTAGTGCGCTTCCACAATGTGATCCAGAAGAGGTATTCTTAAACTCATTACCCCCAGGATTCAGCTGCAGAAATATAAATAAAACTCATCTTAGTCAGATACGTACAAACACTACAAGAAAATCCATTTCTGCCAACAGAAATTTCCGTTGGCAAGTTACTGGAATCCGTTGGTAAAATGGTTTCCTAACGGAATGTTAACAGAATACGGTCGTTGGTACAAACGTCATTGGGAAGGTGCTTGCCAACGGATTTTGTGTTCGTTACGAAACTTACTAACGGAATGCTAACAAAATACGGTCGTTGGTGCAAACATCGTGGGGAAGGTGCTTGCTAACAGATTTTGTGTTCATTACGAAACTTACTAACGGAATATCAATAACTTAATAACAGATCTCTTGACCGTAACAAGTAATTCTACCAACTTTGCCAACGGGCTTGGTAATTTTAGCAACACTTTACCAACGGATCATTTGTCAGGGACAAAAGTAATCCATAACAAATTTAGTCGGTATTCAGTTGCTAATCCAAACAAATGTTTGTGCCTCATTAATCAGATCTTGATTCTTACATAATTACCAAATTCATAAATGAGATTCAAACAAAACAAAGATTCATTTCATAAACCCCAATTCAACTTACAAAAAATAAACTAAGAGGGGTGTATTCATTTGAGATTTTGATGGATTTTAATGGATTATCAAAATCAGCGGGTATTCATTTGAGATTTTAAACAATCCTTTAAAATATGCAGGTATTCAATTCAGATTTCAAATAATCTTTCTAAATCTGTGGATATTCAATTGAGATTTTAAAAAATCTTCTAAAATCCGTAGGTATTCAATCAAGATTTAAAACAATCCTTTAAAATCTCAAGGTATTCAAAAAGTCATGGATTTTTTTGGATTATATAAAATGATAGATTTTGATGGATTTGCTAGTGTATTTTTCATTTTTTGAAATCCAGCCAAATTCTGCAAGATTTTGAAGGATTTTACTAAAATCAACGAGATTCTACATAGACTCTATAGGATTTCACATAAAATCAGTCAAACTCTACGTAAAATTAAAATCAACAAAAATCTTTCAAAATCCATTGATTATTATCAATCCGTTAAAATCTCAATTGAATACACCCCCCTAAACAAATACTATAACCCCAATTCAACTTACAAAAAACAAACTAAACAAATACAAGAAAATCCACATACATGAATCAAATTTACTACACTTCATAATTTTGTGCAGCAACTAATGATTCTTTTTCAGAAGGAAATTTATCAGTTACAGTATCATTTACAATAGTAACGTCAACACCTTCTGCCGAAATGTCATCCCCATGATTGGAAATATGGCGATACCAGTAGTCAATGAACAGCAGCCAGAATTTTGATTGATAGGTTGTCCGCGAATCTGTACGGTTCAAGGCTTAACATTGTTCGCTCCTGGTTGGCTAGCCATTCTGCACACGAAGTAAAGCTTATAAGACATAATCAACAATACAATAAGTTCAAAAGCTATTTGTCTTCATATTGTCAAGCATACATGTTCTTAATATCGACAGTCATGGCCATGAAAGCCTCTTCAACATTTGTAGCACTTTTGGCACTTGTTTCCATGAAAGGGATTCCAATTTCATTTGCAAATGCCTGAAAAGAAAAGAATGGTCAAAACAGCCGAAAATTACGAGACATTAAGGCTTTGCTACACTCCAACAGTAGGGGGAGTTAACACTATAAGGGAGATACCCTTTTCAGAAAAGAATGAATAAAGGCATACATACAAAATATGCAGAGTCTCTTTACCTGAGCTGTTTCAGTGGACACAACCTTCTGTGATGTAAGATCACATTTATTCCCAACTAAAAGCTTGTTTACACTCTCACTGGCATACCGATCAATTTCACTTAACCATTGCTTGACATTGTTAAAGCTTTCTTGATCTGTAACATCATAAACTACATAGGAGGGAGAAAATAAATTTAAACATATCAGCATTATTACATGTAGTTGCAGATCTGAAATAATGCCAATTGAAAGAAGAGAATGGTTTGCTTACAATGATGCCATGTGCTCCACGATTGTAGCTGCTAGTAATTGTCCTAAAACGTTCTTGTCCAGTAGTATCCTACTGCAAGAGCATGAAAAAGTTAGAACTATTAGCAAGCTATAGTTGTTTTATAGGATGATTTTATTACTTAGGAACTCTTGTTTTAATTGTGGTCCTTTTTAGTATTTAGAATACTTGATCAGTTCTTGCACACACAAGGTATATGATAAGGTATACAATTTTAATTTAAACATTTGTAAGAAACCTCCATGCTTAACGTCTAATCATATTTATCAAAACCAGTTTATTGATGGTACATAGGCAGGTTTATAGCAAATAAAAGAGGTGCAGTGCTTAGTTCATGTTTAAAGAATTACCTGATCACACTAGCAATATAAGATGGAACAATTGTATCTGGACCTCCCGTCGTTTCATCAAAACCATCTAGCATCACTGAGCCACCACATTATTGTTGAAAGTGTAGGTAGAATCTGTTGAGACAGGTAGATTTATAAAAGAATTTAAATAAGTATTCATACTTGTGTATAGTTGTTGTGAGGAACCATTTTGAAAAGAGATATCAGGTTGTCAAACCTATCTGTATAGGCTGAAATTGTAGGTTGTCAAACCAGGATTTTGGAAGGTTTACACCAGTCTTCACAGGGTAAGATGGTTCGATAGCAATTCCACATTTGCCCCACGTAGAGAAAATTCCACGTTCCATCCTTAGATAACCCTTCTCTCCCCAATCTGCACCCCATGAGTTTCGCATAATCCAGTAATCTTTACCATTTTCTGTACCATAGCCAACAACTACCACACCATGGTCCAATGATCTCCCACATTTTCCAGTAAATATAACCTAAAGATATCGAAAAAATGGGAATCATCAATATATATGTATTGCACATAGATTAGTTTGAAATTGAAAAAGGCGTGAATGGATATGGAACCACACATAGTTATGAGTAATACAGAAGTAATTGAGCACTACAGACAAGAAGCCGAAAATTTGCATTGTCATCTATATCATACTCCTAATCTACATATTACGAATCCACAATCAACTAAAGAACAGATCTACCCAATGTGATATTCATATCGAAGTCGAGCCCAAAAGCTGTAAAAAAAATTGAAATGTTAGGTGAAAAACCTAAACTTAAAACAATATAAGCATGAATTCCAAACATGAAATCCAAGTGACAACTAATAGTTTAGAAAGTTAAACTGAAATTAAAAGCAAAAGTTATTACCGAATCACTTCCAGTTGTTGCAGATATAACCATGTTTACATCAGAAAGAAAAGGAGCAGGTAAATCCGAGACTGACTTCAGTCCATAAGTATCCATTACAAGCACTCCTGGTGATGAAGCAAAAGTGAAATATATCCTCTATTTGTCCTTATAAGAAACATGTAAAACATAATTAATAAAATGCACAACAGTCTACAAGAACCAAATCCCTAATTTGAAGAACCAAAGGTCCAAAGCTTTGACCCCTCAAATCCCTAATTTAGTTGTCTTTGTAATTTGAAATCTAAGTAATTGAAGCCCTAACAAGTCCTAATTGAACCTGTAATTACGAAAGTGAGAGAATGAATTTGGAAGGGAGACTGGGAGAGTGAAAGAGAGGTGTATTGAGAGAATAAGAGGGAGAGAGAGAGAGGGAATTGTTGAAATTTTGGGCGGAAAAATTGCCGCTCTTTCAATTGCAATTGGTATTGTGCCTTCTTGTAAATGGGATTGTGCTGTCAATTCTTGTCTATTTTAATTTTTTCATCCGATATATTGTTTACATTTTTTAAAAGAAAAATTATTAATTAAACGTATTTTATTAATTTATAAATTTATTAATTTGAAATTTTAAGATTATTATTTTAAAATTCATATTTTTACATTTTATGTATAAAAATGCTGCTTCTCGAAACGGGGTCAACTATCGATTTGACCCGTACTACTAACTAGTGCTTTGTCCCGAATTGTTGTTTTTATTTTTTAAAAAATATTTATCGATGATCCAACCGCACGTATGTCAATATATATCTAATTTAGTGATATTCCCAAGTTTTTAAAAAATAATAAATTTATTTGGATGGTAAAGTGGTAGTCAACTATCGATTTGACCCGTACTACTAACTAGTGCTTTGTCCCGGATTATTGTTTCTATTTTTTAAAACAATACTTATCGACGATCCAACCGCACGTATGTCAATATATATCTAATTTAGTGATATTCCCAAGTTTTTAAAAAATAATAAATTTATTTGGATGGTAAAGTGGTAGTCAACTATCGATTTGACCCGTACTACTAACTAGTGCTTTGTCTCGGATTGTTGTTTCTATTTTTTAAAAAATACTTATCGACGATCCAACCGCACGTATGTCAATATATATCTAATTTAGTGATATTCCCAAGTTTTTAAAAAATAATAAATTTATTTGGATAGTAAAGTGGTAGTCAACTATCGATTTGACCCGTACTACTAACTAGTGCTTTGTCCCGGATTGTTGTTTCTATTTTTTTAAAAATACTTATCGACGATCCAACCGCACGTATGTCAATATATATCTAATCTAGTGATATTCCCAAGTTTGTAAAAAATAATAAATTTATTTGGATGGTGAAAGTGGTAGTCAACTATCGATTTGACCCGTTCTACTAACTAGTGCTTTGTCCCGGATTGTTGTTTCTATTTTTTAAAAAATACTTATCGACGATCCAACCGCACGTATGTCAATATATATCTAATTTAGTGATATTCCCAAGTTTTTAAAAAATAATAAATTTATTTGGATGGTAAAAATGGTAGTCAACTATTGATTTGACCCGTACTGCTAACTAGTGCTTTGTCCCGAATTGTTGTTTCTATTTTTTAAAAAATACTTATCGACGATCCAACCGCACGTATGTCAATATATATCTAATTTAGTGATATTCCAAAGTTTTTAAAAAATAATAAATTTATTTGGATGGTAAAAGTGGTAGTCAACTATCGATTTGACCGTACTACTAACTAGTGTTTTGTCCCTGATTGTTGTTTATATTTTTTAAAAAATATTTATCGATGATCCAACCCTACGTATGTCAATATATATCTAATTTAGTGATATTCCCAAGCTTTTAAAAAATAATAAATTTATTTGGATGGTAAAAGTGGTAGTCAACTATCGATTTGACCCGTACTGCTAACTAGTGCTTTGTCCCGAATTGTTGTTTCTATTTTTTAAAAAATACTTATCGACGATCCAACCGCACGTATGTCAATACATATCTAATTTAGTGATATTCCCAAGTTTTTAAAAAATAATAAATTTATTTGGATGGTAAAAGTGGTAGTCAACTATCGATTTGACCCGTATTGCTAACTAGTGCTTTGTCCCGGATTGTTGTTTCTATTTTTAAAAAAATACCTATCGACGATCCAACCGCACGTATGTCCATATATATCTAATTTAGTGATATTCCAAAGTTTTTAAAAAATAATAAATTTATTTGTATGGTAAAAGTGGTAGTCAACTATCGATTTGACCCGTACTGCTAACTAGTGCTTTGTCCCGGATTGTTGTTTCTATTTTTTAAAAAATAGTTATCGACGATCCAACCGCACGTTTGTCAATATATATCTGAATTAGTGATATTCCCAAGTTTTTAAAAATTAATAAATTTATTTGGATGGTAAAAGTGGTAGTCAACAATCGATTTGAATTTAAAATTCATTTTTTTTTATAAGCGGCTAGTCTTTGTATTGCATCCTCATGGGGAAAATCATACAAGAGACCACCTCGAATAGCTTCGAGGTTACAAGTAAACAGAAGCCATACATTTCCAGAAATCATACAGAAAATAGTATGTGTAATCAGATCACATCCTGAAGTGAATCTCCACATCCTGAAGTGAATCATCATCTTGCTATAGAGTTGTTAAACCCAACCTGCCACCAAGGATGCTCTGCGTTTCCCTTCTCCTGCTAGATTGTCTGCCTCCGTATTAAATATTCTATTGATATGCACTACTTTGAGAAGTGGTAGCGAATTAAGAGCTTGAGAGATAGGGTGGGTGCCAGCTTGATTTCCCGAATCGACTATACAAAGTTTGTAGAGCAGAGTTGAGTCTGTACAAAATAGTGAGTATGATTATTTTGGTATGTATGAATATGTATGAATTTAAAATTCATACATACCAAAATAGTCATACTCACTATTTTTGTGATGAATGTTACTCTAATTTCACTAATTTTCTATTTGTTTGATTTTTCCACCCTTTTTAACTAGTTTGGAAAATAAATTAAAAAATTAAATAAAAATAGAAAAAAGCCAAAATTTAATTTAAAATTGCACAGTTAAAATACAACGGGCTAGTAACGGAATTAATTAAATTGTAACAGATTAGTAACGGAATATAAATGACCGATCTAATACTACCAACAAATTAGTAACGGAAAAAGAATATGACCATGGGCGCCCAATTTTCGCCCATCTTTTCCACATTTAACTTGGCGGGAGTTTTAGCACGTATTTTTGGAACATTTTTCCCAACAGAATCCCAACGGAATTGATGTTTGTTAGTAACAAGTGATGAATCCATGTGCTTCCCAATGAATCTGTGTGCTTCATATTTAGCACCATATCTTAACTGATAAAGAAATTAAACTCGTTAGATGGAGGAGACAAAGAAATCCATGAATCTGGCTATTGACAAAGAAATTAAGTTGAGTACAATGCACCATATCTTAACTGATAGTAGCCAGGATCTTGTTCGTGTTTGGAGGAGACCTCTTAGAGGTTGGGAACTAAACTCGTTAGATGTGTTGAAAAGTATTATCCTTCGAACGCATCTAAGAGAAATTAGAGATGAAGTGGTCTGGTCTATAAATAACGCGAGGTTCTCAGTTAAAGATGCCTATAGACATCTGTGTGAATCATACAGCAGTGTTCTGGATTGGGACTTAATTTGGAAAAATAAAGTTCCAAGTCGAATAAAGGTTTTCATGTGGAAAATTGCAAAGAATATACTGCCCACCAAATCGTTGATTTATACTAGAACTCGTTTGGGCAATGGTTTATGCATGGCTTGTAATACAGTCATTGAGGATGTTGAGCATATTTTTTGGAAATGCAGCAAGGTACAGGAGGTTTGGAGAGATTTTTTTTCATGGTGGGATATCCCACTACATGATCCAGTTCAGACAACTACCGAGTTTAACATATGGTCGATTATGAAAAAAGAAAAAAGGTCACAGTTTTCTAAGGTGTGGAGAATTTCTGTTGCAGCTATATGCTGGTCCATATGGTTGAATCGCAACAGCTTGGTTTTTGAAAATAAGAAGATGTCCAATTCCACTATTGTCCATCTTGTGAAGCTAAGGACTAGGTCCTGGGCACTTAATGCTCAACTTATTTCAATGACCAATGATAATCTATGGTCATGTGATCCTTGTGCTGCAATTTGCCACCAGGTCTCGTCCAGTTGGCACTCCTTTTTGGATGAATATCTTAATCAATACAATTTTATTGCTCTGATAGATGGTGCGTGGGATGGTGTTCGGGGTGGCATTGGTGGCTTTCTCTTAAATCATTCAAAACAGCTGGAATTTATCTTCTCTGGCCCAACTACAGGAGATTCGCCAGTAGAAGTAGAAAGGGATGCTCTATATTACATATGCTCTGTTATTAAACAAAAGGTAAATGCAAGTAATTTTCTAATTTGCATGGATTCCCAAGCAATAGTCAATGATATCCAGGTCATGCAGGCTGACCTCCCTCATAAATCGAAGTTAACTTGGGATTCTTCTCTCTGGTTTTTTAAGTCCTCTAAAATAAGCTTTAAATGGATAAAAAGAGAGTGGAATATTAGTGCTGATACACTTGCAAAGGAAGGAGCTAACCGTTTGAAACTAATCTCCGGATGGATATAAGATTTCAAATCTCAAAGCTTTATTGGGATTATTGCGGTAGAAATGGACGAGGATGTGCTTGTTTAAAAGAGCTTCTTTCCTTAGTAGGAGCTGTGAATGTTGTAGTTTTAGCATCTGGGCCGCTGTCCCTTGAATTAGCTAGATTGAAGGTTCCTTTATTTTCATTTCCTGTAAGTCAGGTGGGATGTTTTGTTAAAAGCATTGTCCACCATCTATCCTGTTTTTCCTCTGCTTCTTTAATGAAATTCTAGCTTATCAAAAAAAAAATATTTAGCCAATCAGCAATATGTTTAACTTATTACCAACGGATTAACAACGGATATAATTTTAACCGATCTACAATTGCAATGGATTCGTAACGGAATGAAAAAATAACCAATCTACCGTTGGAACGGTTTAGTAACGGAATGTATATAGTAACGGATTGCCAACAAAGTACCAACGGAATGAACAACAAATAATTTCGTTAGTATTCCGTTAGTATGGTATTGATAAACCGTTGTTATTCCATTACCAATCTGAAGGTAATTATATTTACCAACGGAATTTTCCGTTGGTAAATATCTATTAGCGATCCGTTGGTAATCTGTTGGTATAACACTGAACTGCTCATTTCGTTGTCAATCCGTTGGTAAATGCCAACGGAAACATTTCCGTCGGTAGCTTCCGTTTGGCAGAAATGGGTTTTCTTGTAGTGAAACTGAATACCAATCTGATTTGCGTAATGTGAAACATGACAATTAAAACTGTAGCAGCTGCAAGTTCACAAGGGAAGCAATAATCCATTGTATTTTGTTTACCCAATCAATCCTATTTGCTTCTGTTTCAGCCTGATCAAATTACAAAATCTATAGAAACGTAACTGCATTAGCAAGAATACCACTGGAAGATATAGTACCGATAAATATATAGAACAGAGTAGGCTACTTAATAAAGTAATAATAATAACAAAGCATAAGATATATAAGGTGCATTTCCATTATACTCAAATTAAAATATATTCCTCTACTGGCTAGTACAAATTAAAATATAGTCACCTTACTCCTACATATTAACACTCTCAAAAAGATGAAAAGCATATAATCAGTTCACATAGTCGGTCTTTGCTATTTTGGAGACCATATAAGGAATGTGGTTGTAATAGGATTGTAATTCTCTGCGATAAAAATAGAATCATGCAAGGCAGAGTTGTCCATTTTGCACATGGGATGCTTTCGATGAACTCAAGAATAGTATGTCAAGTGGGAAATAATTCTGAAACACAGTCACGAATCAGTATCATCAGCATCAAGCTTTATGGATGAAATATGTGTTATCCCAAACTTTCTTCATCAATGGACGATGAACCCTGGTGTCTTGCTCAAAACCTACCAAATACACGACCATGGTGTTCCACCGAACCGAGCAAATGTTATGATGGGGAACTCTGTGAACAAATGGGACAAAGATGAGAACAGGTGAGATCCCGATTAAATACCACAGGTCTCCCTGTTGAGTTTTGCGGAGCTCAAGTCATAGAGCTAATATCAAAGACTCTTATAAAGTGATGTGTCCTTGGATGTATAAATTCTTGCAGAAAAGGAAGATGGATAAAGTTTGCATGATAAACATTTAAAGTCTCACAACATATCTTGTGCTGTTGAGTCTGTCAAAATGCATTATGCATCTAAAATGGAGGGCATTTAACTTGAGGCAATTTGAGGTTGTATTCCGAAGGACTTTGTCTGAGATTAATAGTGTCTGCAAGACTGCAACAACATGAAAGATTTTGGGTGGGGGAGGGGGGAGCTGAGGGTACTAAACTTTATAGTTTACACACTAACAAGCATGAGCCTAGCTGACCAGTGTCCCTTTGTAATTCCTTTGGGGCTTATGAGTACTTTCTTACGTAAAAATAAATGTTAAATTTATATACAAGCAAGGGGAGAGTTAATCCAAAAGAGAAGCCTTGTTCTATACTTTTAATGGTAGTATGTATCTCTGTTGGTTGAATAAACCAACAAAAATCCATTACTACAATGCAAATCCTAACAGTCATTCTATATTTCAACCTTGTCCTTGGAATCTTTATACTCTAGTGCTTGTATACTTTTATTGATGGTTATTATATTCCTGCAAGAAATCTGAACACTTGCTTCGATGACCAATATGAACTTCTAAATACAGAGATCCTAAAAAGCATGTGTAGAAACCTAATAGAATGATTTCGCAAATTTCTCTGGTTTCCTGAACAAAATTAGCACCTCTACCTTCTTTACATACCCCTGAACAAATTTCTCTGGTTTCCTATTAGCTGAGCAGAAACGGAGATACAAAAAACATATACCCCTGGTCTGGTTTCATTTTGTCTGTGATAGTAAAGCTCCCCATGACCGTCAAGAATGAAAACACGCCTCTTCCAGTCCTCTCAAACCTGAAGATCATTTCAAGAGATATCCCTGTTTGATTTTTTGAACCTGTAAAACATTTAAATCTTGAACTTTCGAATTGCAATAACTAAACCAAACAAAGGCTCGAAGTTTTAGCAAACTTATCTAAAACCTGAAAATTACAAACAGAAAATGTGTTCACTAGTAATTAGTAAAGGCCCATTGTCTCAATGAATGAAATATCACACTGTCTTGTAAAATTTGTTACAAGGAGTTGCTTGTTCATTTTCTTTTTAAAGAAACTGCAGATTTTCATTTTGATTTTATGCTATGGAGACCTTTTTCAGGAAAGAGTAGAGGTAATGGTTTCACTTCTCATCTCTTCACTAGTTCAATAAATGGTTGTTATGGTGTCAGCCACGGGACGCCAAATTCACCATGTGCCACAAAAACCATAAGGCACCCAGCTCGCCTCAGATTACTGCACTACAGCATTCTCCATGATCACCATAGATGAGAAGAGAAAAAGGACCAAACCATTAAGCTGGGGCTGCAGTTTATGTGTTGTAAGTTTCCTAGTAACTTCAAGAATCACGAGTTACGATGAACGCAAATATTTTTTATTCAATATTTAACCTTAGATATTTTATTTACAACACAAATATTTCAGCAGAAAAACAAAAAATCAATCTTGTACTCATTTGAAGTTGTCCCAATAGTGAGGGACTCCAGCATCAGAAAATACTCTCCGGCCAGCTGCTTCACTCTTGCACTCATGGACAGAAAACTTATTAAAACTCGGTCTAGCAACACTTCCATGCCACGCTAAGACACATTTGTTCACAAATGCTTCATCCTCATCTTCGTCTGTATCTTTTACGGCTGCGGCCCAGTCTATTCGCTCAAGCATAAGCTTTCCATATCGTTTGATAGACTTGCTTCCACCTTCAACTACCACAATAGTAATGTCATCGAAAATCACAGCACATCCTGTCAAACCGTTTTCCTGGGCATTCACATGAACCTTAAAGCGGGTCTGGGGGTGTGAAAGATCATTTATTTTATAGACAGAAACTAGTGTCTCTAGTGTATTAGGGTCATCAAAAAGTTTCCTTTTCTTCTTTTCACTGCGTTCATTAGGGGTGAGCTTACGTGCCATATTCCTGTCAACATGAGCTTGTTCACGCTCCGCAGCAGCACTTCTAATTTCCATTTCAAGTCGAGTAGGATCTTGCGTTGCTTCAGAACCAAGCACTTTCATTAGATTGCTCATTTTAACTTTTGGTTTTGGAGGTTCAATCAAGCCCTGCCTGATCATCTCTTGCTTATCCTTTTCCCTTTTAAGTCGTCTCTGGGTACGGAGTTTCTTGTGTTCTTTCTTTGTTAGTTTTAAGGGTTGAGGAGGCGGGGGAGCAGGCTCAGCAGGTGGCTCAACGGGCTTTGGATGTTCAACATAAAAGGTGATTTTCTCCATCCTCAGCTTATTTTTCACTATATTACCATCTCGTACATCATAGTAATTACAATCAAGCAAAAGAGGTGCATCCCACCCCTCAATTTCAGGAATTGGCTCCTTTGATTTCTCTTTCACGATGACTCTCTTTGATACCTCAATCAGGTTTGGATTTATATCCGGCTCTGCTTTCGCCTTTGCAAGATGTGCTTGCTTGGCCTTCAACTCTTTCGCTTGTGCTTCTCCAAATTGACTCTTTAACTTGGTTATCTCTGCATCTCTCGACCATTTACCCTCCTCTACAAGTTGAAAATTCATTCTCTTAGGCCTCCGAAACTTATTCTTATCAATACCCATGTCCGGATCAAAATGAGGATTTCTTTCTGGATCCACTTCCAATTCGGGCTTTAAAATTTGAAATGAATCTTTTTTCTGCTTGTTAATGTTAACCTTCAGGGTGCTGAGATTGTTTAACTTTGGAACAACCACCACATTTCTGTATTCATCTATTTCCCTACCCAACGCATCCAAACGAAGAACAGGAGCCTTTGCTGTCTTGGACTGGACAGTAACTTGAGGTGGCAACTGTCCAGGAAACATGTTTATTAGAGGAGCATATTGTGGGTCCTGTCGGAATCCCATTTTAGCAGCAAGCTCCTGTGCACGTTTTACAGCTTCAACCTTTGGTGCTGTAAGGTTCTCTAGATGAGGCACACCACTCAAAAGTTGTTTTGCAGGAGTTAAAGAGCTTATTGTTACTCCAGCAGATGCAGCAGGAGTAGGAAGTATGCCTGATGCTTTAGATCCCTCCTTGGACCTAACACTCTTAATGTTCAATAATGGCATTCTCTTCAACTTGTGAGAGATTTCCTTGTGCTTCTGCAACGTAATCCTGGCTTTTGTCAAAGCATCAATAGAATGGAGGCCTCCACTTTTCCCAGCAGCTGAAGGTGCCAAATCTGCACTAGATTTCCCAGGAACCTCATAAGATATGTTGGCAATAACTCCCTTATTTTTATTTGTGGAATAAATTGAAGATACCTTAGGATTGTTGCCAGTAGCAAAAGAGGCCTCAGGCAGAGTTCTTGATGCCATGTTCGAACCAGCACCATTGGCAGCAGAACCACCGAAACCACCATTAACCTCCGCATTCTTCACTTGTCTCTTGACAGAAACCTCATCGAAACCACGTCGCTTACTTTGACCATCAACATCCACATCCTCCTCCTTAACCTTATGATCCCCAAACCTCCTCCTCTCCTTGCTCACATCTCTCTTGCCTCTCTCCTCTCCATCCTCAAACCTCTCTCTCTTGTCATGCAGAACCCTAACTCTCTTCTCATCAAACCTCTCCTCTTCGCTACCACCTCTCTCCTTTCGCTTACTCAAATAGTACATTATATAACCACCTGTGTATTTTTTCTCTTCTTTTTGCGATTGAACGAGAAGATAAATCATGCGAAGTTTAATCCATCCTGTCACCTATGCGTATATATATAGGAGTTTGAGAGTACCCCAAACACTTCTAAACCTATTTGGTTTTTATTATGTACTGTACCATCTTTCAATTCCTTTTCCATGTTAGGTTTGTTTATATTTCTCGATTTGATATCGAAAAGGGCAAATAAATGGTACTCCCTCCGTCCCTATTTATATGTCCATTTTGACTTTTACGCGTAGTTTAAGGTGCATTGACCGCATAGTTATATAAATTTTTTTTTTAAAAAAAAATTGTGAATAAAAATTCAAATATTAAACTTCTATTCACAAAAAGAATTTTTTTAAAATAATTTATGTAACTATACGGTCAATGCACCTTAAACTACGCGTAAAAGTCAAAATGGACATATAAATAGGGACGGAGGTAGTATATTTTATTTATTTTACATTTATAAAATTTACAAATTACGAATATCCTCTTTTTTCTAAACCAATGCTACTCAGTTGTCAAGGAAAAAGAGTACTTAATTTGCCGAAACAACTAACAACGAAGCCACCATTTAACTGACTAGCTCTATGTAATCTGTGTTCTTTAATTATTCAACTTCAACTCAATGCCTTCAATTCTGTTTGACTGACTACTCGGTTAAATTGATTTTGACTCCTCTTTTGTGCTAGTTAAAATCAAAATTTAGGATCGTTAATTTAACATATTTCATTAGTTTGTTTAGGTAAAAAATAATAATCAAACATGATTTTCGAGGATTCGGATCGAATAGAGCTTAAATTCCCTTGGATAACACTAGGGGGGTGTATTCAATTGGGATTTTAAAGGATTTTAACGGATTGATAATAATCGATGGATTTTGAAAGATTGTTGTTGATTTTAATTTTACGTAGAGTTTGACTGATTTTAGGTGAAATTCTATAGAGTCTATGTAGAATCTCGTTGATTTTAGTAGAACCCTTCAAAATCTTGCAGAATTTGGCTAGATTTCAAAAAATAAAAAATACACTAACAAATCCATCAAAATCTATCATTTTATATAATCCAAAAAAACCCATGACTTTTTGAATACCTTGAGATTTTAAAGGACTGTTTTAAATCTTGATTGAATACCTACGGATTTTAGAAGATTTTTTAAAATCTCAATTGAATATCCACAGATTTAGAAAGATTATTTGAAATCTGAATTGAATACCTGCATATTTTAAAAGATTGTTTAAAATCCCAAATGAATACCCGCTGATTTTGATAATCCATTAAAATCCATCAAAATCTCAAATAAATACACCCCTCTAAAACAAAACTTATAGTTATGTGATGGATAATGTGCACGTTTGGCATTTCTTATAAGTTACACATATGGGCTAAAAGCCCAATTCTACTTAATTACTAGTGTTTGAACACCTTCCAAATATGGGCTTATTAACACTTATTCGGTCCATAAGTAAAAGTAGAAGCATGCGTACTTTTCACTTTTCTCACATTGAAAGAACATGTTGAGTCTGCTTCCCTTCATCAGAATACTTAGCCGGAATCGTATCTTTCAACTTCTGAATCTTGAGTTTTTTTTTTTATATTCAAATCATGTATATATTTTAAATAATGGGGTACTTTCCCAAAGAAGCTTTTACAAGAACAATTTGCTCAAATTTACAATTCCAACATTTGATCAAGGAAAAGTATGTCAAGAGATTCATTGCAGTATTAATTACTCTCGAACACCCCCTTCTTAAAACAGAGCCCTTGCCGGAGCATCTCCGGTGCAACGGAACCGACGGCCTTAAATCAAGAACTTGGGTCTAAGAGAAAAGGCAAAAAAAGACTGAATTATCCAACATCTGTCAAAGGGGAGTTGTATGTATATATGTAGGGTTGGATTTCATAAACAACACTTTAAATAAAGAACAACAAAGAACACCTCATATCTAATAGATCCATTGCCCCTGGCGGGGCCACCCAATACAAAAAGTTCTTATTTTTTTAGGCTCTATCCATCCAGCAAAAAAAAAAAAATTAAAATTAAAATTTTACTGTTCATCGATGACGTCATCAGTGACGTCATCATGAACAGTAAAATTTTCAAATTTTTTTTTTTTTTCTGGATGGATAGAGCCTAAAAAAATAAGAAATTTTTGTATTGGGTGCCCCTGGCGGGGCCAATGGATCTATTGGAATAAATGATTTTATAGTGTTCTTTATTGTTCTTTATATAAGAGTGTTCTTTATGGAGCAAAGGCCTACATATGTATGTGTGTAATTTAACATATAAGTGATAATTTACCAAACACTTTACTGAACTTATAAGTAAATTATCCAAACACATTTATAACTTATAAGCAAACATTTTCATATCACTTATCATCACTTATCCTATATAAGTAAAAAGTAACTTATCTTAAGATTTTCCAAACGGGCTCAATATAATACCTGCTCAGCCCAGGTATTATAAAGGGATTAAAATTTGATAGACAAAAATACCCTTACATAATTCAAATAATTACAGCCGCATACCCTTGATGAACCGATTGTTTAATCACAATTCACAAGACCCATCTTCTTCCTCCCATTCTCAACCCTCGACCCATCTTCTTCCTCCCATTCTCAACCCTCGATTTTTATATACCAATAGAAGCATTCCCCCCAAAACCACAGCTCCACACAATCCCCCAAACCACGTCCAAGCATTCAATACATTATCTTCCCAATAATTCCTCCACCCCTGTGGCCTTCCTTATCCTCCTTTCTTTCTCCCTGATGGTATGAGTCTCTCTCTCTCTCTCTCTCATTGTCATTTCATATCTGGAATTTTGTACATGTGTGTGTTTGTGTTTGTGGTGCACTATGTTTGGTTGTGTGGTGATATTTCTGTCATCAGTTACTGTATAATCCTTATATGAATTTGGTAAACAAACATGGGATAGGACTATTTTAAAGGATTATAATACTTG
Organism: Kitagawia praeruptora; assembly: GCA_037693485.1. NCBI lineage: Eukaryota > Viridiplantae > Streptophyta > Magnoliopsida > Apiales > Apiaceae > Kitagawia > Kitagawia praeruptora. The sequence continues at coordinate 151,671,694 of CM075345.1, read as the reverse complement.
GACTAATAATGAAGGAATTATAGTGATTGGATTATAATCCGGGGATTATAATCCCACGAAACAAACATGGCCGAAATGTAAGTTACTAGCTTTCGGCCACAACAGTTTGGATTAATTTCTCAGACTCTCAGCAAAAAAGAAAAAAAAAAAAATTGGCTACGAGTCTATGACGCATAGAGCTCAAAAAACACAGGCAGCGCTCTGAAGCAACTGGTTGCCTAAACTTAAAAGAAAGTAACCTATGACTTCACGACTCAACACTCTTCACCTTTATAAATTAAATGTTCCTTCTCTTATTTTCCTTCTAAAGCTGACAATGTCTAACATTTTCCTTTTCATATTTGCACTCCTCCTCACCAGAGAATCCTGAAAAATCATCTGAAATTCCCGCGGCCTCAACGAGGAAAAACTAAGCTACCCTACACTTCTACTTCCACGACATAGTCAATGGTCGTAACCCCACATATTTTGGTGCCATTATGATGATGGATGATCCATTGGCCGAGGGACCAGAACCGAGTTCTAAACAAGTGGGAAGCTCAAGGAATTTTCGTTATGTGAATTGGCATTTTTAATGGTTTTAAATTATGCATTTACTGAAGGAGAGTATAAATGGGAGCACGTTAAGTATTTTAGGTCGGAATCCACCATTTGCAGCCGTGAGAGAGATGCCAGTGCTCCGAGGAACTGGACTTTTCCTATTTGCACGTGGCTATATATGCTCAGGCACAGACTCGTAGTCTGGACTTGAACAGTACTGCGGAAGCCTAACAATTTCACAACTAATAATGGTTCCACACTCTGGCTCCCTCATGTAGTCACCAGCAAGAAGCCTAACATTTTCACAACTCTGCAAACTATTTGCAAAAGAACTATAAGTTACTAAAGATTAATCAACACGAGCCACACTCTCAAGTTACATTCTGTAACATTCCAATAAGCACCAACTGGTTACCTAATTACCTAAACACAGAAGAAAAACAACTTAAGATGGCTTCCCAAAACAGAGAAATTAGTCCGCGAAATCCCCAAGATGTATTTCTTAAACACCAGCTGTGACACAAGATGCATACGTCCAGGTGGTGGACATAGGATTTACAAGTTCTTCCCCTTGTTTTCCTTCTTATATGCATTTTTCCTATTTACTAGTAATTTGAGGTGAAGATCAAACATTCCGATTACAACAAGAACTAAGATTACAAAGCTAAGATCTATAGCAGGCACAGTGGAAGTGCTAGCAAGCATGAGAGCAGGGTAGGTAAAAATTAAGTTTGTCGACATTGTCCCGGACACAATAGAACATAAATCATTAGAATTTGAGAATGCATATGACTATTAATATTTTTAAACACACCTCAACAAACCATCAACATAGACTGAATTTAAAAAATTCACAAGAATCAATATATAAATCCTAAATACAATGTTTCATAAGGAAATTTTATAAGGGCTAATCATACATTATAAAACTGCACTGTATTTGTCTTTTTTCTGCTAACTGATGTAGTTTTTTTGTTGTATGTACTTCCAGCATGAATAATCAGACTACAACTCCCCTATTCACTTCTAAATTCAAACCATAGGGCATGCAAGGGCTCAATGTGGTCATATAGTGGCGATAAAGCCATTGTTTCACCTTCACGAAGAGCTGCATGGTCAGCAAACTATCAGAACCAGCCTGATGAGATTTTCCAGCCACACGAACCAAGTTAAAACGATCAGCGAACCAATCCAAACCACCGCATAAACGGAAAGGCTCCATCATCGCCTTCACATCATACATTGAATTTCCAAAGTAGTGCCTCAACAAATTACTGAATGTTCCCAAATCTCCAGGCAAATCAGAGTTTGTCAAGACTTTTATCAAGTACCCAAAATCATATCCACCATGAAAAGTAACCCAAGTGCAATTAGGTCCAAAGCAACCCCAAAAAAGCCTTGCGAAATCTTTGGAACGAACACCATACTTCTTATTTGCCGAAAAATCAATTCCGTGCTGCTTAAGCAATGCAATTGAACTTTTATTTTGCAAATCTTTTTCTACGTCAAATTCTCGAAAGTTGAACTGCCACACGAAACCTGCTCCGGAGCCAAACTCCGGAAGATTGCCAAACTGATCAGACAGAGTAATACCAAGTTGAATCAATTTCGAAGCATCTACATTAGCTTTCATCAGAAAATAAGTTTCATCTGGACTAAGCTCATAGTATCTGCGATGTTTGCTGTCCGCAACAACGGTGCCTGGAAACTCAGTATCAAAAGAGATGCACGGATGTGATTTTAATGCCATTCCAATAAGAAAGAACTCGTGTTCAAGATTCCCCTCCCACACTTCACGAATAACAATAGGCTTTGGCTTTTGTACACACTCCATAATAATATTATATATATATGTATGTATAATCTATGTCTTTTTTTTTTATGCTGCTGCAATGAGTTGGAGAAGCGGATGTCTTATTATCCTAAAATCTGATATGTCTGTGTGTATATATAGTGAGAGATTAAAAGTGACCGCCAAGTATACAAATTCTAAACGGAATTGAATGAGATTTGGTCAAGAAGTGTTGTTTTCTACTTTAAATCGAAATAGTAGAGAATAAGTGTTAGTGTTTTCCAAAATAGGATTAGTAGTTTAAAAAACCTGGACGCACTGTTTTTGTATGTTTTATTAATTTTGCTCTTTTTTTCAATTTTAAGAATATCTTGTTTTATGTGTAGGAGTCAAAAAGTTTTACTACTAATTACAAATCACAAATTTCTTTTTTTTTCTAATTTGTCTACGTTATCCAAAACACTAATCAAGATATAGTCCTTTAATATATACTCAAATTTATCACACTACGTAGTTAATTAATAACAATATGGAACAATATGCAGTTAATTAATCAAAATTATGAATTATTTTAATACTAATGAAAGATCATTTCTAAATTTTAGATAAATTATATCATATTAAAAAAATAATTATCACTTTTATCCTATTATAAAAATTATGATTATTTAACAATTATAACTTAAATACATTAGGACTAGAATTTCAACTGAAATTATTTATAATTTTTATGTTATACAAATATTTTTTATAATTTCCTAATTACGATAAATTATATTCATTTATAATCATACACGTTATCTTTATTTTCACTTGATTTAATATATATATATATATAGGGGGCTGCTCAAGTGAGACCCTCTTATAATGAGAATTGAGTCCTGGACTAAAAATTTTAGGCCCAATAATATACAACACATGAGCACGTTTTATTATTTACATTTCCGCTGTATTGTTTACATAGTGTTACCACAGAAATCATTGTAGTTGTCATCCCGATCATCACCAACCGACCACTGCCTTTACACCATTATTACTACCACACACCACCAGTCTCCGCACACCACCACTTCTCTGTTTTACCTCTACCATCACACTATCGCATCATCACCATCATCATCGTATTTTAACTATCACCATCACCATCACTAAATTCATCACCTCCATAGACACTAAACCAACTTGGACATCCTTCTAACCACCCGTTGTCGATATCAGATTCACCATTTACACCATCTCCAAATCAAACCACTGACATGACACAACTTACAACTCCACCAAGTGAACCACAATCTCCTGACTAGATTTTCAAAATAGTATCATCGACATTACAAATTTTGAATCAAATCAGTATCATAAACAAGAACAAATCATCATTTTTTATAAATAACTCAATAAAATTCAAACACAAATCACTAATATTTATACACAAATCACCAAATTTTGTATACAAATCACCTAAATTTATACACAAGTCACCAAAATTTTTAACATAAATCACCTAATTTCTTGAACGAAAATCATCAATTTCTTCTTACTATCTTCATCCACACACCTATATCACCATCAAAATCATCATAATGATCTCCTCAATGAAAATCATCAGATCTGAGCATTATACATCTGTAATAAGTCTTACTTGGTATGTGTTTTATGCTAGATCTGAAAATGGAAGAATATTAAAAAGAAGATGAAAGATTATAAATCGAGGATGATGGAGATAGATTGGTGTATATATTGGCTGCAAATCTAAAAAAATGGAGAAATATAGTCAGATTTATGTATTGGTGTATATATTGGTTGTGAGAAATATATTACAGATTTATCTGTAATATAGATAGGTGTATATATTGGTTGTGATGAAGACGATGAAGATCTGCCCCTGCGGGACCAGACGTCTGAAAGGAAAATGAGGTGGTGCCGACCACCGGAGAAGATGACCGGTGCCGATAGGGGTGGGGGTGGGGGTGGGGGTGGGGGTGGGGGTGAGGGGTGGGGGGTGGTGCCGACCACCGGAGAAGACGACCGGTGCCGATAGGGGTGGGGGGTGGGGGGTGAGGGTTGGGGGTCCGAGGGGGTTGGGTAAGAAATATAGTCAGATTTATTAGGTATTAATATAGTCAGATTTATGTGGTCCAGATTAAGTAGTATAGTATAAAATGGAAAGCTCTCAATTCTCAAAATAAGGGGGTCTCATTTGAGCACTTGCCTATATATATATATATATATATTATATATGAGTAGCACTCTATGGAGAAACATATTAGGTGGAGAACCACTTATTACACACTATTTTTTGATTCTATGATAGAATCAAAGTTCTATTTTTTTGGTTCTATACAAAAAAAAAAATTGGTTCCACAAAAAAAAAACTGGACAAAGCTGACGTGGCATGTCTGCTGACATGGCAGTGCCACGTCATCACTACTTACGTGGCAGTGCCACATCATCGATGATGTCATCATTGATGACGTGGCACTGCCGTATTTTCGAATTGATGACGTGGCATTTTTGAATTTTTTTTGGGAAAAAAGTTTGGTTCTGTTGCAGAATCAGAAAAAATTGCAAAATATTGGTTCTGCTATAGAATCATAGGGTTCTCCACGTAAGGTGGTTCTCCATAGAACAATGGCCTATATATATATATATATATATATATAGTCTTGTTCTAATAGAAACTAACTTAGAATAGAAACTAGAAACTAAACCTAAATTAAATATTTCAAGCTAATCTAATGACCAAATTAGGGGTACCCAATACAAAAAAAGTTTAAAATTATTGGCTCTATTCATCAAAAAAAATTTTAAAAAAAAATAATAAAAAAGTTACTGTTCACGTGATGACGTGGCACGTGAACAGTAACTTTTTTTAATTTTTTTTAAATTTTTTTTATATTTTTGTTGAATAGAGCCAAGAATTTTATAAGTTTTTTGTGAAGGTGCCCCTAGCGGGGCCATTAAAATAAATGAAATATAATTTATTTAGTGTAGGTTTCTAGTTTCTATTCTAAGGTTGGTTTCTATTTGAACGCTAGCCTATATATATATAGGGGCTACTCCAATACAAACCTCCTTAAAATACAAACCTACAAACCAAGCATAATCTAATATTTCAAGCTAATCTAATGACCAAACTAGGGGTACCCCAATACAAAAAACGTTTAAAATACTTGGCTCTATCCAACAAAAAAAAAATCACTGTTCACGTGATGACGTGGCAGTGGATTTCACTGGTTAACGGTGCTTCGCACCTTCTTGTACGGCGCTTCGTGCCTTTATCATTCTAAAGTTGTAAGGAATGGCAATCAATGGTAAAGGCAATAGACGATTGACGGGTGTGTCGAGAGCCTTCGGTCCTCATGACAACCTAACTCATCCGTTTACTGTCTTAAATGCTTCGCATTTCCACGGCAAGTTTTTTTTTTTTTTTGGATAGAGCCAATTATTTTAAGCAACTTTTGTGAAGGTACCCTTGGCGGGAACCTTAAAATAGATGAAATATAATTAATTTAGTGTTGGTTTGTAGGTTCTCATTTTAAGAATGGTTTGTATTTGAGCACTTGCCTATATATATATATATATATATATATATATAGGGTCTTGTTCTAATAGAAACTAAATTAAAATAGAAACTAGAAACCAAACCTAAATAGAAATTTGAAGCTAATCTAATGACCAAACTAGGGGTACCCCAATACAAAAAACGCATAATAATCTACCCCCTATTTAGTAAAATAAAAAAAAATCAATGTTCACTCTGCTCACGTGACAGTGACGTCAGCGTGAACAACGATTTTTTTGCTGGACGTTGGTGAGTTTATTTATGACATTTTTTTTGTGAAGGTGCCCTTAGAATAAATGAAATATAATTTATTGAGTGATAGTTTCTAGATTCTATTCTAATTTTGGTTTTTATTTGACTAGGAGCCTATATATATATATATATATATATCTGTGTGTGTGTGTGTGTGTGTGTGTGTGTGTGTGTGTATATGAGAACAAGGATCCTGATTAACCTCAAGGAAACTTTCCTGAGATACTCTTTAAAATTTATTGGGCCCACAGGGCTAATTAATAAATTTTAAACAAATCTTGATTTCACAAAAATGTCCACCCATATTTACATATAAAATTATACTATCTCAGGAACTTACCTGAGATAAGAGATGCACAAAAAGCCCTTCGGGCCGGGCTTTAGCCGGGTTTTAAAAAGCCCGGTTTTTTAAGAACAGGCCGGGCCGGGCTTTTTCAAAAATCGGGTCGGGCTTTCACTAAAATATGTTTACACAAAATCACGCAAGCGTACGTGGTCACAAGTAATATATGAATAAGTCAAGTTCGTTCCCACAGAGATCTGGTAATGGTTTTAATTCAGTAGATGTACCTATGCAACAATGTATGATTATTATTCACTGCTAAGACAATTAACAAATTTGGGTTTTGATTATCTAAATTAACTAAGAAATAAATTAACAACTAAGAATTAATTATCTAATGAAAATTAAAATCGAATTATTTCTACAAGAGTAAACATGGGATCCTAACTTCATTAAATACTTCGCTTAGAGTTGATGCCTTTTTTTTTTTTGCTAAATAGAGTTGATGCCTTTAATTTAATCAATGCATGTGATGGTTATGATATCTGATCAGACAACACGAAATAAGTATAGGCTACCTCTCAGTATACGAATACCAAACTAAACATACATCCACAAAAGAGAATAGAAGATGAATAGACACCAATTATGCTTAGACCCTATATCTCTATAAGATTTGAAAACATAACGGTTGAAGAACAAGTTGTCTATTAAGATCACATAAGGCAGCATAATATCTCTATTTACGCTACAAATCATGATGTTAAAACATCAACCTATCCTATGCTAGCATGGCAAGTTCTAAATCTCAAGATCCACTCTTGCTTCACAAGAGATTAACAAATTAGATGTTAGTTACGCATCTAAACACATGAATCACAGCCATACAAGGATATCAAGAATTCACCACACATAAATCTTTAAAGCAATCAAACTAGTAAGCTACATAGATAACTCCGTTAGAATCCCATGACAACGATTAGTTCATAATCGAACCGCTCGTCATCATGGTATCTGATGAAACCATGATAAAATCAAAGTATGAAAAGATACAAATAAACCTAAGTAATTGATATGTAATGGTGATACAAATTACAATGGTAGAATGTGTTTAAATAGGCTCTAGAAGTCTTGCTCAGCAAGGAAACTACCAAATCAGAATTAAAATAGAATACGTTTCCTAAACTGAATCTGTTTTAAAGGAAAATTCGTAACTAACTTTTCTTCATTATTTCTGGGCCGTTCCAGTTGTGTTTTGACATCTGGACCACTTTAGAATGATAGAGAATCTCGTTAGCTTCGCGTGGACAGTAAGATCGTCCAAAACGGACTTGTAGAACTCAAGATATGACCAAAATAGTGCATCATCAATTCTTTTCCTGGAGCTTTCCCGCGCCGCAGCGCCCAACCCAGGCCGCAGCGCCCCAAACTTTCTATCTAGGATTGTAGAAAATTTCGTTGTCTTCGCGTGAACTGTAAGATCGCTAAATTCTGACTTCTAGAACTCCAGATATGGCCAAAACAGTGTAGACTGCGTAACCTACCCGAAAAATCCGAATTTTAATCAATTTAACCTCCAACTCTTAGTTCTGCAAAATTCAATGAAAACACGTTAAACACACCACATACTTGAGTCCAAGTAATCAATTTAAGCCGATACGAAGCATTCCAGGTGGATATTAAATCCACTTATCACACCCCCAAACTTAAACCGATGCTTGTCCTCAAGCATAAACAAATATAACTATATACACTAACTAGTACCACTTCCGTAGGTGATCACGGTTGCAGTTGGCATATGCAACAAGCCCTTTAAACCCCTAGATAGCCCTAGTGGACGAGTAAGGTCTCGTGAGGGCCTATAGCGAATGTACCCACAAAATCCATCTAACTAAACAATGCAAAAAAACAATACAATGCGTGAATGCAACTAAATATGAAAATGCAAAGATCCCCTTCAAACTAACCAAAACCAACTAGCAAGCAAATATCTCAAAGAATGCAACTAACTCCAATTAGAGCTCGACTAAGTCCCCGTATACTAACAATACATGAACGGAAACGTGCGTGTGTGCGATGCTCATCTGAAATACTCCCAAAACTAGATCAAAATCATACATATTCTTCGCCAAGACAACCACAGGTTTATAAATAGAATAGACTTTACACACTTCATAACCTAGGAACACCTCCATCCTTATCTGAGTTAGCCAGAAATTCATGCTTTATTACTACACTACGACACATAATAATATACAAGCATGCTTATTTAACCGTGCAATGAATGAGACCCCAAAAGGCTTATACAATAATACCCATGTAACGAGTGTTAGGTCAGCAATCCCAAAACACAAGGGCTTTAGGTTACTAGGCACAAAGTCCCCTCAGACTTAATTACTCGAGTATTAAAGAGCTCACTCGTGGTTAATTTTGCATTCAACAATTGAAACTTTTGACTCTTTTTTTTTTCTTTTTTTCTCTTTTTTTCTGATTTTTTTTTCATGCAATCTAGAATGAGAATTCTCATTTCCAACCCTAGACTACTCATATAAATATGAGCCGGCTACTAGCCATTTGACACCTAGCCATTATTGACAATTAATTACACTTAGCATGAAATCCCTGGTTTCCCCCAAACTTAGACTTTAGTGTCCCTACGCCATCAAGGGAATAACGAAAATTCTAAATATAAACAAGTGATTAAATCTAAAACAACCAAACAAGCATGATCTCAACCTAGCCCAAAAGCAAACGATGAGACTGTGTAAAAGTTTTGCTTCCGAAACATGCAAGTCAATTTCATAGGAACTATAAATCAACCATCTACTCATCATTACCACACTCAATTAGACATCGACCTACCAATCAGAATTAGCTCGTTCTACGGGATCATGAAATATGCATGAAAATGCAACTAAATGAACTCACATGGTATACAAAAACAAAATAACAGAATGTCCTACATGAAACAAACATAAATAATACGAACAACATGCATGAATTACCACTAACATGCAAAATATGATATCTATATGAACACAATGACACACTAACACTACAAATAACTACTATACACTACTTATCCCCAAACCACCCCCAAACCTAAAATATTCAATGTCCCCATTGAATGGAAGATAATACAAGGGATAGTAGGAACATACCTAAATAAAAATGCCGAAACACGTGGGTTGCCTCCCACGAAGCGCCTTTATTTAAAGTCTTTAGCTAGACATGGCCATGGCTTTTTATCTTGAAAATTTCTACACCGTATCTCTCTATATGGCCATTTAATTATCTTTTCCGGGGCTACGGCCTTGATGACAAGTTTCCGCCTTCTTTGCTCCTCAAAAGTGTCAAAAACATTGTTCTCTTCACTACCTGACAAGTTAGCAACAATAATAATAGGCAAAGTAGATGATTGACCCAAATATGCATACCTCAGGTGATCTGATAGTTTAAACTCGAGTCTGGAAGTTTCTTCAACATGATGATTTTCATTATTAACCACCAAAGACTGAGCAAGAGTGGAAATAGACGGATTAGGAACGAAAGTGGGTGGTTCACCAACAGAGGTCTTAATACTTAGGATCAAAAGAACTATCCTCAAGTTGGATTTCATGCTTAGAACAAATGACCTTCAATTCCTCTAACATCTCATCAGAAGTAAAATTCCTATACAACTCATGAAGATCTTCATTACCCTCAATCAAAACATCTTCCTCAAGAAAAGACTCAATTGCACTATCCTCAAGATTTGACCATGAAACCACCTCATCAACCAGCACCTTAGAATCCTAGAGATCAGCCAAGCCTAGTGACTCACACTCTTCCTCCTCATCACTATCCACCACAGGTTCTGACAAAATAGAATTTTCTTCTTTTTCTGTAGGATCCTAATCATGAATTCCTTCTTCATCCTCAATTGTTATTCCAGATCTGAGTGTTATGGCATTAACCTGCTCCATGCCATCTTGTTTTCCTGGATTTACCTCTGTGTCACTAGGAAGAACTCCCTGCGGTCCATTGAGAAAGGCACTTGAAAATTGCCCAATCTGATTCTCCAATGTCTTGAGAGATACCGCCTGACTTTTAATCATCAACCTCAATTCATCCAATTCAGATTTTTCATTCAAAGATTGACCATCATCCCCATGAAACTGTTGCTGCTGAAAATCTTGATTGTTGCTCCGGCCGAAATTGGGATGATAGGTGGCTGGAGCTAGTTGCAAAGGTTGTTGGAAGTTGCTCACAAACTGTGCCGATTTAGAAGATATGGCACATTGACTCGTCTCATGTGCGCCCTCATATAGCTCACAAACACTAGCAACTTGAGGCACCCCATGCTTTGACATAAAATCCAATTTCTTATTAAGTGCCTCTAGCTGAGCTATTAGAGCTGTGACTGTAATAACTTCCAGAATTCCTGCTATTTTGTCTTGCGATAATCTCTGAGTTGGATTCTGGTATTCATTCGTAGTCATCATCTCAATTAACTCATAAGCTTCCGCATAGCTCTTAGCCCATAAAGCTCCACCTTATGCTGCATCTAGCATGGGTCTTGACTATGCACCCAAGCCATTATAAAAGTAGTTAATCACCATCCAATCAAGCATCCCATGATGTGGACACTTCCTTAGCATCTCCTTATATCGCTCCCAAGCCTCGCACAAAGATTCTTCAGACTGTTGTGAAAATTGAGTACTAGCGTTCCTGATTGCTGCGGTCTTTGCCATGGGGAAAAATTTAGTGAGAAATTTCTGAGCAAGATCCTCCCATGTCAAAATAGAACCTGCTGGTAGAGAGTGCAACCAGCCCTTAGCTTTATCCCTCAAAGAGAATGGAGAAAGTCTCAATTTGATAGCATCTTCCGACACCCCGTTGATCTTGAAAGTGTCGCAGATCTCAATGAAATTTCGGATGTGCATATTAGGATCCTCCGTAGGAGCACCCCCAAACTGAACCGAATTCTGCACCATCTGAATTATGCTAGGCTTGATTTCGAAAGTATTAGCTGCAATAGCTGGCCTGACAATGCTAAATTGGACGTCATTGATCTTTGGTTGAGAATAATACATCAATGCTTTCGCTGCTGTTGGTTTTCCCATTGCTACCTGCAACACATAAAACTAAATGACTATGTAAGAAACAATCCGAGTAAGTGAACTCTAACGACCACTGATGACAAGCACATAAACTAAAAATAAAACACCGATGATCCCCGGCAGCGGCGCCAAAAACTTGTTTACACAAAATCACGTAAGCGTACGTGGTCACAAGTAATATAAGAATAAGTCAAGTTCATTCCCACAGAGATCTGGTAATGGTTTTAATTCAGTATATGTACCTATGCAACAATGTATGATTATTATTCACTGCTAAGACAATTAACAAATTTGGGTTTTGATTATCTAAATTAACTAAGAAATAAATTAACAACTAAGAATTAATTATCTAATAAAAATTAAAATCGAATTACTTCTACAAGAGTAAACATGGGATCCTAACTTCATTAAATACTTCGCTTAGAGTTGATGCCTTTAATTTAATCAATGCATGTGATGGTTATGATATCTGATCAGACAACACGAAACAAGTATAGGCTACCTCTCAGTATACGAATACCAAACTAAACATACATCCACAAAAGAGATAGAAGATGAATAGACACCAATTATGCTTAGACCCAATATCTCTATAAGATTTGAAAACATAACGGTTGAAAAACAAGTTGTCTATTAAGATCACATAGGGCAGCATAATATCTCTATTTACACTACAAATCATGATGTTAAAACATCAACCTATCCTATGCTAGCATGGCAAGTTCTAAATCTTAAGATCCAATCTCGCTTCACAAGAGATTAACAAATTAGATGTTAGCTACGCATCTAAACACATGAATCACAACCATACAAGGATATCAAGAATTTACCACACATAAATCTTTAAAGCAATCAAACTACTAAGCTACATAGATAACTCCGTTAGAATCCCATGACAACGATTAGTTCATAATCGAACCGCTCGTCATCATGGGATCTGATGAAACCATGATAAAATCAAAGTATGAAAAGATACAAATAAACCTAAGTAATTGATATGTAATGGTGATACAAATTACAATGGTAGGATATGTTTAATAGGCTCTAGAAGTCTTGCTCAGCAAGGAAACTACCAAATCAGAATTAAAATAGAATATGTTTCCTAAACTGATTCTGTTTTAAAGGAAAATTCGTAACTGACTTTTCTTCATTATTTCTGGGCCGTTCCAGTTATGTTTGGACATCTGGATCACTTTAGAATGATAGAGAATCTCGTTAGCTTCGCGTGGATAGTAAGATCGTCCAAAACGGACTTGTAGAACTCAAGATATGGCCAAAATAGTGCATCATCAATTCTTTTCCAAGAGCTTTCCCGCACCGCAGCGCCCCAAACTTTCTTTCCAGGATTGTAGAAAATTTCGTTGTCTTCGCGTGAGCTGTAAGATCGCTAAATTTTGACTTCTAGAACTCCAGATATGGCCAAAACAGTGTAGATTGCGCAACCTACCCGAAAAATCTGAGGCCCGTTTTAGGCCCTCAGGGTGGGCTTTTTTTTAGTTTATATATACGAAATTTTTGTCTTTTTTTGCAAAGCTAATATATTAATATACAAAAAAGGAAAATCTTTACAAAAGAAACAATCTCTAAGAGTTACACTTCCGAACTTCTATAATCCAGAATATATAAGAAGCACACCGTACAAATCTTCTCGTATATGACCATTTCGAGAAGTACATCCTTCACACTCAATAAGTCTTCTTGAAAGAATGATTTGTCTTGCATATTATTGATTCTTCCTCGTCTCATGATCCTTCACATCGTATTGCTAAGTTTAATATTCTTGAATTTTATTAAAAATATTATATATTTTTAGATTTTTATCCGGGCCGAAATGGGCTTTTGTCCGGGCTTTTTAAAAGCCCGGGCTTTATCCGGGCTTTTCAAAAGCCCGAGATTTTAACCGGGCTTCGGGAAAAATAGGAGGCCCATCTTAGGCCCTCGGGCCGGGCTTTTCGTGCTTTTTTCGGGATCGGATCGGGCCAGATTTCGGGCTTCGGGCTTTTTGAACATCTCTACCTGAGATATATGACAAACAAATAATGATTTTACTGATTTGCTAACTCACTTAACAAAATATTACCAAGCTCAATAGGAACATAACTCCTATTGAAAACTCGATCGGGAAAAAAACATGACTCTTAGAAAATGGGATGCCATATTAGCAGATTGTTTAATATGAAACAAAGATTATGTTTGTGACTCCCGGAAAGTCCTACCCTCAATTACCTTACCGAAGCGAGATGATAGAGTATATTTTTATATATATTTTAGATGATTTTATTCTCATATTTATTGTGTTTTGCATTGATTTGGATTTTTATTTAATAGATTTGATTGTTTTATTGTAGGAAATAAAGAATTCATGACTTGGAAGGATTTGTAGCAAAAAGAGATATTTTGGAGATAAAATAGGAGAAAATTCATATTATTGGGCTACACGGGCTGTGCTACACTGTTTGGGCCATATCTTGAGTTTCAGAAGTCAGAATTTGACGATCTTACTGTCCACGCGAAGCTTGTGGAATTATCTTTAATTCAGAGGTGGTTCAGTAAGCAAAATCCAACTGGAAGAGCCCAGAAACAGAGGAGAAAAAGAAGTGACGAATTTTAATTAAGGAATCCTATTCAGTTATGGAATCCTATTTATTTAGAGTATTAAAATACTTTTGTTGGGCAAGACTTTTAGAGCCTATATAAACACATCTAGGGTATTATTTTGGAGGAGGTAAATTATTAGGAGGTAATATTAGATCAGATAATATAGTTTAGAGTAGATTAGTATTATTAGTTGGAGATGTAGAGAAACACCATGACTCTTCTTTTGGGTAACAACATTGAAGTTTGAAGGTTTTGTTCTCTTAATCTTTTCTTTGTTCTTATTAGTTTAATTATGTTTTCTTGTTTTACTAGTTATTTTACTTGTTTAATTATTAGCGAGTAGTTATTTCTAGGGCTTAAAGGGAAGCCATGTTTGCACTAATATTGGCATGATTTTCATAGTGATTTGATTGGTTATGGTTAATTCTGATTGATATGTTTTAATCATTAATTTATGTAATTGGCCAATATCATGGATTAATTATATGCAAATAGGGGTATGGATCGAGAGATTTACTTACTAGAGGCACACATACGATTAGCAGAATTGAATTTGAGTGCGGAAGCATCATTGGATTTCTGAGAGCGTTAATTCTTGGAAGAGATTAACTTGACTCTAATTACCTGATTGATTGAATTACTAAAAGTGGTTAATTGTGTTGAATGTTTCGAGAGTGTTAATGCTTGAAAGAGATTAACATACTCTAGTTATAGGATCACATTGATTGCTTTAGCTTAAGAGCCAATTGTGTAAGCATGGTGGACCTGATTGCCCTAGGTTTTAAATAATTTGTTTATCATCTGTTTAATTAGTGTTAATTTAGTTTAATTAGTTAATTAATAATTTCACATATTCGTATGACCCTTGAAACAATTAGCGATAACTGAAAAGGAATTAGTAGAACCTGTCTCCTTGTGGATTCGACCCGCTTGCCATTTGTACTAGCAATAGACACCGTGCGCTTGCGGTTAGACATAATTTGACACATCAAGTTTTTGGCGCCGCTGCCGGGGAGACAGCGAGTTTCTATTGATTTTAATTTAGTTGTTTAGATTGTTTCCATTGTCTCGTTGGAACCTTTGTTCCAATTGAGGCAGATTTTACTACGTTTTCTTGGCTTTATTGAGTGTCTACAGGTTTGCAATGGGTGAAGTTGATACTTTTGCACTACTCTCTTCCATGTTAGAGGCACGCACTCAAGAAATTGCCTCATTCAACCCTACAGAGCCCATTATGCGTCCAATGAGTATTAATGAGATGTCACAAGTGGCCCCTAAAACTTACAACTTCTGTCCAATTTGTGGTGTCCATGGTCATTATGGTTTGGAATGCTATTACAATGTCTATAATTCTCAGAATGCTCAGTGCGGACAAATGAATTCTTTTGAAGAAGGATATGGGTACAATCATTATTCAAACACTTTTGATCAAGAATGCGTGAATCAACCAGATTTCTACTACCAGGACAATGGTGCTCAAAATTTTTTATATCATAATCAGCAACAGTTTGAGCAACAATATTATCAGTCATATGAGCAGCCGCCACAACAAGAATATCAATATCCTCCTCTACAAGAAGATCTACATGTTTCTCAACCCAGCGTAGATGTGCAAGCTGATCAGACAAATGAGATGTGGGATATCTTGAATAAACTGCTAAAGAGTTCTGAAGAACAAGCCGAGGCAATCAAAGGATTAGAAACTCAAAGTTTGGCGATTGAATCTCAAATTGCAAAGTTGGCTAACTCTTCTACTACAGGGCAGCTTGACTATTTACCATCATCATCTATCCGATCCGAAGAGGACCTGATTGCTATCAATCTCACAAGCGATCAGGAATATGATAGTTTCTCCATGTATGTTGATGATGAGGCCATTGATAAAGAGAAGGAGCATGCCACCGATGACGAGATCAATGATGTTGTTGTTACCGAGAACAATGTGACTAATGATGAGGCTACAAAGGAAAGCAATACAGAGATGGTTATTGTTTCTCTTCCACAACCTGTGCCTAAGCTACCATGTATTGATAAATTTGCTCTCGGTCTAGCTTCTACTTACAAGGCTTCTTTGCTCAAGAACACTTATTTCAAGGTTGATGTGATAACAAATATTGTCCAAGATGATATTTCTCAAATTCTGGTTGAGGATCCATACAAAGTGGCTCCTACGTTTGAAGCTCGAGAAGAGGGAGAAGATGGAAGTGTCTTATTAGCCAATGATGTGATAAGCCAAGATGTCCGAATGACTCCAGTGAAAGTGAGGAGTAAAGAAAAGCCACCACCAGAACCTCCACCTTATGTCAAGGGAGTTCAATATTTTCGTGGTGTTGAATTTTATCGCTGTTTTATCACAAAGTTTTCCAAAGTCGTACAAGCACTTAATTCTCTATTGCTTATTAATGACATATTTTATTTTGCTGATGCTTGTTTGGAGACTTTCTGCAGGATAAAGACAATCACTAACACTCTTGATACTTTTTGTGGTGGCGAGTTTATGATCGAGAAAGTGGATATTACGCCTTTACCGGAGTATTTTTTGAGGAGGTCAAGCTAATGACTCTAAATAAGCGCTGCTTGGGAGACAGCGAGTTTCTATTGATTTTAATTTAGTTGTTTAGATTGTTTCCATTGTCTCGTTGGAACCTTTGTTCCAATTGAGGCAGATTTTACTACGTTTTCTTGGCTTTATTGAGTGTCTACAGGTTTGCAATGGGTGAAGTTGATACTTTTGCACTACTCTCTTCCATGTTGGAGGCACGCACTCAAGAAATTGCCTCATTCAACCCTACAGAGCCCATTATGCGTCCAATGAGTATTAATGAGATGTCACAAGTGGCCCCTAAAACTTACAACTTCTGTCCAATTTGTGGTGTCCATGGTCATTATGGTTTGGAATGCTATTACAATGTCTATAATTCTCAGAATGCTCAGTGCGGACAAATGAATTCTTTTGAAGAAGGATATGGGTACAATCAGTATTCAAACACTTTTGATCAAGAATGCGTGAATCAACCAGATTTCTACTACCAGGACAATGGTGCTCAAAATTTTTCATATCATAATCAGCAACAGTTTGAGCAACGATATTATCAGTCATATGAGCAGCCGCCACAACAAGAATATCAATATCCTCCTCTACAAGAAGATCTACATGTTTCTCAACCCAGCGTAGATGTGCAAGCTGATCAGACAAATGAGATGTGGGATATCTTGAATAAACTGCTAAAGAGTTCTGAAGAACAAGCCGAGGCAATCAAAGGATTAGAAACTCAAAGTTTGGCGATTGAATCTCAAATTGCAAAGTTGGCTAACTCTTCTACTACAGGGCAGCTTGACTATTTACCATCATCATCTATCCAATCCGAAGAGGACCTGATTGCTATCAATCTCACAAGCGATCAGGAATATGATAGTTTCTCCATGTATGTTGATGATGAGGCTATTGATAAAGAGAAGGAGCATGCCACCGATGACGAGATCAATGATGTTATTGTTACCGAGAACAATGTGACTAATGATGAGGCTACAAAGGAAAGCAATACAGAGATGGTTATTGTTTCTCTTCCACAACCTGTGCCTAAGCTACCATGTATTGATAAATTTGCTCTCGATCTAGCTTCTACTTACAAGGCTTCTTTGCTCAAGAACACTTATTTCAAGGTTGATGTGATAACAAATATTGTCCAAGATGATATTTCTCAAATTCTGGTTGAGGATCCATACAAAGTGGCTCCTACGTTTGAAGCTCGAGAAGAGGGAGAAGATGGAAGTGTCTTATTAGCCAATGATGTGATAAGCCAAGATGTCCGAATGACTCCAGTGAAAGTGAGGAGTAAAGAAAAGCCACCACCAGAACCTCCACCTTATGTCAAGGGAGTTCAATATTTTCGTGGTGTTGAATTTTATCGCTGTTTTATCACAAAGTTTTCCAAAGCCGTACAAGCACTTAATTCTCTATTGCTTATTAATGACATATTTTATTTTGCTGATGCTTGTTTGGAGACTTTCTGCAGGATAAAGACAATCACTAACACTCTTGATACTTTTTGTGGTGGCGAGTTTATGATCGAGAAAGTGGATATTACGCCTTTACCGGAGTATTTTTTGAGGAGGTCAAGCTAATGACTCTAAATAAGCGCTGCTTGGGAGGCAACCCATGATTTTTATAAGGTTAGTAGGTTTTTTATTTCATTTTCTTATAAAAAAAAAAAAAATTGTGTTGTATGTGTTCTCTTAAAAAAAAAAAAAATCGGAACAGTGAACAGTAACGCAACCTGCGCCCCAGTCACGCAACCTGCGCCAGCGTTACTGCATTCAGCGCAATTTACGCCTGGGTAACGCAGGCTGCTCCTGCATTACACCCTGTATATACCCCCCTAACACGCATTCACGTCCTGCGTGTCTCCGTTGTTTCCGTCCAGCGCACCTGTGACGCAGCTGGCTGCTGCGTTACTCATCCCTTCTGCCAGAATTTTTTTTGTTTTTCCCGAAAATTTTTGTTTTTCCAACAAAAATTCCACCAAATTCAATTCTAACTCAAATTCTTTCCCTCCCTAAATCCTATATCTATCCTAGATCAATTCCATACCATCCTAAATCTCTCCTACACTCTAAATTTTTTTTATTCAACCTATCCATCATCTTATATATATGCACACCTATACATACAAATCCAATTCCTTTTCTATTTCTTTAAATCTCTAAAAATTCAATTCTAAAGAGGAATTAATTGCAAGTTCACCTCTCCAATTCGTAGTGGGTTTATTTCTTCTCTAAAATCTTATTTGATTACGAATTTGTGTTCTTGTAAATTGGGATTTTGTATTATTCTTGGAATTTGGGCTATTTTTGGTGTGATATTGTTTGGAAATTATTGGTTGAGCTTCTTGGGAGTTGGGTATTGATTCTTATGGCTTCTAAGCGTGGGAGAGGTGATTCTAGTGTTGTGAAATTTTCGTCTTCGACGGCGGAGGTTGAATTTATAGGCGGAGGTTACATGGATTCCAGGGGAGTTTTCTTTCTTTTCTTTTTAGTGTAGTTTTATTTTGTTTTTAGTTATAGTTTTGTATTTTGTTCATTACTTCATTGGGGACAATGAACCGCTTAAGTGTGGGGAAGGGTTCTTAATGTTAGAGAATTTTTATAAAAAATTTCAAAAAAAATTTCAAAAATTAAAAATACCAAAAATAATTCTAGCCATGCAATTTGATTAGTTGTTGTATTTTGCTTGATACACCCATGCATGCGTAGAATTCTTGTGTTATTGACGCTTTTGTATGAGAAGTGACGTGCTTTGTTCTTGTGCACACACTTTCACTAGCAAGTTGAAGCTGGTAGACTTAATTGGATGTTGTAAGTGATTAGAATGACATGAATATGTGCAAGATGACTTGGTTTTCATGCTTTGAGTACAAGTAGGTGCGTTAGAGAGTCTTGTTACCTGGGATTGATTATGTTTTGTCACACCAAGTGAGTTTTGAGCCTATATGCATATCTTTTGCATGATTTTTCGTTTGCTTGAGTGTCCACATGTTGTTTACATTGCTAGCACTTACTTGAGATCTTTCTTAAGATGCATGACATTACTTGATGATGAGATGATAAAGGCACTTAGGTTTAACCTCATATTTCCCATATTTCCACACCTTTTATACATGATCAATTAGTTAACCCGTTGAGCTTAATCCTATTCTTTCGGTGACACACCACATTACTTGCCATTATCCTTTTTATTCTATTGGCCTTACATTGAATTTGAACCTAAATTGTCAAAGGCTAGTATCGTGCTTAAGGGAGTAATAAGGTGTTCACAAAAGGGGGGGTTATTGATGATCATACCATTGGGGAATATTGATTTTGGTTGATGCTTGCTAGTCGAAATTCATAATAATATCTATGGATCATTGTGCTTATTCCTTAGCTCTCAGAAAAAGAAGAAAAAAAAAAGAGAAAAAAAAACAGAAAAAAAATAAAAAAAAATAAATATGAGAGCATTCTTATCTTTTGTGATCCTACTTTGATTCGACTAGACAAGGTGTTTATTGGAAAATAATAAAAATCCACGTGTGGGGAAGTATTTGTTTTAATAGAAAGGGAATTGAATAATGATTATTGTTGGGTACTTAGGGCTGTAAATGAGTCGAACCGAGCCGAACTCTTAACTGTTCGTGTATCAACTCGTTATAAATACATCGAACTCGAACTCGAGCTCGAACTTTGATCGAGCCAATTTTTTTGTTTGTGTATCGACTCGTTAAGAAATTTTTTATTCACGAACATGTTCGCGAACAGTTCACGAACATGTCTAACGAGCTACTATTCACGAACATCTCATAAATAGTGTTCATGATTTCGTGTACATGAACACTTCAACCTTTTTTTTCTATAAAATTTTTAAGGCATATAAAATTGGGGGATGAAACATTAAAAACTCAAAAAATGCTTCGAATTTAGACTTATCAAGGAATCAAATTTGGATCAAGTTTAGTTAATACATAACGAACTAATGTTATAATTTAGAATGTAACAAATGTATAATTTAAATATTATTAATAAAAATAATTTATAAATTTAAACAAAAAAATATAATGATTAGACAAAATAAAATAACATATTACTTCGTCACATTCACTTATACAATTATTTATAAATTATCATCAATTCAAGAACTCCCGTTAAATGTTAATGAAATATGTTCACGAATATATATATATATATATATATATATATATATATATATATATGAAATTTGTGCATAAACTTATTCATGAACCATATTTACGAACAAGGCTCACGATCTATATTAATGAACTTGCTCATAAATTATATAATCGAACTTGTTCGCGAACTTTCGAGCTGAACTATGTCGTGTTCGGGTTCAGCTCATTTACGAGACGAACCTTAAAATCGTGTTCATGTTTGACTCGCTTACAAATCGAACCGAACTCAAATCGAACTTTTTTCGAACCGGACACCGAACTGTTCGTGAACGTATCGACTCATTTACAGCCCTATGGGTACTAGCTTTTGACATTTAACATGTTTTAGCTTTACTTGACATACCTGGTCCCTAGCCCACGCTACAACCCGAATAAAGACCTTTTGATTGTCATCAGTGATGTATGTTGTGTTGAGAGTGAGATTGATTGCGAGTGTCAAGTTGTGTTTATGATTTTGTTGGAATTGAGTGATACACTTAACCTTGTTCTTGAGTGAATATTCGTTTTTGAGTGAAAGGTGAGTTATTACTTATTTTGGCATAGGAGATCCCAGGTTTAGACTTAAAGATGTGTTTCTTGTGGGCTTAGCATGATTACCAACGATTTTTACACTTGACATGAATTTTTATGACCTTCTGCATGTTGGTTGAGTAGACTACGTGAATACTTGCACTTTCGACACCAAGACAACGTATGTTTGCTTTGATTCTTAAGTTGATGTGGCATGAGAGGACTTGTGTGTGTGGTGTTGTGTTAGCATTGATCTTTTGCATGGTTAGATGAATTTTGTGGGTACATTCACTATAAACCCTCACGAGACAACACTCGTCCTACTAGGGCTGCCTAGGGGTTTAACGGCTTGTTGCATATGCTCAATGCAATCGTGTCATCTACGAAAGTGATGTTTGTTAGGACTTAGTTTTTATTTCATTTATTTGCCCGAGGACGTGCAAATGCTAAGTGTGGGGATGTTTGATAGAGTATATTTTTATATATATTTTAGATGATTTTATTCTCATATTTATTGTGTTTTGCATTGATTTGGATTTTTATTTAATAGATTTGATTGTTTTATTGTAGGAAATAAAGAATTCATGACTTGGAAGGATTTGGAGCAAAAAGAGCTATTTTGGAGATAAAATAGGAGAAAATTCGTATTATTGGGCTACACGGGCTGTGCTACACTGTTTGGGCCATATCTTGAGTTCCAGAAGTCAGAATTTGACGATCTTACTGTCCACGCGAAGCTTGTGGAATTATCTTTAATTCAGAGGTGGTCCAGTAAGCAAAATCCAACTGGAAGAGCCCAGAAACAGAGGAGAAAAAGAAGTGACGAATTTTAATTAAGGAATCCTATTCAGTTATGGAATCCTATTTATTTAGAGTATTAAAATACTTTTATTGGGCAAGACTTTTAGAGCCTATATAAACACATCTAGGGTATTATTTTGGAGGAGGTAAATTATTAGGAGGTAATATTAGATCAGATAATATAGTTTAGAGTAGATTAGTATTATTAGTTGGAGATGTAGAGAAACACCATGACTCTTCTTTTGGGTAACAACATTGAAGTTTGAAGGTTTTGTTCTCTTAATCTTTTCTTTGTTCTTATTAGTTTAATTATGTTTTCTTGTTTTACTAGTTATTTTACTTGTTTAATTATTAGCGAGTAGTTATTTCTAGGGCTTAAAGGGAAGCCATGTTTGCACTAATATTGGCATGATTTTCATAGTGATTTGATTGGTTATGGTTAATTCTGATTGATATGTTTTAATCATTAATTTGTGTAATTGGCCAATATCATGGATTAATTATATGCAAATAGGGGTATGGATCGAGAGATTTACTTACTAGAGGCACACATACGATAAGCAGAATTGAATTTGAGTGCGGAAGCATCATTGGATTTCTGAGAGCGTTAATTCTTGGAAGAGATTAACTTGACTCTAATTACCTGATTGATTGAATTACTAAAAGTGGTTAATTGTGTTGAATGTTTCGAGAGTGTTAATGCTTGAAAGAGATTAACATACTCTAGTTATAGGATCACATTGATTGCTTTAGCTTAAGAGCCAATTGTGTAAGCATGGTGGACCTGATTGCCCTAGGTTTTAAATAATTTGTTTATCATCTGTTTAATTAGTGTTAATTTAGTTTAATTAGTTAATTAATAATTTCACATATTCGTATGACCCTTGAAACAATTAGCGATAACTGAAAAGGAATTAGTAGAACCTGTCTCCTTGTGGATTCGACCCGCTTGCCATTTGTACTAGCAATAGACACCGTGCGCTTGCGGTTAGGTATAAATTGACATATCATGAGAACACATATGCACCTTACTCTTTATGGCCTGAACCGCAACCAAACAGTCATATTCAATCTCCACCATCGTCCATTGTTTCTTTTATCCAGCTGAGTGCTTCTTTGATTGCAATGGCTTCAGATAATTCTGGAGAAACTATGTCACTTACGTGATCTCTCGCTATCATGCCAATACCACAAGAAGACTGATCACTAAACAAGGTTGCATCGACTGTTACCTCTATCATGTCCGTTTGAGGTTTAACCCAAATAACAGCTCCATCTCGTTCAAACAAACTCAGAAATAGAACCTTTGTGGAAATCTTTTAGGCCGATGTCCATTGTAAAAGGTACTGCTTAGCTAATGCAGTCACTTGATAAGAACGAGTATGCTTTTGCTTTCATACCACGTAGTTTCGGGCCTTCCAAATAGCCCAACACATAGTCAAAATTTCTGCACGTAGAGACATATTATAATGATTCATCACGTGAGACATCCAACTATAAAAGTCATTTCCCTCTGTCAGATTCATGTTTGGATATATAATATGTGCGCCAACACTGAACCGCAAACGGGCATAGAACCAGAGCATGAAATATTGTTTCTTCTTCTCTACAACACATTGGGCAAACACTAAGAACTGGGACAAACTTCTGTCTTAGCATGATTAGAGTTGGTAAATAATTTGACTATATATTAGAATCATTCAAAATCACCACTAAAATTTAGCTTAATCTTATTATCATTATCTTAATTTATTAATCGTTTATAAACATATATTAGAGTTAATCAAATCATCACTTCTTAGGAATTATGTTGTTCTGGATGATAATTCAAAACACCTAAAACATATTTTATATAAGTAAGTTTGTAGTTGTTCAACGGATGGCATGTTTATCAGCTCCGTTGAAGAGGAAACTTAGCAATGGATAAGTCATTTTGTAACATGTACTGAAAGACTCATGTTATGATTTGAGAGTGTAGTTGATAGATTTTATAAGTCATGTTGACTATCAATGGATATACAGAATAGGTTAGCTAATTGTAAATAGGTTGTGCTTTATAATTCTATATAAGTGAAAATGATATCTCAACGAATAAACAATACACATCAACGGATAAGGCTCATCGATGGATAATAAGACGATCAACCCTCAATAGATATTAGCCCTCAATGGATAAGCACATCAATAGATAATATCTCGATCCTAGCAGTTGATAGTGACTTGACAAGTCTGACAAATCACATGGGTTGATATATTCTCAAAGTGCATGGAAGCCAGAAAATGGAGACCTCGAAGAAGAAGAAACATTCATTTTCTATACAATCAAATTGGATGATATTTTTAAAGAAAATTTTGTCAAAAACAATTATCCAGTTTACTCACATGAAGACAAGGAGTGAAGAAGCATGCCTACTAGACCTAGAATATTGTATTACTTTATTTCTAGTAGGTGTTGTAAACTTTGGTATATATAACCAAGTGTAGCAGTTGCTTTGTAACTAAGAAACACAAGTGCTTTGCTATAATAGTTAGGGATTTCTTGTAAAACAAAGCACTGAAACTGCAGCTGTGTTTCAAACACAGATTACTTCTTCAGTATATATCTCAGGTGGATCATACAACTCCACCTGAAATTTTAAAAATTGTTGAGTATTTATTTTTCTTTTATTCACTAGTTTTTACAGTTCTGTTCATACACAAACTACTTAGCCTTAAGAAGTTTGAAAATTTTATTAAGGTTGTATCCAACCCCGCTACAATCTTAGATTGTATTGTTGGGAAACAACATCACTACAATTCATACTAATCATATCATCATCTCAATTGCTTAAAGTGGTTACATACAATAATAAGTCGATTTAACGTATCCATAAATTAAATATTTTTTTATGTGATGAAATATTTGTTAAGTAATCGCTTTTTAATTTAAATCAGTCGAAATTTTACTATTATATAAAACCTTTACTGTAAGAACCCAGATTTTTGGGTAGAATTAAAACTTTTATTATGTATTGATGTAAGAGTGAACAGTGGTTACAACTACAAGGTAATACTGGCTTTAAAGGATGAATAATGAAAGGATATATATTCCCAGGTTATATGGCCTGAAGGATGCTATTGGGTGATAACTTAGGTTAGAATAATCTATCTCCTAGAAAGTTAAGATAAGATTCCCTAGAGAGAAATAGATACCCTCATGTCATCCAAATCAATATCTATTATAAGCCCAGCGGTTCCGTAAAAAGGTTAAGGAACACTCGAGGGTGAACCAGGTTCATTTTCCTAACTATAGGAATTAAATAAAAATAAGTGATGAATAGTGATTTTGGTTGAATTTGGAATATTATTATAATAATGTTATACCCGGTATTCGGAACGGATTTCTGAGTTCGTATTAGTGATCCAGGAGGAAAATAAGTGTATGTAAAAGCTGTCGGATTCAGAAACAGAGCACTTTCATTTTCTCCGAGAATTCCCTGGACACTGCCAAACTTAAGGATTTATTTAAGGGATTTAAGGAATTTAAATTCGAGAAGTATTAAGAAAGATGGAGAATGTTATTATAAATATTAAGAAGGTTTTCGGTAAAACCCTAACTAGAAACGAATGAGTTATTCTCTCGAACGATCAACGAATTAAGCAATAAACGGACAAAGAAACAAGCAGAGAACCAAGAGACAAGCATGTGCAAGTGGATAAGATCAAGTAACTAGGTTGGTTACCAAAGGAACTAGGATAACTAGAAGCCTAACCAAGTGTTTAGCTTCATTACATCATCAAACCACAAGATCAAGACACATGCCCCTTAATTTACCTCATGCATGACATACCACCTTTAATAAAGCTACTTTAGCTAGATATTATCAAGATGTGGTGTATTATGCAAGAGAACCAAGCAAGCCAAGGTCAAAAACTCCATCTCTCCATTTCTTTCAAAACTGCCCAGCACAAACACCTCCAAGAATAAAATTCATATCTCCATTTTCATCCATGATAAAATCACCAAATTTTAACCACAACCTCTCCACTCCATGGGCAATATTCGCTCCAAATTTCATAGCAATCAAAGTAGTATAGCCTAGGCAAATCACCTCCCCAAGTTGAAGAATCAAACTGTCCTGATGCTTGACAGTTTCTGGACAGATTTTCTAATGGCCATATCTCCTTCATTACTCAATGAAATTTGGTGTTCTTTAGCTTTTTGGAAAGCTGGTTAGATTCTCTACAATTCTTCTTTAGGACCCTCATCCAGAAAAGCAAGGTAAGGACCTCGTTTTTGCATTTCTTTGGACTGATGAATAGTAACTCCGAAGTGATTAACTAGTTTTCTTGTTTTGTTCTTAAGGATTAAGCTATATAAAGACTATCTAAGGCTTGTTAAGTGTTTATAAACACTTGATAGTGTTCCTAGAGCTTCCAAGAAGGTAAACCCTTAACCCACCTTTGAGTTTTATATGAGATTTGATGGTGTTTATGGCTTGTATGCATGATTTAGAGCGTGTATGTTATGCGGGTGTTATAAAAATGTTAAAATATATTTTGTGGCTCCAAGACCTGTTGAGACAGTGAGGAAGATGATAAATAGTGTCCATGAGTGTTGGTTGTTGGTTGAATGATTATTTGGGTTGTTTGAAAATTGGATTATTCGTTTTTAAGCCGTTATAATGCCAAAATTTTGTTAACCTTAAGAACACGAGTTTGACAGTAGGTATAAGTCACTTATTAGCTTCGATTTCTTCCATGATAAGCTATATTATGTTATAAGCTTCGTTTTGATATAAAGATCGTATGAAATGGACTTACGGTTTAGGAGTTATGATTAAATTCGTAAAAGAGGTTCGAAACCGTAATCAAAAGTTCGTAACTGAAATTGGATTCTTTTAATTGTACGAAATCAGTGGCGAATCTTGATAATTAAATAATAGAGATAAAAAGGAAGGTGTGGGAGAAGACCGCATGTCAAATGGATCGTTTTCCGATTTTATAAAAATGTTCGAATCTAGGTTAAGTACGAAAGTACCCCTAAGAGGTATACTTGGTTATAACTTCGGTAAACCACTTAGAAAACGATCGATAAATATCGAGGTCTAATCTTTCGACTTTAAAACTTATACGATTTAAATACTTACCATATGTAAGTGTAATGTCATGCTTTAGTAACGAACAAGTATCGGGTAATAAAAGCAATAGTAAGAGTGAATTAAAGGGGTATAACGAAACGACTTGAAAACGTGTTTCGATTTAAGTAAAGTTTATGCGTAACCTTTTGAAAGGTGTTAAGTGATTAATCCCGAATGCCTTGGCTAATTATAGATCATCAGGCTGACCCGGGACACGCTACTACTACCCCTACTCGTACTCGATTTCCAGGCAAGTTTCCAATACTTGGAACTGTTGTTGTGATAATATATATATATGATGATTGTTGTATACATATGCCATAGCATGCATGTCTACTTTCAAGTTATATTGCAATACTTGTTCCCTGAATTGATATTGGCTTATAGACTAGATACGATATATCAGTATAAGCCGGACTTTTGGTTAAGACCCTTAGTGAAGGGCATGTAATATTCATTCTTTAAATGTAGACCGGGAGTCGGTATTTTGAGATATAGATGTAGTCTTGGAAACCCGGAGGGATTCCAACGACAGATTAGTATTCCGTTTGAGGAATGTTATTATTAAACATTAATTATATTTCCATAAAGTATTATTTACTTAGAAATCTTTCGAGAAATGTTATTTGAGCATTATCTCAGTCGAGAAATAGTAAATGAATATTATTTCGAATATTCATTTAGAGTTTGATTATTTCATGAATATTATTTCAAGATTCATTTAGAATATTGTTTATTAAATGAATATTATTTTCAAATATTCATTTAAGGTTTTATCTATTCAATGAATATTACCTTAAGATATTTCTTTGAAATTCTAATTACTTAAGGAACATTATTTCAAATATTCCTTGAGAGTATTGATTACTAAATGAATATTAATTAGATATTCATTTAGAATAGTATTTATTAAATGAATATTATTCAAATATTCATTTAAGGTTTTATTTACTTAATAATCATTATTTTAAATATTTATTTGAGTTTATCTATTTATCGAATATCATCTTGAATATTCATTTGATCCTTATTTATTTAATGAATATTACTTTCGAATATTCATTTAAGGTTTGATTTACTTAATGAATATTATTTTAAAATATTCATTGGAAGTTCTATTTACTCAAGGAATATTACTTCGAATATTCCTTTAAAGTTTTGACTACTAAATGAATATTATTTTGGATATTCATTTAGAATATTATTTGTGTAATGAATATTATTTGGATATTCATTTGGAATGTTATTGATTAAATGAATATTATTTTCAAATATTCATTTAAGGTTTGATTTATTCAGTAAATATTATTTTAAATATTTATTTAAGTTTATTTATTCAATGAATATTATTTTAAATATTCATTTAAGAAGAGATTTATTTAATAAATAATTCTATATATTCATTCGAGGATTACTTACGAGCAATATTATGATTTAATAATATTCCGTAATTATTATTGACTTAATAAATATTCTTGGAATATTTAATAAAATTCTTTTGAATTCTTTTTGTAATGATTTATATTATTCAAAGGTTATCCTTCACCTTCAGATATTATGTGAAATATTTCGAAGTCTTTTATGACTATTTTATCAAGGGGAGGTTCCCAACACTTTATTTTCGTTTAAATCTATCTTATAAGAAGATTTAAATACTCGCTCAACTTCCAAAAATTATATAAGGGGACCTCACTTGGAGATGTTATTTATTGGACTGCCCGGTCCTATACTTGCTAAAACTATCTTGTCACTCACATCTTGATTCTTTCAAGCATCGATATGAGTCTTTTGGTTACCTCCTCAACGCTCGAGGGGTATGATTGATGTAACAAGTTTATATCCATTAACAAGCATCAGCTTGGGAAATATTGGTGAATTTTCCTTTCCAATTAGATACGACTACTTTGTGGAGTCCTATCAACAAGTGTTACACTTGGGGAAAAAGGGGAACGAACTTTACGTTTCAGAGTCATGGATGATATTCGAACTAGGAGACGCGTAAGTGGCCGAGTGGCGCCGGTCCAGCAATAGCCCACCGTTGGCTGAGGAGTTCCAGAGGGCGGTAGATAAGAAATTCCGTCGGAGCTACCTTCTACATGTAGAGAACGACTGATGAGATGCATGACATACGACTGATCATCGTAAACGTCAGGGCATCTGGCGCGGCAATGCTCCCGTATTAGTTCATCTTCTAAAAGTGAGAAATTTCTACAACACTGTTGGTGTTGGCAATGTGAAAAAGTGTTGAAACCGGAATTGCAATATTTTTCCTGCAAGTTCCTCTTTTATGATAATTGAGAATATCTTGCTTATCTTTTGCATAGCAGATATTTATTCAAAACAAATATATTTTTGAGTTACCTTGTAACTTCATCTCATACCTTATATTGGTACTACATCGTTAATGCATGGCATATGGTTTCAAAGATATTTTGAACTGTCATATATTATTGTCGTTCAATTGTATTTTTGGTGGGCTATTGCTCACCCTTGCTTTATTTATTTATATTACAACAACAGCTAGATCAGATGGCCGCGCAAGGCGCACACAGCGTAAGCAGGTGTCAACCATCAGAGGTTTACCGCTAAGGTCTTGGCTACCGTTGTTGAGGATGCAACTACTGGTAGGCTAGTTGTTAGCAATTGAGCCTCAAATGTATTTATATTATGGTATCTATTAATGGATGGCAAAGAGTATGTAATTGTACAATTGTAATTCTTTGGGTTGTAAGAACTCAAACTTGTGATTAATAATATTGATTGGTTACTCTGATTTCATCTCTGGGACTATAATGGGTGTGTTTTATGTTGTTGTTTTGGGTCATAAGGTTGTAATTTAAATTATGTTGGTTTTGTGGTTGGATATTGAGACCGTAACGACCAGATCCCTGACCCTGGATCTGGGGGTGTTACATTTACGCACTGTTTTTGTATGTTTTATTATTTTTGCTCTTTTTTTATTTTATAAATATCCTATTTTATGTGGAGGAGTCATAGAAGTTTTATTATTAATTACGAATCACAAATTTCTTTTATCTTTTTCTAATTTGTCTACATTGTCCAAAACACTAATCATAATATAGTCCTTTACTATAATATACTTAAAATAGTCGACTAAGTCGCACTTCGCGGCGGCCTTTTAATGTATTTTATTAAACTCTAAATATAGATTATTTAAGAATGAAATTTAAGAAACCAATTTTTATAATATTATATAATAAATTAACACAACATGTATTGTTCAAATAAATATACATAGAAACATTTATATTTTTTTCTATTTATACCTATTTGTATCATGTTTTCTCGGGTCGACACTCATTAAATTAAAACCTGATCCAGTCCAAAATTTATTGGAATTGGATTTGGATTTGGATATTGTGTAACGCCCCAAATCATAATATTTAATTAAATAATAAATATAGACTTGAGTCGTTAACAAAACTTAAAACTTAAATTAATACATCGGTTTAATAATTTACATAATTGTACTTAATACAATCAAGAGTGTTTCTAACGCGAACTATGTTGACAAATGACAATGTTTCCAGAATCTAGTTTAAAGTGATATCCCCGAAGGAATCCTTCATACTACTGCCAAAAGTAATATTACATAAGTCCACGGCCTATAGATATTACTTGATGCAAGGTTTTGAAGCACTGAAGCCATCTAATTGCGTGGATTAAAACTTCCACATTTCCCTTTCCCTTTCGGGTTAGATGCCTCACCAATCTCATGCTTAGCTGTAATATTAGTAAACAGCAAGAGTGAGCAACTCGTAATGCTCAACAAGAAAGAAAAACAATTGAATATGGAGCAGGAGTATCATAAAGAAGAGAAAACCATTTTATCTTATAGCTTCATAAATGCTGAAAAGGAACAAGACTTTTAAGATATCAGCGAGCGCAAAAATTGAGATATAAATCATATACCGATAAAGTATACATATACCTTTCAATTTATTCTTATAACAAGATGTGAAATCATTTATTTCCAGAAACTGAGTGATCTGAAGATCCAGAACCATATTATATAACAACACTAATGGGTGATCAACCATATAGTGTAAACGCTTGCATGCGTTGCAGTGTGGCTAAATATTTTTACCACCTTGTGTGCCACGAAGGCCCCCATGTATGCCACATAGGCCCCGTATAAAAATCGCAGGTGGCAATCTACATACCCCTCACATATCAATGTGGTTTAGCCGTCAAGGCTTATAAATCTCTCGCATATACCTGGAGGTTGTTCTACTCAGTAATTTTAATGGTGCCAACTGGAATGGTCGCTTATCAAAATATAAAAATTAAAACAGTTGATACTTCAATTGAGAAACAGATGAATGTATAAATATTAAATATCATACTTTAGAATCAATCATTGATTCTACAATTAATAACAAAGAATAGGATGAAGGAGAATCGAGTACTCTGAGTAAGAGTTTTAATAATGTATGAAGATATATTGACGAGAGAAAGAAGGTTAAAGATAACTTGCCTTAGTCCTCTACTTACGTAAGTAGCGATATGCTTCTAGTGATGCTTTCTACAAAAGTTTAAATGGCATTTAAATAACAATTAATAGAGTTGATTCCAAAAATCATATTGGCATTTGTAATGCTAACTAATAAAAACATAAAAAGAATAGCCTAGTTGATTTACTTGGAAATGACATATAGGTGTGCACTTAAAACAAGATTGTGCTGAGGTAAGTAAAATCTTAAAAGTGAGATGAGAAAGGCATAACTCAAATTCAGACTTCTCTCTCGATTTCTTGATGTATGTAATTTATGTCATACCCTTAGTATTATGCCTACTTCCAATTAGCCTTCCTACTTGACCGATTTTCAAGGGCATTTGTATACCAAACATATTAACCAATTATCCTCATCTATGGGTTATAAATCATTTTAAATATTCTCCGTTTTAAGACCCCCGTCGGCTGAAGAAAACTTTACACAAAATCGGTGTAAAATATGTAAATAGACTATTTTATTGTATATGTATATTTATCTTGGACAATATTATTTCTCCTTGAATTGCTCTTCAAATCAAATTAAATATATGGAATAGAAAAACACATTCAAATTTATAGAAGATGAAAAATCAAATTTGTAGCGGAGACATATAATTTAAATTTTGATCAACCAAATTTTGATATTTCGACCATAAAACTATACAAAAAACCTGCTCGATTGGAATTAGGCAATGTGTACTTCTAACGTCAGAAAATGTTCCTTCAAGGATCGACTGAAATCTGTATATATCGAGAAGTTCATTTATCAAAAGAAAAAATATTCCACTTCGTATGATTACCGTAAAGAAAACCATATGTTCAATACACTTTAATATACGCATAAAAATTAAAGGAGCAAGACAAAATGAGTACTAGGATAAGAATACTCTCATCAAATAATAAGTTTCTTCTAGATTAAGATCAAATTACTTACGATTTTTATTGTTTGGAATAATAGTGCCTGAAAATTCAATGTCATTATAGTATAAGGATGTGATTTTACGACACTTCGAAAAAGAGAGAACTCATGGTCAAGGTTTCCTCCCACACTTCACGAATTACAATTGGTTTTTTTGCACTTTGATCCATGATATAACATATAGGGTTTACTTTATAGTTTTTTAGTTGTTGTGATTGAACGAGAAAATAAGTTGCAAATGGTACAAATTTTGATTATGTGTACCAGTTGTAAACGCCTTGACTATGCCAGTTTTGTGGTTTCGATACTTATCAAATGTCGTAGCTAAGACCTTAGAGACATAGCGAGAGACATCGATAAGTTGCAAATTTACTTCATCAGATTTGTAGCAAGAGGTATCAAATTCACTGTTTGATACCTTGGGAGGAGCGCCGTACATATGATCTATAATAATAATAATAATAATAATAATAATAATAATAATAATAATAATAATAATAATAATAATAATAATAATAATAATAATAATATATAAGGGTTCAGTAACCTAAGTTTTTTTTGTTGCTGCGATTGAAGGTGAAGAGAAATCATGAACTTTGATCCTGTCACCTATGTTATATATATAGGGGGAGTTTGAGAGTACCCCAAATACCTTACGAATTCTAAACCTATTTGGTTTGGTTTTTATTATGTAGTGTACGACCTATCCTTTTTCAATTCAATGTTAGGTTTGTTTGTAGTTTCCGATTTGATATCGAAAAAGGCAACGAATAGCGTGAATACGATTATTAATAAATGGTATATTTGATAAGATTACAAATTATGAATATTCTTTTTTTCTTTTGGTTGGTGGTCTTTTGTCAACATTTTAAAAAAGATGATCCCAAATATCCAAATCCAAAAAAATAACCTAAAATATTATTTTAAAACGCAACTTGATCGTGTAATATTTTTTAAGAAAATTAAAAGAAAGGGTTTCATGTGCCTGAGGCTTCACAAAGGTCCAAAACCGGACCAGACCGACCCGGACCGGACCGAAGATCGAATTTTATTGAATTCATGGACCGGGGACCGGACCGGTCATAACCGGTCTTTGGGACCGGACCGGACCGGACCGAAAAAACCCGGACCGGACCGGTTTGGACTGGTTAGTTAATATTTTATAAAAAAAATTAATTTTTGTAATTTAATTTTCATTCTTTGTTGATTTATAAATTACTTGGTAAGTTAATTAAAATTTAAAAATAAGTAAATGTCATATTATTTGTAAAGTAACATTAATTTGTAAACGTAATTATAAATTATATTTAGTATGAAATATGAAATTTAATCATTTATATTATAGTGTTTATATATACTATTTCTTAATTTTATTATTTACCAATTTGGATCACTAAAATATGTTATGTGTGAATATTTAATCATTAAACTATATAATTTAAAAGACAAAATAGTGTAAAATTAACTATATACATAAAATCTGGTCTGATCCGGTCCGGACCGGGTGTTTTCAGGGTTTGGACCGGACCGGACCGAAGATCGGATTTTTTTGATTTTACGGACCGGGGACCGGACCGGTTATATTCGATTTGGTCCGATCCTTGGACCGGTAGACCCGGTCCGGTCTAATTTACCGGTCCAGACCGGAAAGTTATGCAGCCCTACCTGAGGGTGACCTCAGGGTTCTACCTGAGGTTAAAACAATTTCAATACAAATTTAAGGGTATTTATGTAAATTATTAAAAAAAGTTTTACATTTACAAAAATGCCCCTGCGGGGCTCCTTACTTTATAGGTACATATCCATTATAACCTTAGGAGATATCTCTGAATACAACCTCAGGCCCAATTTTCTCTAAAAGAAATTACTTTTTCTGAGAACGTAAGCTTAATTTGTGTTTCTCCATAAAAAAAATTAAAAAAATAAAATAAAAAATGCAACATAGATAATCAAACGTGAGACGGTACACATGTTTTGTTGTGATATATGAAATTTGATACGTGACACGTGAACACGATACAAATTGACATGAAAAATATGGTTTTGGATTTTGATTTTTGGTACATAAAACACGAAAGTACACGAACATGAAGTTACACGAAATATTTAGTGTCGGATATGGATTTTTATTTTGCGTACATGAAATATTATATATATAATTGTTATTTTTTATATTTCATAATAAATATTATATACGTATTTTATTTTACGTATTCATTAGTATTTCGTGTTATTTTAATCACTCATTTTACATATTCAGTAGTATTTTGTGTATTCAAATATAATCATTTCGTGCTATTTCCAGTCGTTTCGTATAAGCAAAAAGTATACGAAAATTTCGTGTACTTTCATGTTAACACGAAAAATTTTGTTTCGTGTTCGGACGGGTATGCAAGTACACGAAATGATTTCATATCTTTTTCGGTTTTAGCTATAAATACACGAAAATAAGAAAATACACGACACGAAAGTACACAAAACGACATGATTGCCAAGTCTTTGTGAAACCATTTTTTCAGAATGTGATATTAAGATATTTTAACTTCAAATTATAATATTGAGGACCTTTAAACAAACGTCTTCTTATACGTGTACTAGCTACAAAGATATTATAAATTACACACAAAAATATAAATCTATATTAATAACATAATTTTGACCTTAAATGCAAGGCAAAAAAAATACAACATCGTTCTCATTTAAATTAGAATAATTCATTTGAATATTTAAGTTTAAATTTTTTAAAACTAATTAATTTTGTAGTTGTCAATATAGGAGGAAAAATCTTGCTTAACCATCGAACACTGATATGCAATAAATTTATTAATTTATTACGACACGCTTCTCATTTAACTGAATTCATTCACAACACATAAGAGTGAATTACTATGTTGAACACTGATATGCAATACCATAATGAAATTTTCATAATTTACTAAATTTGTGTATGCAAAATAACTACATATCATAGAATCCCCCCCAAATTTCAACTGAAAACCTAGTTCTAGTGAATTAATCGCAAAATATAAAAAAAAATCACAAGATAGTCACTACGTGACTTACTTAAAAATCATTTAACAATAATCAATCATAATTTACACGCTAAACTAAACAAATTAGGTAATAAGAAAAAGGAAAAATATAATTAGACTTTAAAAAAAACACTATGTCATCGAAAATACAAAAAACTAACAAATAACAATGAAATATAGTTATCCTATAGAAAAACTAAAATCATATGTTATTGTGTTTTACTAACTAAACAAAATATGAAATAAATTTTTTTTTGGGAAATCAGAGAGATGTATTCTAAAACAAAATAATCAAAATCACTACTCACATATTAGAAAACAAATTGCATAACACATTAGTCATTAATTTTTTTTAATATGCAGATGAGGAGAAATATCTCTTGATCTCTTCCAACAGATAGAAATTGATTTTTTTATAATTTGACTTACAAGTACTAACAAACATGAGTAATCGTGCAAATGCTCCTCTAGTTTGAGTAGGGACAAAATATATAATTACTTCGAACTTTTTAAGAACTTTTAAAGAATATACATTATGAAATTGATTTCAATATTCTTTAAATGGATGACAGCTACACTCAATTGGAGACTCATGCCCAGATGAGAAGGGAACGAATGTCGATCGGAGTTGTGGATTTTAATATTGCGTTGGAGGCCCTTTGTGTTGATCCAATGGAGGATATTAGGGTGGCAACAAATGGTTTCTTTTACTTTACTCATTTAACAAATGTAGCAAAGCGCTCTTGGGTCTTCGTAACACACTCTGATCGTTTTTGGTTCAACAAATAAGCTCTTTTCGTTTCACTTTGCAGTGTAAATTTCAGAGCTTTTGGTGATTAAAGTAACCCAACACGATACGATATGAGATAATACAACACTTGATACCAAGTAACACTTGATACGATACAACAGTAAAGGTTTTGACATCATTTGGTATTGCACCTGATGCCCCCTGAAACTAGATTGTTATTTGAAGGCAAGTATCCATAGGGCGATCCTCCGACATTGCTTACCTCTCTTATGGGTAACGAAAATCATCTTTCGGTTAATGATGAAGTTATTTACTATTACATTAAATCTTTTTTGAAAGGGACTTCTTACGGACTTGATAGTTTGAGGGCTCAACATCTGCTTCATGCTTTTTATGGACCTGAGTCTGCCACGGCTAATGAGCTTCTTGCAAACTTAACACCGGTTGTGAACTTGTGGTTAAAAGGCAAATGTCTGATTTTTTTTAGCAGGGTTTATAGTGAGCGCTCCCTTAACGCCTCTACTCAAGACTGATGGTGAATTAGACCAATTGCTGTAGGGTTTATAGAACAATTAGTTTTCAAAGTGGTGATGAAGAAGGTGGGTAAGGTGATGGCTACTTACTTGGGGGATTTTCAATTTGGAGTTGGAATTTCAGGTGTAACATCCCGAATTTTCGAGATATTAAATCTAAATACAAAACTTAAATAAAATGAATTCTTTATTCAAATAATCCAAAATTAACAAAAATCAAATGCAGCGGTCAAATTCAATATTCTAAAATCATCAAATTGGAGACGCGGCTCCACAAATCCAATATTCAATATCTAATAAAATACTGAAAATTTATTCAATAATTCGATAAGTCTTTTTCCATTAATAGCATCTAAATCAAGTAGCACGAAATCCACATAGTTCGAATCCTTAATCTTAACAAGCTTCCAAAAGTCTGAACCTGAAACATATTAAAACAATGAGCTGCGAAGCCTAGCAAGTAACCATCGCCCAACGGCTCAAAAACAATATTTTTAAAAGTGAACAAAATTTCTGAAACTTTAAATCGATAAAAAAAATCAAAAATCAATAAATCATATTTTATTCCCACAGTTCTAAATTACGGTCACACTGTGCCAGTGACACGGCTCTATGTTCGATGGGGCTAGTTTACGTATCTATGTATTCCGAAATGCGCATAAACTAGTTCTATGATTCTATATGCCACACTATCCAGTGACCGGATTCTATGATTCGATGCGCAACTAAAACTGGGGAATTCTAAAATAATTCTTTTCTAAAATCAATTTTCAATATCACAATTTTTGATAACCAAATCAAACAAATATTTGCAACATATTTTATAATAATAGTGAGCAACAAAAAGTCACTTACCTCGAAATCGACTGAATATCAAAATTTAAACATGAACCATCCTATAAATTCAATTAATAAAACATAAAGCAATTAATCATGTATTTTATAACAATTTATAGATAAACAATTACACGGCCACTTAAACAAACTACCAGAAACTATATCTAACTAATCATGTCAAAATAAATTAATGGGCCTTAAAACATTAAACCCAACATGGCACACACGAGACTTATCAAGTTAACATGTAAAACTGCATAGGGGTACTGATCTTTTCTAAATTTAAAATGCAAACAACTTATAATCTAATAATTATTTAATGCAGTTTGCATGCATAATGTGCATCACAATTAATATAAATTATAGAATAAAGCATGCGTAGTCTAGCATCACTTAAATAAATAAATTTATACCTAGTAAAACAAACTTAAGTCATGATCATGCATGTCAGTAATTTTTTTTTCTTTTATCATATAATAACTTGTTTATGAAAATAGCATGGCAAGCCAACGAAATTAACCAGAAATAGCATGATTTTAAATTAAAGAAGCAGACACAAATCATGGTGTAAAGCTAATTTACAATACTACAGTGAATATCTAAATTTACATGTTATAAGACATCTTACAAAGACAAAATGAAGGCTAATAAAATATTAATATTAATCATATAAGCATGCTGCACATATAGAAGTAAGAAGACAAAACAAATTCTTAAAGTAGTAGGGGAAAAGAAAAACATACCGGCGAGTTTCCGAGGCTTGTACAAATTTTATGAATTGTTATCGGTGGGTTCTTATATAGGCACAGAAAATCCTAAAAGCGCTAAAATTAATCAAGATAATCCTAAAACCTTCCTCTAAAATATTTGTAACACCTCCAAGTAATTTCTATTCTACGTACAAAATTAACATATTTAAAAAGATATCGATTTGCTAAATTATTCTCACGCTTCTTTCCTCTAATAACCAATCTTATCCTTAATCTAGTAATTTATACGAAAGGAAATTCTAAATTTCTGATTTCTGAATAAAATAATATCTAATTAAAAATTACTTTAATGTCTAATATTTAATAAAATAAAATAAAATAAATTCACGGATTTTACATCAGGAGGTGCTGATGCTATTTTGCATGCGGTCACTTGATTTGTTGGTGAACTTCAAGATTGCCTTTAATATGATTTATAGGGGGAAGATGTTTGAAGAAGTCAAAGCTAGGTGTCCATCTATATCTTCTTGGGTGGAGTTTCTTTACGGGCAATTGGCTAGGCTATTTTTAGGGTCTGGATGTATATGGTCAGCCCGTGGCATACAAGAAGAGGATCCGTTGAGGCCCGCTCCTCTTTGCACTTACATTACACCCGTTAATTCTCATAATACGTGAGGTATGCACTCTTTCTCTTCAAGCGTGGTATTTGGATGATGGTAATGAATGGGGATTCAATTGAGGTTTCTAAGGCCTTGGCTATTATTCAATCAGAAGGGCGTGGATTGGGTTTGGAGTTAATATAAGGAAGACATAGGTTTTTTGGCATGTTACAGATCCACGTATTTCTCGAGATGGGTTGTTCCCCCTTGATATAGGTAGGCCTCGAGTGGGGTTTAGACTTCTTGGTGGTTCTATAAGCATGGACGGTGGGTTTATATAGGATTTTGTTCGAAAGGCAAAATTATCCATTAAAAGGTCTGCCCCCCCCCCCCCCCCCAAAACCAATGCACTACTTGGCATACATTTATTTTAGTGGTATTTGCAAGAATCTTCCTTCTAAATTTGATTTCTCAGAGAGACATGCAACGGGTTTTTGTTGCTTGCAATCCAACCATGCTCATAATTTTCTATTTGCCACACCAGTAGAGGGATTAGGACGACGTTTGTCACCTATAGAATATCAGATGATTTTGCGGTATAGGCTCATGATTCCTTTATTCAAATGGAGCACATTGTCCGTTATGCATGAGTCGTATGGATGTATTTGGGGAGCACGCTATTCATTGTAAAAAATAATTAGGATTCAAATATCAACATGACATGGTAAATGACGTGCTATATGATGTCTTATGGAGAGTTGGGATTCCTGCTAAAAAAGAGGCGCCTGTTGACTTTCTCACCCTTCCAGGTGAAGTCATATCAACTCTTAGGCTAGTTGATGTGTTAGTTTACAGTTAGAATGGAGAGAAATATATACTTGTATTGATCTTATTGTAGTTTCTTCATTGAGTGGATTTGACAATGGATTGTTTATAGTTGGTCAGGCGACTACAAAGACAGTTGAATTAAATGTACATAAACATGACCAAGCGTGTAGAGATAATCAACACATATTTATGACGTTTGTTGGTGACACATTTGGATTCCTGGCTTCGGATGTAGTTGAGTGTACAACTTGTTGTCCGCCTTACTCGTACGCTTGTATAGACTTTTTATATTTATATTAATGTCGATGGTTTTTAAATTAATAAAAATGATAAGAATTTTGAAAACAAAATATGTTTGTTTTTATTTTTTAATAACTACAAAATGTTTTTCTTTTAAAAATAAAAGGGAACAATAAAAAATAACATCGTATAATACCATAACTTTAAATATTCATTTTAGTTATAAATATTTTTGTAGAATCCGTAAACATAAAATTCAGCCAATTTAATTTTTGAAAATATAAAAGACATTGAATAGATAGAATCAAATAAAAATAATATAATAAATTTACAAATATAAACATAAAAAAGGGAGTTGGGACTTGGGTGGACAAAACATCTGGGAACTTGGGCTGGGCTATATAACCCCTTAAAAAGACCTGCATTGATGGACTAAAAAAAGGCCCAATTGGAAAACCCTAAAGAAACTAGGGTTACGATATAAAGTAAACGATAGATAGAAATAGGTGGGTGTACACAATCTTCTTCTACTTCCGCCCAAACTACAGAGAGAGAGAGAGAGAGAGAGAGAGAGAGGGAGGGAGAGATTAAAAATGCCGGCAGGACATGGACTTAGGTCAAGGACCAGAGACTCATTCTCAAGGGCGTTCAGGAAGAAAGGTACGATCCATCTGTCGACGTACCTGAGGACTTATCACATCGGTGATTATGTTGATATCAAGGTTAATGGTGCTATTCATAAGGGTATGCCCCATAAGTTCTATCATGGTCGCACTGGTCAGGTCTGGAATGTCACCAAACGTGCTATTGGTGTTGAAATCAACAAACAGGTCCCTCTCTCTCCCTCTCTCTCCCTCCCCTTCTCTCCCACTCTCTCCCTCCCCCCCCCCTCTCTCTCTCTTACTGTACTCTGTTTCTCTTTGTTTTTGGTGTTATGGCTTTGAATTTATGTTCATTTTGTTGTTTTACTTGTGGATTTTTATTTTGCGCTGTAATTGAAGTGGTATGTTATTGTTGATGTAGTTGTAAATTTTGGTGGAGACTACATTTTTAGCTAAATGTTGTTTTATTGTGTGAAGAAAATGCTTAGCTATTATGAGTTTAAAAATAACTGGGGTTTATTGCATGTTTTAACTGCTGTAGTAATTGTATTGTGATTCTAACTGAATTGGAGGAGTGTTTAGTACAGTCATATGTGTATTGCTATTGCCTAATTTTCTTGTCTTTTTATTAACAATGCAAGTGGGTATTGATGGATTCTTTCTGTGAGATGTTTGCTTCAAATCAATATCATACATTTTTGTCTAAGATGTTGACCAGAACTGGCCTCTTGTATTTGAGATAATTTGGGGCTGCAGTTGAATTTGTTTATCTGATATTTGGTCACCGAGACACAGCAGTAATTTTATATGTACGAGCAGAGTAGGTTTGATTGATTGTCTATGTTGTTGATTAAGATGGTCGTTTCATTGTATCCTATAATGATTTGGATACATTTTAAATAGGCATTGCACATTCATGTTTTATCAACTGTTTCTTCAACTTTGGTCCATCTTTTTTTCCCCCAATTTTCTTGTTGGAGTTGAATAGCTTGTAATGAGAGCAGAAATTATGTTTATAATTTTTATTACTGGTGTTTTTTTAGTTGTTAATGTAATTTTTTTATGCTAAACTATATGGTGCTTACCAACACAGGTAGGAAACAGGATCATCCGAAAGAGGATCCATGTCCGTATTGAGCATGTTATGCCTTCAAGATGCACTGAGGAAGTCAAGCTAAGGAAGAGGAAGAATGACCAGTTGAAGGCTGAGGCCAAGGCCAGAGGTGAAGTTATTAGTACCAAGAGGCAGCCCGAGGGTCCCAAACCTGGTTTCATGGTAGTAGAAGGTGCAACACTGGAGACGGTCACCCCTATTCCTTATGATGTGGTTAATGATCTCAAGGGTGGATATTAAGTTCTGCTTTGTTTCTGGATCCATATCTAGTTGGTTCGTCTTATGATGTATGAACTTATGCAGTCTTTTCATATCTGTTTGTTTAGACAAAATGTTATGTTTTGCGATC
The DNA here is from genome assembly GCA_037693485.1 of Kitagawia praeruptora. Taxonomy (NCBI): domain Eukaryota; kingdom Viridiplantae; phylum Streptophyta; class Magnoliopsida; order Apiales; family Apiaceae; genus Kitagawia; species Kitagawia praeruptora. Next base: position 151,629,382 of record CM075345.1, on the reverse strand, counting down.
TTATTATTGGAGACATGTTATTGCAATTTTGCGCAGGATTAAAGTTATATTTTATGGATGCATTGTTTGAGCCATTGCAGATTATGTATTTTATACTCAAGTCCCTTTGTGTTTAAGGTCTTTAAAGAGCACATTCCTACCCTTTGCACTAAATGCAGTCTGGTTTTTGGCTTCCAATTGATTTTTTTATGACTTATTCTGGTTTATACTATCATTATATAAAACTAAATGTGATGTATTAATCTGGGAAATCATGTAGATGCAAGTGTGATTAATCTTGTACAACGAATATTTGAACAAATGTTAGGGCCAATAAACTTATCCATGCTGCCAATTATAGTTCCATCATCTGTGTTTCTGTCAATTGATTTGTGAAAATTTATTTAGTCCATGAATTTGGTTATAAGCTGTTTGATTAATGGTTATAGTCTGTAAGATAAACAATGAATTGACTTGTTGATTACAAGATGCCTTATGAATCAATGGCTTAAGTAATATTGGCGAGGTCTTGCTGATTTTATTTTTGGCAACCTGGTCTTGCTGATTGTACTAGTGAAACTATCTTATTAGACAGTATGCTTTTCATGGCCAGAAAATGTAGTGAATTCTCTAAACATTGGCCTCTTACTCTAAGAGGTTACAGTCTTACTCCAGCAGTTGTTTAAGAAAGATGGCAACAAAAAAGAACAAAAAAATCTGTTACATTACATTTAACTGAAGCTTTATTATGCTACTGATTGATTCTGAAAACAAGAAAATAACCGCAATCATGCTATTATTGATTTTGGATAGCGTAAGAATGGAGGAATTAATTCGGATTTATTTTCAACTTGATAATGATTCTTTATTATCCGTTTATTTGAGTAATTAATTCTTTATTTGATGCCTATCATACAAACAAATATAGGAGGATTCAAAGTCGCCCAAATTCAATGCAAAGAAAAGGAATTTTTTTCCCCTAAAATTTGAGTAATTTAATTTCTCGTAACATGTTAAAATTTGGGGTAAATTTTACAAAAATAAATAAATTCTTATATAAACAAATATAATTAACTTTACCATTAAATAGATAACCAGCACCTTCTATTATATTTAATTAATATTTTGATTTAATAATTGCCAGCTTAATATTTAAGTTATTTATCATTGCTAATAAATTTTCCTGGAAAAAATGAAATTAAACACACAGATTTAATATTGAAATCAATACAAGCAAATAATAATCATAATAAACTGCAATTATATAGACATTGAATATAATTTTCAGAGATTGGACCCCAATCCAAATCATAACCTGTAAATAAATGAGGATATAAAATCTCCGATATATAGATACAAGCGCTGTATGTAGATTGGAGTCTCGCATCACTCGCAGCAGTTGTGTGTAAAACCCTAAAGCCCAATCAACTGATGATCCCTCTTTCACCATTTCTCAACTTTAAATCTCTCCTCTCTCATCTCTCTCTCTCGATTCATCTCTCTCTCTCTCGCTCTCAACTATCCTGTTCAAATTGCTCTAATCTCCAATCAATCTAGTCTGCATCTCTCCACTGACGTCACAGCTGAATCTACAGGACAATCCGCAGTATATCAAACTGATAAAAACAACTCTGGCGTGTGTTAATTATTGGTGATGGCGGATCTGCCAGGTCTGGGAGGCTTAAACATTGAATTATTTGGTTTTGAATTAATTCAAGTTGAACAAGTATGCTGACTGTGTTGAGAGTTCATCTCCCGTCCGATATTCCGATTGTTGGTTGTGAACTTACTCCTTATGTGTTACTTCGACGTCCCGATAAGTCTGTTAGCACCGATGATGTTAATGAATTCGTGCCTGTTGATGGACATTTCTTGAGATACAAGTGGCAAGTTGTTTCCTCCCTAATTATATCCTCTTCTTTTGTTATGCTTTAGGTTTTCGTAATTTTCGAATTTTGGCTGATGTGCATTTGGACATGTGTTTGATTAATTTAATATATATTGATTGAGATCAAGTAGTACTGCCTTTTAATGTGATGTGATTCATTTATGTGTTGGATTAGTTCATTCACTAATTTTCGGTTAAATGTGTATGATTAACTGATTCACAAAGTTTTGGATTATGATCACCGCATACTTATGTAGTTATATTTTAGTGTGACCGCAATGATATGTTATGAGGTTTGGGTGCTTATTTGGTACATGCTTGTTAGTTGTTGTTACTCGCTCTATTATGATGATCATGTCAAAGACATGTATTTGTCTTATGTTTGGATTTCTTTGTTATTAATCTATGAACTTGTTAGAAAAGAAAGGCAGGTGACTATTGTTAGCCTATATTTGTACAGTGTGTTCATGTGTGCACCACACCTGCACACTTTGAAGGATATTTTTTTTTTTTTTTGCTAAATTCACTTTGAAGGATATCTAAAGTTAGTATGAACAAAACCTAAAAATGAAATACTGATACAGATTATGAACCATACAGGGACACAACAAAATCCTCTGGCTATGATAATTTTTGAAATTGCTGTTATCATACATGATTAGATTTGTGAACTTCTCGTAAATTCTTATGATTTAGTTGCTCTGTGAGTAATTATCTCATTTGAGACCCAGTGGACCATGGTGGGATTGATGCTGTGATTACCTTTTTGCTACACATTTTATCATTAGTTAGATACATTATTGTTTGATTGCAACATCTTTCTGTTGTTACAGAGTCCAACTCAGACCACTCGATCTGCTGTAGAAGTTCCCCCGTTAACCATTACTAGAGTTTCCAGTTATATAATGCTGTAATGCCTAGATAATTTTTATGTTAGGGAAATACACATACTTTTTAATGCTATTTATACTAGAAGTAGAACGGTGTGATTTTGAAGGTAGGCAGTCAAGTCACGATGTTGTTTGTTTTGAACTTCAAACTTCTTGAACCCTCTGACTTCTTAATCTTCTTGTTACAAAAGCCAGCTGATGAATAATGGATATTGTGTCATATATGTTTATGTACATATACCGTAAAGCTACTTGAAACTTGGTCTCTTAACTCATTTTAATTTATATTCAATCCTTTGAACGTCTCCGCTGCAGGTACCGGATACAAAGTGATAAGAAAGTTGCTATTTGCAGTGTACATCCATCTGAGCAAGCAACTTTGCAGTGCATGGGATGTGTCAAGGCTAAGATTCCTGTTGGCAAAAGTTACCATTGTTCTTCTAAATGTTTTTCCGATGCATGGCAACATCATCGTGTTCTTCATGAGCGTGCTGCTAGTGCTGTAAATGAAAATGGAAACGAGGAGGAAGAACTATTTGGACGCTTTAATAGCACTGGATCTGGTGGGCTAGCTGGTTCACAGTCTAATTCTAGCCTTTCGAATGGTACGACTCCTCTATATCCTGCTGCAGTTGCACAAAGGAATGGTGGGGAAACGTGGTTTGAAGTTGGATATGCTAAAACCTATACACCAACAGCTGATGATATCGGCCATGTACTTAAGTTTGAGTGTGTTGTGGTAGATGCAGAAACGAAATTACCAGCAGGGCCTGTCAATACTTTATTAACATCTCGCGTGATTCCAGCTCCATCTCCTACTCCACGTCGCTTGATTTCGGTCAGTGGAGTTGATATGACAGGTCATCTTGATTTAGATGGCCGTTTATCGTCTTCAGGAACGTTTACTGTGCTGTCCTACAACGTCTTAGCTGATGTATATGCTTCGAATGAGTTATACAATTATTGCCCTTCTTGGGCTCTTTCATGGCCATACCGTAGGCAGAATTTGTTAAGAGAAATAGTTGGTTATCGTGCAGACATTGTTTGCCTTCAAGAGGTAAGTAATTAATATCAGGCTATTGGTTAGATTAATTGTGAAAATTAATTCTCAATCTACAAGTTCTAAAAAATTAGTTTTAAGTTCTAAAAAATTAGTTTTATGTTTGTTGGAATGTTGGATAAAAAGTACTTCATAGGTCATTGCTCATTTTTGTTTTATCATATAGTAGTTTGATCTTGCATCTAGGTGTAGTATAATGCTCAACCCAGTGGTGCTCATAACTGTGTATAATGTTAACCATTCCTAGTGAATCCTGGGTCTGACTAATATGTTTTCTAATGTCCCTGCTTTTCAGGTTCAAAGCGACCATTTTGAGGAATTTTTTGCCCCTGAGCTGGACAAACATGGATACCAAGCGCTGTTCAAAAGAAAAACAGCTGAGGTTGTTTGTTAATAAATCTTAGTTATTTACCCTTTTATCACTGGTGAAGTCACTCACCCACATTGCATGTCTTAAATTCAGGTTTTTAGTGGGAATGGAAATACCATTGATGGCTGTGCCACTTTTTTCCGGAGAGATAGATTTTCACATGTCAAAAAATACGAGGTATGGAAAAACTGTGCAATTCTTTTGATATCTCTATGAACTGCATAACTTAAATTGTTTATGCCTCAGGTTGAGTTTAATAAAGCTGCACAATCTTTGATCGATGCTTTGGTTCCTAATGCTCAGAGAAGATCTGCTTTAAACCGTTTGGTCAAGGTATGCTGGTTAAAATGATCTATTTGCTTTGTCGTTTGTTTGCTTTGTTTTTGTTAATTAAAACCAAATGTATTCGTAGGATAATGTTGCACTGATCGTGGTTCTTGAAGCGAAGTTCAGTAATCAGGGGGTTGATAATCCTGGGAAGCGTCAGCTTGTCTGTGTGGTAAGTTCACAGTACCTTTTGTCTATATTTAGTTCAATACATATGTTGGCTCTTCTTTTAGGATTTAGATCCTTACTATTCGCCTACTTCCCATCCAGTACACTTTGAATGAATAACAACTGTCCATCATTGATGTTGACTATGATTAACGAATTAAAACTTGTCCATGTGTTATTCATTTAGGTGTACTGAATGTAATCAAGTGAAACGTCTAATGTAGTTGATTCCAGTCGCACACAAAATCCCAAATACTTGGGTTCTTCTATTTGTATTTTACATTCCATTAGGTGTTTCTTGTATCCATCTTTAGGAAGCCAGTTTTGTTTGAGCAGGATCAATCTTTAAATTCAACTCCTGAAGCCTTGACAGCTGTTATGCAGTACCTATATGTCATTGTGATTTTTTCACCGCTTATTTTATTTTATTAAACAACTTTTAAAGTACTCCATGGTTTTCTGGATTCTTTTTTTAAAAAGAAAAATAATTTCTTTAATAATAAAATGGTAGCAGGGTCAATAAGATTGATTCTGTACCTATAATGTATCATCTTAAGATGGGTGAGTAAATTATTGGTCTTAGACTCTGGCTTATAAATTTCTGCATCATCTTAAGCTGAGAATAACCAACTTGTCAATTATGTTACAAGTTTGAGCTAACAAAGCAGTTTCTAGCTTGACCTAACTTGTTGCCCTTAGTTTTACTGTGCTGATGATGATGTACCAGTGTCTGTTTTAGTACGTTGCACATTTCTAGTCAGGGTTTCTCTCGTAAAACAAACTGTTAATTCCTTTCAGATACAGAAATCTTATATTCATTATTCCAAATGATAGTAATTATAAAACGCATTAAGGTTCTAATCAATCTTTTGTTTGTTATCAAAAAAGAAGAGAAAAAACCTCAAGCCTTCTTGGCTCTAGTGACCTCCAGTATGTGGTAAAAGTATGGAGATCTCGCAACCTCGTATGCAGTCGATCCTTTCTCAAAGTTGAATATGTGGAAGCTCTTATCGTGTGTGTATATATATATTGTCTTGTATAAGAGCTTAGGATAGTCTATATATTTTCTTTTGTGTGCTGATGCTTATATGTTTCTATAATATCTAGGCCAATACACATGTGAATATCCACCAGGATCTGAAGGATGTCAAGATTTGGCAGGTTTTGGTTGATGCGTGTACCTCTCTTTATTAGCTTGTCGAGTTTTTCATAATTGTTTTTAACTTGCTCCTGTGTGTTATCAGGTCCACACTCTCTTGAAAGGGTTAGAAAAGATAGCTGCCAGTGCCGACATCCCCATGTTGGTATGTGGGGATTTCAATTCAGTGCCCGGAAGGTATGTAATGTGCTTGAAAACAATCAATTCATCACTTAAATCTTGGCCATCTGTTTTAGTTTAAAGGCTGGACGATGTTATGCTTCAGAATTTAACTGTTCTAATATTTGACTTATTACAGTGCTCCTCATGCCCTTTTGGCATTGGGAAAAGTAGATCCTATGCATCCAGAGCTGGCTGTGGACCCTCTAGGAATCCTGCGCCCTGCTAACAAGCTCTTGCATCAGCTACCATTGGTATGCATTGTTTCCCTATTTTGTGCTTGGAGACTTTGCCATCTGACTTATATTATGTTGCTATACATAACTTCTGGCAGAATGTTTGTTGAAGATGTCCTGCAACTTACATCCCATATATGTCATGTTTGTACTTATTACACTTTACTTTTTCTTACAGGTCAGTGCATACTCGTCTTTTGCAAGAATTGGAGCTGGTCTTGGCTATGAGCAGCAAAAGAGGAGGATGGATTCTAACACAAATGAGCCTTTGTTCACAAACTGCACTAGAGACTTTATTGGTACTCTCGATTACATATTTTATTCAGGTATTTTGGCTCTCTCTTCTTTAATTTTGACTTGTCAATGGCATCTGCTTTTCTCTATATTAACTGAAAGTTGCCACAGCTCTTTTTCAGCTTCTCATACAGATTATAAGAAATTCTAATGTGCATTAATTTTTTGGAATGATGTCTTTTTCTTAGTATTTGATTAAATTATACTATTTATTATGGAGATGTGAACTGGATTTATTTTTTGGCCTTTAGCGGACTCTTTAACTGTGGAGTCTTTGTTAGAGCTTTTGGATGAGGATAGCTTGAGAAAGGATACAGCCCTTCCTTCTCCAGAGTGGTCCTCTGATCACATAGCACTGTTAGCTGAATTCCGCTGCAAGCCCCGAACAAGACGTGGATGATGCAATGTAAGTTCCTAAGCTTTTCATTGACGGACTATTCTGCTTCCATTTTTTTTGGTTTGCACGTCTTTTTTTGGTTTGTACCCCTTCTCTAGAGCACCAAGCAGATATTAAATAACAAAGCCAATTGATCATTCCTTACCTTAGAAATCATAAATAAGTTGAAAAGTCTACATAATATATTTCACTTCTTCTATATTTATTTAAAAATCAGTGTTTACATTGTGCAAATTGAAAGATTCATTGTTTGAACAAAAGATATTACGACGTATCACGTATGAGCAGTTCACAGCTAGGATGACTCAAGTATACTGAGTGGACAAGATTGGATAATTCTGACCAGTTGAGAATTCTTTTAGAGTAGATTGCACGTTGCATACCCTATATATATATCACATATTGACATTTGTATACGTAGTTTGCAATCATGCAGTTTTGTTTGGCAAGTTTTAAAGCCTATTATTTTTGCATCCCCTGACAGTTTTCCATACAAATTTACAGGTAAAACTCAATTGGAACTCCAGTGAAATCCTTCAAACCACAACTAAAGATCAAATAAACCTCTAAAATTCTTATAAAAGCCCAAAATATTTCACAAGGTCTCCATTAAAACTCGTACTTGAAAGTTTAGACCCCCCTCAAATCTTCAATAACGCCCTATACAAACTTCACCAAAGTTCTATAAAACTTTAAATTCATCTGACAAAACATTAATTGAGTTTTCAAAGGGTCATAGTTCCCAAAATTACCCCTACCAAAGTTGGGTTTAACTTCTAAATTGGATGTAAAAACAACTTGAAACTTACTGGATCAAAGTGCATGATAAGAATTATGTATACCAAGATCAATATTTGTGATTCTTAGTCTTCTAGGATGTAACATGCAATTTACTCTTTTTTTACGAGAACTGATGAATTAAAATGTTAGTCTTGACTTTTTTATGTGTATTATTTACAGTATTTGTTATTGACCCGTTTCTTAGATTTCACAAAGTTCCCCTTGTTAACTAAAATGACCAATGCTATAAATCTGGCAGAATGCCATGATCATGATGGGTTAATATGGAAGTTAAATTTTTAGTAGTATTATGTTTTATGCCCCTTGATCTGCATGTAATAGCGATATTGAAATTTTCCTTAGGAGCATAATACATAAAGTATAAACCGATGGATGCTATGTTTATTGATATTTAAAGTTGTGAGAATTCTACGCATCGTTTAATTTATGAACAAATGAATGTTGTAGTTTAGGCTCATAGTTTATGGCATATTTGTCCAAATCTAATTATTAATTGTACAAATGTCTCATCTTAAATGAACAATTGATGCCTTTTTGGTATTATAAGTAATAAATTGAATTGCATGTGTGCAGGTCCAATATTGGAAAGATAGAAGAATGAAGAGAACCAACTGGTAAAGATAGTTTCATATAAAATTGTTAGATTGTGCTACATCCTGGGGGTATTGATCCTTGAGATAGTTTACTTTGTATTATGCTACCTTGTCCTGATAGAAAACCAGATGGTTTACTTTGTATTATGCCACCTTTTTTCTGATAGAAACTCGTGACTTGTGCGTATGCCGCAAATAGGTTCCAAAGTTACTATAAGAAATATTTATGCTGCCTTATGGATGTTGAGTATACATAGGACTTGTTATATTTGCTCGACTACTGCAGTTCAACGAAAATTTTTACCGGGCATTATATGATCATACTGTCCAGGATTCACTATCCGGAAATTGTTTGCAAAGACCACGGGTCCTTGCATTGTAAAAATTTGTTACTGAATCTTGTTCAAAGTGTAGAAGCAAATTTCGATGCAAAGAGACTGCTGTAAACGATCCAGTTAAAGCCCAAACAGCAATTTGAGTCTTCGAGTTACGGTCTGAAATATGAATTCATACTTGAATTTGATTCATACGAACAAAAATGTTTTTCTGACTCATATTTTGACTTATTAAAATATTTCCGAGATAAAATGTGTCCGAGTTCAGTTAAAACTGTTTCTATTGTTTGCAGACCTCAGCCACTCTATATTGATTATCTTGGTATTGTAAAATTTTTGCTAAGGGTGAGGATGTGCGCTCCAATGGTATTATTTGTAATTATGATTATGTAAAATTATACATAAAGGGTTCATTGGTTCAATAAATATAGTCAATCAAAAATGGTTATCTATAATTTTTTCCTAAAGGTTTGATGGTTGAAGTGCTCAAACTTTTACATATTGTCTAAATAGTAATACTAGATGGCTAGATGCCACCTAAATGTCACATGGATAATTTAGCTAAGGGTTTAATACTCTTGGAGATGTTCTAAGAATCTGGCCGAGTCTGCTCATAAAAAAGTTAAATATTTTCTTCGAACTTTGATGGAAAATAACACATTGTAGAATTTTTACATAACAAACATAAGCGTCCCACACAAAAAATGGAGCAAGGTCACAAGTTTTACAATGCTTGAAATTCAGAATCTCCGCCCGCTTCTTCTTGGAGCTGATATAATCCGATAATGTACGTAAATAAAGTTTAAAAGTATATGAAAGTTTTAAATTTGAGTACCTCTTTTTATGAAGCTGATTTTTGAAGTCGAAAATTTGCAACCACCGTAACTGAGAGCAGAAGACTTGCAACACTGTTCTACTAACATCGGAAGAACATTTTATCTGAACATAAAACAAAAGTATTTCACAAAGAGGGATGGTTTATACCCCAGACAAACTAAATAATCTATGATATAAATATTTCATTCCCTGCATAGCAGTATCACATCAAATGTAGAGTTGCTACATGGAGATTTTAGAGCCCGAAAGAGACTCCAGAAACTATACAACCAACCACCATCCCAACACCTGAAGACATTCTACTGTTCTTTCCATATGCGACCAGTGACCCTCAGTTTAAGCTCTTCCCTGTCCCCGCCTGAAAAGAAGAGAGCCAAATTTCTAGGAATGATGAGCCCGTCTAGGCTGTCCCGGACTTTCCTGTGACTATCACGGATACTCCTTGGTACACCTTGCCATGTTAACTTACGCCCATATCCACCCACTTCCAAAGAGTAGCCAAACTTTTTCTCCTCACTGTCCTCGCCCATAAACCGTAAGAATGATGTGTACACTGGTGCTGAACCCAGCTGAAAAGCTTCAAAATGCAAGCAAAACTGTCTTCCGTAGCAGTTGAAGACCTAAATGGCATTATAATATGTAGGTCAGGTTTGGATAATTTACGTAATTTTTCTCAGTTACACTTGAAAGCAAGATTGAATCATACTTGATGCTGATCAAAAATAGAAACTTACAGTAAGCATCCATGTGGCATTTTCAACTTCGTGCGGGTTTGCTTTGACATAACGATGGTTGAATGTACATCCATCATGCATGTCAACATTGTGATCATCCTTGAGATGCGCAACAAGGGCTGGAATATCACCTGTTACGGAACATTCAGACCCAGCATATGGACAATTATAGGGACGGAACCGGCAGTGTTGTTCGTGCTTCAGCTTGCTATAGTACAGAAAAATATCATGGCAGCCAAGACTTTGGTATCTGCAGGGAAGTTCCAATGATTCAGCTACTTTCTCCAAAGCCAGACACCTTATATTTCCAAGTTCAAGGCGGCAAGTTGGGCAGCAATTATGCACTCTAATTTTGCAGTCCGAGCATAAAGTATGGCCATCTGGGCACTGAAGGATTTATATCAATAAGGAAAGTAAGTAGAACTTCAAATAGCTGTAAATTTTATGTTACAACCTAATATGTTACAGGCTAAAACACTAATGCTGATAGGTAACGGAAGAAAACATCAGATAAACCCAAAACTCTTTCAAGGCTTGTAATCATTTAAATCAAAAGATTAAATCAACACATCCGCTAGTTCCTTTACTACAACGACCGCATGACAGATACACGTGTGTTAAGACTGCATCTTGAAAATGGAGAAGTATTATTGTCTATGTTACCTGGACTCAGCTGGAGTGTCCAACTATATACGAGCCCACAATGTGTCAAACTTGATATTTTATTCTTTTCAGTTTCTTAGCCCAAACGAAGTGTCACATCTCCACACCCAAGTGTCCGACACAGGTACTCAAAGTGAAAGAAAAAGTCGAAGTGACACACATTATTTATCGTACTGTTAATATTTATACAATTTGAACTTCAAGACAAATATTGAGAACACTTAATTGGCAGGCAGAAACTCAATAAGACACTCACTCTGGTTAGATGTAGTAGGCTCACTATTGTAAACTCAATTAGACACTCACTCTGGTTAGATGTAGCAGGCTCACTATTGTAAAAGTTTTAGCGCCAGATCAGGAAAAGACCTCTATTAGCCTAAATAATAAAACTTTCCTTACTGCTTTCATATCTCATCAGACTCCTCACTGATTTACTTGCCAAAATGCACGTCAACGTGAAACACACATTTCTTCAGATTTCTCCCACCTCTATACAAGGAGAGGAGATATATCCGATCACTGTGTGAGATTGAGATATGTTGTCAAAGAGACCAGGAAAACAATTTGTCCAAATAAGTAAATTAATTATATCACGCCTTTCAATCAGCAACAACTTCTGCTCTACACAGTTACACCAAACCCCAGTAGAACTGATAGTAGGGTTGGAAGAGTACAAACCAAGACCAGTACTGTAAGAGATAGCAGCCCTTTTTTTTCAGATTAAGCAAAGTTTATCAAATTATTAGGTAAAATGCCTTCTGATAGTAATCAAGTCTCTTTTCCCCTACATTCATTATACATGAAAAACTTGAATGAATGATAACTACTCTAACGAGCTCTCTTACATAAAATGACAGCCACAGATGATGTTCATATTAGATATAGAATCAAACCATACGCAAAGAAGTATCCTATGTTGGCATGTAAAATTGAATGTGGCAAAAATGATAAATATAAACACGTTCAAATCCATACTTGTTTATGTGTCTGAGTGACTGTAAACCTGAAATAAGAACATACCTGGAAAATTGGAGGGTACATTAAACTCTTGCAGACGGCACATTCAAGAAGCTCATGCACTCCATTGGTTGAAGGAATTCTGTGCTTTTCACCAGGCCCAATGGCACTCTTTATAAGAGTGTTACTCTTCTCCATCTTTCCAATTCCAACATCATATTTCACATGTTTTGGGTGAGATTCGACGACTTGTTTGCAAACACCACCGTCCGGAGCCATTTGTAGATATAGGGATTCCAGAAATTCTTAGTGACTAAGATCAGAACTGTACAAAGTTGATAACTTAACCACTACGAATTGTGGGAGCTGCTTTCTATGGAGTATGGTCTGCCAAGCAACATACACACAATTAGATCATTTAAGTTAAATGTTTAGGGAAGAAGTGCACAGCCTGTATATCATATGTCTGACCTATGTTCTTTATATAAGAACAGACATCGTAAACTTGACGCAGTAAGTTGATAAAGACATGATTTATTATGTTATTGTTGCCAACTGAGAACATCAATAACATTTTCTTACCAGACTTAAATGAGATCAGTTGATGTAGTCCACCAGGACCCAAAAGATTCTCTGACCAACCATCTATGAAGATAGATAATAAGCATAATTTTCTTCTACATAATGATTTGCTATTCAGAAAACATTAATAGAATAAACACCAGAGCTGAAATCTATGAGCCTAGTACTTATTCAAGATGAGGATTCTAAATGATCAAAAAAAAAAAAGATGAGGGTTCTAGATCAATCATCTAGTTAAGTATCAATTATTAATATTTAGACAGCTTACTTACCACAAAAGGGAATAAAACATAAAATAACAAAGATAAAGCCTTAAATAAGAATATTTAATATATACATCCAGAAAGTGAGAATCAAGGACAATGATTGTCATCTGGTAGCCCTCCTAATTTCCTTAACCTAATACTACTAGTATATTCTTCATTTTGAAACATTCCTGGAAGAACTTGTGGGACTACATAAAACCAACTCTTCAACAGATGCCCACACATAATGTTGATTACTGACAACAGTCAAATTGTGGAATGCGATATATAAACAAGACTCATCATTTTATGTAATCTTAAGAAATTGTCGAAGCGAACTAATTACTAAAAATGGAGAAGAAAAAACAAACTCCATTTGGCATTTTCTGTAATTAAACTGAACCCAAATTTAGCATCAAATTAACCATGGAATTCGACATAAATGACAAACAAGCATTACAGCTAGAAATCATCAAAAGCAAGAGGAACCCATCTTTCGAAAAAAGCAATCATTTAAACTTCTTAGCATATCATCTCATCCTTAAAATCAAGAATCACAGCAACCATATACTACTAAGTAGCATGGAACCAGAACCCATTTGATATTTTGAATCATTTAGCCATATAATCACATCAATGATAAAGAACATAGTAATAAAAAATTCATATATCCATAGAACAAGCAAAACATCATCAATCAATAAATTAAAAAATGGAAAACAACCCACAAAAATAGACTACACCAAGTACTAGAATATTAATCTCCTCAGTTTTACCTCAACCCGATCAAATTCAAAACATTATTGAAAAAAATCAAGACTTTAAGGCAAAAAGATGATAAAAACTCAACAGAACAACTTGAAAAAAATAGGGTTAAGTACAAAAACAAGGTCCGTAGTTTATCAAGTGTAGAGAAGGAAAGACTTACATTCACACCCTTTTCATCATTCTCTCTGTCTCTGCAAATTGTATTCAAGTTTATATGTCTTGAAATAAATAAACCTAAAATAATAATAATAAAAAAATATAATAGCACTGGTAATAAACAAATGTACAAATTTGGTTTTCTTGAGATAGTTGTGCAATATGATGTCTTAAAATCGAGTGATGTAAAAGTAGGAAATAGTGAGGGACAAGAATTTAAAAGAGTCCTCCTAGACAGTATGCAACTCTGTAATGACATGGGAAAGCGTGACATTTTTCCCCCAACCAGCACGCTACTTTGAATCTTTTAAATTCTTGTAGTTTTGTAGGAGTATATTTTTACTTACTGTCAATCTCTGTTCTAAAAATTACCGATTAATTCATGTTCATGGGTTACCGAACTGATTAATAATCCGATTATTCGATTAATTATTCCGATTAATCCCCAAATACCCGATTAATTCCCGATTAATCCATGGACAGTGTCTCTATCGATTAAGTTTGATTCCCGCTTTTTATAACACTGCTGTCAATTCGTTGACGTTTACTTCTCCACAATCCTCTTATTTAATACAGTACGTAGGAGTACTTCTTAACAAAAACACCTCAGCTTGAATTGATGTTTCGAGTTCAAGTTGAAGTTCGAGTTTAAGTTGAAGTTCGAGTTCGAGTTCGAATTTGAAGATTATATCAGACTTGGTCTAAATTCGAACATTTAAATTAGAATGCATTTATCAACGAACAAATAAAAAAATGTACTGTACTGACTACTGACATTGTGATGCACAACTGTAAATTTACCCGGTGGTACAAACTACAAACATGTTTTTGTTGTGGTTGCCTGGTTGGTACTATTTGATTCTGTGTTTTGTAGTTGAGTTGGATTGGTAAATAGTGTCGGTCCCGATGACATTGCTTATAAAAAATTATTTTTTTGTTAGAAAATATCTTGTGTTATAAGAAACGCGCTTCGCGGCAATGTTACAGTTTTTTTAAAAAAAATTAATACATATTTACTTTATATTATATTATAAATATTATATTAAATTTTAATGTTACATAATCTTCTCTAATGAACCGATTTTTTTTATAAGCACGATTCTTTCGATTGAGCCGTTCTCTCATTAAAACTGAAATCTCAACTTTAACATATATTATAAAAACTATATAATAATTTTCATCCATAAAAATCAAAACCTATAAAAAAAAATATGACATTAGTATCAAATTCTAATAGCTAATACAGTCTGTTCTAGTGAGCCGTCTTCCCGTTAAACACATTTCGAGTCGCTCTTATTTAGAACCGAAATTCTAACTTCATTACATATTTCGACACTTATCTTATAAAATAATTTTTTTCTTAAAAATTAAAAACTTAAAAGAGAGTAAATTCAATTTTTTACATTCTTTATACTTTCTAATATAAAATTGTATAAGACGTCTCTACCGTCCTCGTATTCTACTTTTTAATAAAACATTTTATTGTATGTATTCTTTATATATTCAAACATCTTCTCTACCTCCAATATTTTTTTTTAATTATATGTATTTTCTATAATTCAAACTCCTCTTCTATATAAATTAGAACTCCTATTTTACTTACAATAAAATTCTTAATTATATGTCTTACAAACACCTATTCTACTTCCAATAGAACTTTTAATTATATGTCTTCAATATAAATTCAAACTCTTATTCTCTATAAATTTGAACACCTATTATGCTTGTAATATGTTAATAGATAGTTTTTTAGTTATTAATATTTAAACTCCTAAAATTCTAAAAAATTTAAAATATGTTTATTTTCTATTTAAACTCCTAACTACAACAATTGCTTGTAAAATATTGATTTTTCAAAATTAAGTTGATTTTTAAAAGTTATGTTATCAATGAAGAAAAATATGCTAGCAAATTCTAATTTGAAAACTTGATTATTGATTTTGTTAGAAAAAAAAATATTAGAATTATTTGAAGTCACGGATTATCATCTTTTTGTTAGGTACTCATTTGTTATTTGTTATGAATATCGCGTAACAAGGATTGAGTGTCTTTTCAATGGACTTTGTTGAACACCTCTAGTCCTTTTGTTTTGTTTTTTTTTTTTTGTTTCTTTGCTTTTATAAATATTGAGGAACAAAATTTTTTAGAATGGCATATGACATCTCAAACTCGTAAATTTTTTTAGAATGGCATATGACATCTCAAACTCGTAAAATTCGAAAAGGAAAAAAGATATTCTAAATTTTGAAAAATTGTGTGTGACTATAACAAGGAGAAGGGACCAGAATTTCAAACTTTTAGGTATGTAATTATTGTGCGAGAGCCATAAGTGGACAATGACGAGTCCTAAATATTTACTGTACTTCTTCCGTTCCGAAAAACCTTTCTTGTTTTGATTTTGAATATTGTTCATTGTAAGCGATTGATTATTAATTTACGCATAATTTATAAGACAAAATATAGTCATGAGTGATTTTATTTGATTCGTATTTATGAGTACTTTAATACAGTGAAATTTTATATTTAATACTAATACGAAATTGAAAATATTAACGATCAAAGGGGTGTGTTAGCAAACGTGTCCAAAATAAACAAGAAAAATATTATGGAACAAGGGAGTACTATTTATGTAGTCCTGTTGAGTATTTAGTGCATATGCAGAGCAGCAGAGGGAGCACGGCCACCCTCTCCTTCATTTATTATTTACATAAAGACTTGCCATACTCAAATTTTTTTTAAAAATTATGGGTTCGACGTACTCTGATACTCCCGTGCGGCCGTGCTAATACCACAATTTGAAATTTGTATGAGCTTGGCCCGATTAAATTTTAATTATATCTTCAGCATCCTCGTCACCCGAAAATTTATTAAGAATCCTAGTCTTTTTTCAGGAAAACAAAAATGTATTATCTTTTCGATATGTTAAAAATGTCGTAATTGTATCTTATGTTTTACGTGATAGTCAAGTGAAATGGAAAATGTTATAGGGAGAATATTGTATAACAATATTTTGGAGGTTTGCTGGAATTACGGAGCAAAATACGGATATTTTGCTAAGAACACGAAGAACACGGAAGGAGATTGGAGATTATTTGTGGCTGCACTTGATAGGTGTTTTCAGTGATGAACTGTCAATCATCCCGTATCAAGGTGCCTACGTACCCTATTTATAGGGATCAAGCCTGACGTAGTTCTTAGAGAACAAGTTACCTAGGCGGGCTAGGGTTTTAAGAGATAAGCCAAAGTCCAAGCCCACTCGTTTAGGGCTGACGTGGCAATGAGTCATCAACCCTATCCGTGATCCATGGCCCAGATGTGGAAGCCTATGGTCTCGCACGAACAGAGTTGGCTAGTAAAGAAGTAACAAGGGCCTTGCATGCGACCTCGAGGGGTCAGGCCATGCGAAGCGAACCCTAGTGTCCAGCTACTCATGCGACCTCGAGGGATCTGGCCATGAGCCTTCCAGAGAAGAGGAGATAGTGATCTCGCTGTAGTGACCCCGCATTGGAGGTTATGTGCGAAGCGATCCCTTTTCCTTTTGTTATTGGCATGAGAGGACGTTTTGAGTAGTAGCAGGAAGTCAGGTGCGATGCGAGGTCGAGCTTAGTCAGCTGCGATGCGAGGTCGAGCTCGCTAGTAATCAGCTGCGATGTGAGGTCGAGCTCACTAGTAGTCAGCAGCGATGCGAGGTCGAGCTCGCTAGTGACTGCGTGCGAAGTAGAGATATAAGCTTGATACTGTAGTGGGCTAGTCCCCCAATAGTGGGCTTTGGTGACCAAATCATCATGTTTAGGCCCATTATAGATTATGGACCACTACTTTGGCCCATCAGGCCTGTTTAGAATCTATGCCCAGATTCGGGCATAACAACTACCCCCCGATTCCATGTTGCCATTATGAATGCAATGTGGAATCAAGTAAAAGGGTGTCTTCCAGTTGATGCGAAGCCAAGTATATGTAAGTGATGGTGACCTCGAGGGATCCTTCCAAGCACAATATGGTCCTGCAGGGACCTTGCGAGGTGACCCCATAGGGCCTTGCAGTCATAAATAGTTGAATATGTCTTCTTTTAACTGATATATGAGCTCATGATTCCACTTGTGTCGTCAGGTTCTTCTTAGAATATGATGAGAGAACTCTCCTCCGAGCTTGCTCCTTGTTATTATGATGAGAGGACCCCTTTTATGTTGAGAGGACCCCTTTTATGTTGAGAGGCCTTGTCCCGCTGATATAACGGGAGAACTCCTCATGGCCTCCTCGCTGATAGAATAGGAGGATTACTCGTGGCCTCCTCGCTTAACAACTTTCAATTTCGTTGCTTTGTATTTGCATGCCATTTTCGGTTTGTCTTTCCAATCGGACCCCACTGGACGTAAGGACTGTGTCAAGCCAGTACTCAAACCTGTAACCATAGGTTTCGAATCTTGCACGGTTTCAGTTGTTGGGATCATCTCCTATGGAGCAAATAATGGTGAAGAAGTTTTGCAAGGTTGGAACTTCATGTGAAGCAGCACGAGGGTCTGATGAAACATGTGTATATCCAGGTCTAGAAACCATCGACATCACAGTGGTTCCTCCTTGCGACGCCTATTTGCTTTTCATCACAAACCGTGCCCGAGGCTGGGCTATTCCACTTCGTTGTACTCACCACATATAGCTTGCATTCTTAAATCCCTAGTCTCCTTGCCGCACCCTATAATTTCCTCGCACTTGCATTTAACAGCCTCAACCTTGTCCTCGCTTCATCAATCAACCCGTTTTATTGATCCTTGTACTTGTTCAGTTGATCTCGATCCCGCCTTATTTTCCAATTTCGCGAGCCAGAATAATAACTTTAGTTTGCCTATCAGCTTTTGGCTTGTCACTCTGCTCCATGCTTACAATCGAACAAGGCTTTTTCTTTGATTTCTTGGTTCTGGCGTTGCCTGTCGTTGTTTCGTCCTTTCTTATTTTATTTTTTAAATGCCTATTGACTTTACTCCATTTGACCTGCTCTACCTTGCATCATTTGTGGCTTGCTTGAAGGGAGAGGAATGAGTTTGAGAAGTCCTTGAATGAACTGCAGAAATCAAGCGAGGAAGCTTCGAAGAAAAGTGCTGATGGGATCGCAAGACTGACAGGCGATCTGAATGCTGTCAAGGCCGAATTGGCAATTGCTGAAGACACATTCCTGGTCAAGGGCCAAGTTACCTTCATGAAGGGATTCATTAGAACAATCCCTAATTTTGATTGGGACCAGCTCGGGCCTGGTAATGCTGACTTCGCAGAGACACAGGAGAAGGAGATCGCCGAAGAGGATGCTGCTGAAGCGAGGTTAGAAGAGGAAGCAAGACTTGCAGAGGAGGCAAGGCTGGTAAATGAAGCTTCTACTGTCAACCAGGATCCACATGCTCCTTAAATTTATTTTGTAATTTAGAGAAGTTTCTAACTGCATCGGGATCGCATGGCGACCCTATGATTGTGAACTTGCATCGCTTTGACTCTTCATCCTGTGTTGTCTTTTTTGCACATAACATACTTGCATAAGTAATTTGGCTTCGCAGTCGCTAAGCCTCAGGTTGATGTCATTTTTACTTTAGCTTTTCCTTTAGACGTTGAGATGCAGTCTGTGCTCGCAGGTGCGAAGTGCCTTGAATAGTTTCAGATTTGTGTTCCTTTGCTTAGATTCCTTTGATTGTTGTAGATAGCTTAGGATGTGTGTTGCTACTTTGGGATAGTTTCAAGTACGATCCCCGCATCGTTGAGATGGCTTGGACCTTAAAAACAAGTAGGGACGAGGCCCTAAAGTTGATACGTAGGGGCGCGACCCTAAAGTTGACACGTAGGGGCGAGGCCCTGTAGTTGAAATGTAGGGACGAGGCCATGTAGTTGATACGTAGGGGCGAGGCCCTGTAGTTAAAACATAGGGGCGAGGCCCTGTAGTTGATCAATAGGGGCGAGGCCCTGTAGTTGATAAAGTAGGGGTGAGGCCCTAAAGTAGATCAAGTAGGGGCGAGGCCCTAGCGTTGATAAAGTAGGGGCGAGGCCCTAAAGTAGATCAAATAGGGTCGAGGCCCTAGCGTTGATAAAGTAGGGGCGAGGCCCTAAAGTAGATCAAGTAGGGGCGAGGCCCTAGCGTTGATAAAGTAGGGGCGAGGCCCTAAAGTAGATCAAGTAGGGGCGAGGCCCTAGCGTTGATAAAGTAGGGGCGAGGCCCTAAAGTAGATCAAGTAGGGGCGAGGCCCTAATGTTGATAAGCTTTGCCTAGCTTGTATTAACTTTTCCGGAGCAGCAATTTCTGAACAATGTCCCACAAATTTCATAAGCTTCAATTTTGTACAGGCTCCGTTGATCTAGTCAACTTTGCTCCAGCCATCCACTTCGCATGTGCATAGTTTTACCATTTTCAGCCCGTAGATTTCAAATGTCCCACTAGAAGAGGTGTTTATGTAATGCTACTACCCCCTGAGTCCTTATTATCATTGTAGATGTGATTAGGAATCAAAGTGTTTCAGCGACCTTCTTGTATTATTTGGAGTTGACACCATCTATAGTGAAGAAAATTTGATGTGATCTCGCTATGAGTAGACCTGACTTCTTCAACGTTATCCCGCTAGTTGGCCTCATCACGCTATCCCGAGGCACTCCCAAGGCTAAGCGAGAGCACATGTAATAAGATATTGAGGTCTTGAGCTCATTTTGATCTTCAACTACTTTGGCTTCTCTCCTTTCATCTCTAGTGCGAGCTCGAGTTCAATTATGAGAGCCTCGGGTTCAGTCTCGTTATTTGTTGCTTGCTCTTCCAAATGTCTTGAGATAGTCGATGACCTCCTCATTGTCGGCGAGGATCAGGGGCGTCCCCCCTCTCCTCGACGTAGAGGTATTTCACCAGTGAAGAAGCATCTCATGTAGAGGTATTTCATTAATAGGCATCTCGCTAGAAGGCATCTAGCTAGGAGGCATCTCGCTAGGAGGCATCTCAAGATGTCGATAGTTACTCCATATCGGGGCCTTGCTAGGAGATGTGGGTCGCTTAGAACCTTGACCATTGCCTTGGCCACGCTTCTAGTGATGTAGCTTATCCTTCTCGAACCCGGCCTCGCTACGCTAGGTGCAAGCATGGCCTCGCTCCTATGGGGTCGCTCATAGGGGTCTTCCTCCTCGTGGGTCGCAGCCCAGGGACGCATTTGGGTGTCATAAGCTACCCCGGGGTCTTGGCTTCGCTCCTTGGGGGTCGCAGCCCGGGGTCATATGCTATCTCGGGGTCTCGCTCATCGGCCTCTCCTTTCTTCTTGTTCGAGTTAGTCATCGTTCTCCCAAATTAATGACTAGCCCCTCCTTCTAGCGCCAAATGTTATAGGGAGAATATTGTATAACAATATTTTGGAGGTTTGCTGGAATCACGGAGCAAAATACGGATATTTTGCTAAGAACACGAAGAACACGGAAGGAGATTGGAGATTATTTGTGGCTGCACTTGATAGGTGTTTTCAGTGATGAACTGTCAATCATCCCGTATCAAGGTGCCTACGTACCCTATTTATAGGGATCAAGCCTGACGTAGTTCTTAGAGAACAAGTTACCTAGGCGGGCTAGGGTTTTAAGAGATAAGCCAAAGTCCAAGCCCACTCGTTTAGGGCTGACGTGGCAATGAGTCATCAACCCTATCCGTGATCCATGGCCCAGATGTGGAAGCCTATGGTCTCGCACGAACAGAGTTGGCTAGTAAAGAAGTAACAAGGGCCTTGCATGCGACCTCGAGGGGTCAGGCCATGCGAAGCGAACCCTAGTGTCCAGCTACTCATGCGACCTCGAGGGATCTGGCCATGAGCCTTCCAGAGAAGAGGAGATAGTGATCTCGCTGTAGTGACCCCGCATTGGAGGTTATGTGCGAAGCGATCCCTTTTCCTTTTGTTATTGGCATGAGAGGACGTTTTGAGTAGTAGCAGGAAGTCAGGTGCGATGCGAGGTCGAGCTTAGTCAGCTGCGATGCGAGGTCGAGCTCGCTAGTAATCAGCTGCGATGTGAGGTCGAGCTCACTAGTAGTCAGCTGCGATGCGAGGTCGAGCTCGCTAGTGACTGCGTGCGAAGTAGAGATATAAGGTTGATACTATAGTGGGCTAGTCCCCCAATAGTGGGCTTTGGTGACCCAATCATCATGTTTAGGCCCATTATAGATTATGGACCACTACTCTGGCCCATCAGGCCTGTTTAGAATCTATGCCCAGATTCGGGCATAACAGAAAATATATGGCTAACTTTCCAACATTTGAGATGAATAAATGGCAAGAACATTTTGATTCTCTGCTGAACCAAACATTGCAACTGTTAGGTGAAACAAATTAGGGCTGTAATCCGAGTCGAGCTGCTCGCGAGCAGCTCGAGCTCGAACTCGAACTCGTTTAACAGCAGCTCGGCTCGACTCGACTCGTTAACGAGCCTAGCTCGAGCACAAGATCGGACTTGTTTAACTAAACGAGCCGGCTCGGCTCGACTCGACTCGTTAAACGAGCCGAATTCGGTCACAAGATCAGGCTCGTTTAAGTGTAAATTTACACGAGCTGGCTCGGCTCGACTCGGCTCGACTCGGCTCGAATGACAACCCTAAAACAAATGTTATTTTTGGCAGAGAGGGGTGGGGCTTTGTGATTTGAATTTAGGATTCAAAATTTTCATATAACCCCAAATGCAGTGGTTTTGTACTCTTCTCACTTTGTCTGTTTAACTGTACAATGCTAATGTATACTTTGGGGCTAAATGACATAAATACCATATTAAAAATTGGTTGTTAATGAAATACCTGGCACGCCGAGTAGTGGCAAATTATACAATTATTTTACGCATTCTTCAACACAATAATAGCTGTTACGTATTTTCGAAGAGCGTAATATTTGTATTTCATTTTATCCCTATTTTATTACGCATTTGCAATGAGTGTAACAACCAGTTACGCTTCCCGGCTGCATAATACACATATTTAATTATTACAAAATGTGTTACGCATTTGGCAAGGATGTAATAAAGTGTATTACGCATTTCGGCACGGGGTATCAATTTATTTTCACTTGTCTATTAAATTTATTGGGCATGTTACGCATCTTTCATCTGGGTCATGGCTATTACGCATTTTTCATTGGGGTAATATGTATTAATTTTTTTCTAAATATATATTTAAAAACACTATTAAAAAACCGTATAATTAAAAAACGTATTAATTTCGTTATTCGAACATTTCTAAAACTCAAAATGTAAAAGTTGAACCCCAAAGGTTAACCGTTGAACCCCCTAATGGAATACAGTTTAAAAATTATATTTAAAAAAAAGAATGTTTTAATTAGTCCGGCGGCATGATTTTTAAACGCTAACACGTTTAAAAATCAGGATAAATTAGGGTTTTGGATCTAGGGTTTAGGGTTGCCCTAAACCCTAAGTCCGTATACGGTTTATTCGTAATTCCGAATATTTCTAAAACCCAAAATGGAATTGTTGAACCCTAAATCTTAACCGTTGAAATCCCGAAGAAATACAGATAAAATTAAAAAAAATTAATTAAAAAATTGAATCCGGTGGCCTGATTTTTAAACGCTAACGCGGTTAAAAATCAGGATAAATTAGGGTTTTGGGTCTAGGGTTTAGGGTTGTAAACAACCCTAAACCCGAAACCCTCAGTCTGTATACGGTTTATTCGTCATTCCGAATATTTCTAAAATTAGAATTGGAAAATTTGAACTCCAAAAGTTAATTGTTGAACCTGTAAGGGAATAAAGATAAATTTTAAAATTTTATTTAAAAAATTTAATATTTTTAAACCCCAAATATTGGAACCCGTTGAACCAATTATTATTTTAATATAAAATACCTAAACATTATTATTTTAATAAAATAAAACAACAATGCAAAAAAAAATCCGATAGTTAACAACTATCGAGAAAAAATCTTTTTGTTGCTAAATTTTGGTACTCACTTGCCACTCCCGACGATTAACAAACTATTCTATTAACATATTAATAATTTAAAAATCTAAATCTTTGTTCCTCTCCCTGCCCTACCCCCTGCTTCTCTCTGCTTCTTGTATCAAACGTAGCAATTGCATGTCATCAAGGTTATCTTTTATTACGCATTTTGAGTAGACTTAATAAAAAGACATATTACGCATTTGGAAGTGACTTAACAGAAGAGTATAATTGGCCATAATTACAAAATATGTTAATTAAATAACTAAAACTAAAAAAATATGCTAAAATTGTCATTATTTCATACTTTGGTTCACTGACAATTGGACCCCCTGTATTTTGTGACCATCCAATCATGTTCATTTCAATTGTTTGATTAGGTTTGTTTTTTCTTTAAGTATTGTTTGATTAAGTTGACCAAACAATAAACCAAAAGTATGTATTAATAAAAATAAATAAATGCAATAAACCAATAGTATGTAGTGATTCTATAAATAAATGCAAAAATCGTCTTAAAATTAAAATAAACATTTCTTTTTATTTTTTATTTGAATAATTAAACTTACATGCCTTACAAATAAATATTGTTCTTAACAAATTTCAAAATTAGCTAAAATCGAATTTTTCGAATTTTTTTTTGACAAACAAAATGATTTTATTAATATTAAAACATCGAAATCCAACCGGGACAAACCCCGAACTGTCTATAATCTGATTGCAAAACAAAAAATGAGCTAAACAAATAGTCATTTTGTTTTCATATCGCTTCACACATAGAATATTCAATTTCTTTAATCTAAAAAGTATTACAATGATAACTCGAGCAATCCAACAAACATAAACACCATCTGTAGCTCAATGTTCAGAACTATCAGTTACATAAAATATTGGAGCAACAAATGTCCCCAAAATATGAACATTTTTTTGTTGTGAAAGGTGAGCTCTTGCAGTATTCACTACCGTCCCAGAATCGATGTGAGTGTTACATTACAATCTCCCAAAATATCATATAAATTCTTCTTAGAAAAACTACCAAAATTCATGAAAAGACACACAAAAACATAAAAACATAATACACTAACATTCCACAAAAATGGGCATGAATAAAAATCTTAACAAGGTACTTAACAAGATTTCACCCAAAAAGGATTAGATCTCAATTTTATTAGAAAAATTGGTAAATATAAGAGAGAATGAAAAAGCGAAGAGGACTTTAATTGATGAAGAAGGATGAAGAAGGTGGAGAAGTGACGGCTAAAACCCTAATTAAGGGGTTCGACTCTCAAAACTAGGGGCGATCATAAACCGCACCAAACCTCAAAAATCGCCCGCACCACACCGCGCGGTTTTTATTTTCTGTGGTGCAGTTGCGGTTTCAAATTTTGACAAACCGCGCGATGCGGTGCGGGTTGCGGTTTTAGTTTTCTGAAATGCTGTTCAAACCGCACCACAATATTTAATATATATATATATATATAATACTATCATAATCTATATATATATATATATATATATAGGGGGCTACTCCAATACAAACCTCCTTAAAATACAAAACTACAAACCAAGCAAAATCTAATATTTCAAACTAATCTAATGACCAAACTAGGGGTACCCCAATACAAAAAACGTTTAAAATAATTGGCTCTATCCAACAAAAAAAATAATTAAAAAAATCACTGTTCACGTGATGACGTGACAGTGGATTTCACTGGTTAATGGTGATTCGCACCTTCTTGTACGGCGCTTCGCGCCTTTATCATTCTAAAGTTGAAAGGAATGACAATCAATGGTAAAGGCAATAGACGATTGACGGGTGTGTCGAGAGCATTCGGCCCTCATGACTACCTAACTCATCCGTTTACTGTCTTAAATGCTTCGCATTTCCACGGCAAGTTTTTTTTTTTTATTGGATAGAGCCAATTATTTTAAGCATTTTTGTGAAGGTACCCTTATCGGGAACCTTAGAATAGATGAAATATAATTAATTTAGTGTTGGTTTGTAGGTTTGTATTTTAAGAGTGGTTTGTATTTGAGCAAAAGCCTATATATATATTATGTTAGTATTTTGTTAATATTTAAGCGATAGTTTGCAAGCTATTTGATTTATTAGTACCTATTGCCTGGTAATAGTTTATTATAGAGGCTTATGAGATCAATTATAATGCGCTAGCCCATCTTTATCTATTTAGTATCACAATATTTCATACTGCAATGTTTGTATTTCGTTAAGTCTATAAACACAGTATTCATACGAATTAAGAAATGTGGTTGAATAAGAACTTTAAAAATTAATTTCACATGCATGAAAATTAATATTTTAGATTTATAATTATTTTTATCGAAGGTGTAAACTGCAACAAACCGCACCACATTTTCGCGGTGTAGTTTATGCGATTTTAAAATTTTGCGGTGCGGCTGCGATTTGAAAATTTGACCAAGCCGCATGCGCGGGTTGGTTCGCGATTTTGGGGAAAAACCGCACCGCTCGCACCGCGATCACCCCTACTCAAAACTGTGGCTTTTTCGAAATCTTAATTTCGTATGTATAGGTAAATATATACCGTGAATAACACGACCAAAGGCAAAGTACGAACCAAAGAAAGGGAAATTTCAAACCTTACTGTTAATGCTTTGAAACTTGAACGCGTTGGAAACAATTGGCTTAATTCTTGTCTTCATTCATGCACCATATGATACGCTATGACTTTCAACAATTATTGTAGAGTATATTTTTAAGATAAATGATCAATTGATAAATATTAGTATTCCTCGTCGAACATTTTGTAATAAGGTTAGTGGCATTCATTTATATACGTGACGAACATAACAAATTTCTAGTCTGTGCCGCAAAGGTTGAACGGCCATAATGTAATATAAAACATTTGAAATATTGACATTTTTACCATTTTTTTTAATTTTTTGATAAAAATATCATTTTTAAATTTTTTGGCCAAAAATATCAATCTATTACGCATTTGAAAAATGGGTAATAGTATTAGGTATTTGTCAAATGGGTAATACATTTAAATTACAAAAAAAACAAAAAAAAAATTAATTTTTTTTTTATTCGTGTCACACATTACGCACACCAAAGTTTGGGGTGTTACGCATTCCTGGAATGCGTGACACGAATTATTTTTTTTGGTGTGTTACGCATTCCTGGAATGTGTGACACGAATAATTTTTTTTTCGTTTTTTTAAAAAAATTCTTACATGATACACATTTCTCAAATGCGTAATAACCCATTTTGTAAATGCGTAATAGGTTGGTATTTTAGCCAAAAAATTTAAAATTGGTATTTATGTACGTAATAAATTTTAAAAAAAATGGTATTTTTGGCCATTACACAAAACATTTTAATCTTGATTATGGAATAAAATTGCGTAATACTTAATTATTTATGTATCGAGAATTCGAGATTAAACAGCAAGAACATAAGAACATTTTTATTTTTGGATTTACGGTCCACTTCCGGTTTGTGAAGGACCTAAATTTCGGCCCACAAAAAAGTAAGTGGAGTTATCTTCTTCGTGATTACTTGATTGGCCCATCAATTCAATATATCACAAGTAAGGGAATTCTTACTCTTTTTTTTTTTGAATAACAAGTGTATTAAATTCAATAAATTAAAGGCATACGGCATCTTAAGACGGGTGTATTAATTTGAGAATTTGTTGAATTTTAATGGATTCTCAAAATGAGTAGTTATTCATTTGGGATTTTAAACCGTCTTTTAAAAGGGTAATGCTAGGTACCCAAAAATGGTACCCAAATATTGCTCCAAAATGATGTGGCACTAATGATGGGGCATGTTGGGATATTTTAATTGGAGGGCCCTGGAGGGCCCATTATAATTATAACCAATAATTACTTGCCATGTCATTTGGGAAAGGAATTTGGGAGAAAAATTTGGGGAACATAGCATTTCTCCTTTTAAAATTTGTAGGTATTCAATTCGGATTTCAAATAATCTTTCTAAATCTGTGGGTATTTAATTGAGTTTTTAAAAAATCTTCTGAAATCTGTAGGTATTCAATTCAGATTTTAAACAATAAATCAAAATCTCAAGGTATTCAAATTTCAACAGATTTGCTAAAGTCATGGATTTTGAAATATTTGTGAGAGATTTTATATGTAAAATTATCAACGTAAAATTTGTTCCAACTACACAATATTTTGATGAATTTGTGAAATTCACATTAGTTGTCAAATAAGCTGAAGGAAGTAGATGAGTTGGTTCTATGTCTTTCCCCATTGCAGTCGAGAATAAGCTCCCTATTGAATTTTGTGTTGCAACTCTCCCGATTCCTCCAGCACCAAGCCCAGCCATCTTCTTCCTATGTTCAAAATACCCTACATACTCTGAACAAATACGATCTGATGGATTCACCTAAAGAGTGCCCAGCTAACCAAATATTATGGCTCGCCAGCAAGTTTAACCATCTCTTGGACAGCTTGCATAGCTATCTGCGTTATTTTCTTTTGACATCTGTAAATATAGAAATTCAGTAGAAAGTGTTTTCTCTAACTATAGCCTTCTGAATCTTAAATCTATATTCCCTAGAAGGTTCATGTCAAGATAATGTAGTGCTAGTGGTCCTTTGTCAATTACAAGCAAAAAAATTAGAAGTCAGAAGTTAAACAAACAGACCAAAATGCAGAATCTCTTGTGACACTGAAGTTAAACCAGCATGTAACACACATGTGACAACCCGGGTCAAATCCCGAACCTTTTTTCGAAAATCGGGTCAAGTCCCGATCACGAATCCGAAATAAGCCGAAGTATACTGGCCCAAATGCAACAACTTGGGAAATCATAAGCCCACCACAGGCCCCCAAAAGATCATGATTTGTTTGTGCACTTAGTAGTAGTACTTTGCCTTATAAACTGAACAGAAGCCCCAAATCTCCTCGATGTGGGACTGGGGTGTTACAAACTCCCCTACTTAAACTCCTGACGTCCTCATCAAGCCTAAAGGGATATCCCATAGGTCCAAGATCGTTCCTCCCTAGCCATTGTGGGATAATACCTGCTAGCTTCGTGTCCCCACCTCCGGACCTATGTCCATTGTGGGATAATACCACCAGCCTTCGTGTCCCCACCTCCGGCAACTTGATGAATCAAGCATTCGAGAGTCGGCTCTGATACCATATGTGACAACCCGGGTCAAATCCCGAGCCTTTTTTTGAAAATCGGGTCAAGTCCCGATCACGAATCTGAAATAAGCCGAAGTATACTGGCCCAAATGCAACAACTTGGGAAATCACAAGCCCATCACAGGCCCCCAAAAGATCATGATTTGTTGGTGCACTTAGTAGTAGTACTTTGCCTTATAAACTGAATAGAAGCCCCAAATCTCCTCGATGTGGGACTGGGGTGTTACAACACATAACTCATTAACTCAAATTACTGGTTATGTAAGTTACTCATTAAGTTATTTAAGTTGACTTGAGTTTGCCACAACATCTTTTGTTCTCTACAGATTAATTTGTGTTTATGATAATGGATGAATAACTGTTATAAATTATTACTAAACCAACATGAATATCTGTAGTTAGTTTATTTTTTAAAGTTCATCTGTTATGTGATATGGTCTGGTTTTGATTTTCGGAACAGGGACTGTCTAATAATAAAGGTAGAGAAAGATCTTAAAGCCCCTAATCTCCTAGATCCATCGACTGTGTAAGGTTAAAGGTCAGAGATTCGTATATATATATATATATATATATATATATATAGGGTCATCTTCTACAGCCACAACTGGATATTTTTGAATATTGATCCAACCCATCTATAACCATCCACTAAAGATATGGACGGCTGGGATTTAAAAGTTTACGCTATATTATATAGCGTAGGACGCTATATTATACAGCGTAATGCTTTTTACCTTTTTATCCCACAATCTGCCACGTGTTGCCACGTGTTGCCACGTGCCGGTTTAAACTTACGCTATATAATATAGCGTAAGACGTTATATAATATAGCGTAAACGGTTTTTTTTCAAAACCGGGTTTATTTTACACAAAACATAATAGAGCGTATTGTGGTTGCAATAAACATCATTTTACAAAAATATAAAGTGAATCATCCACAAACCACCGGAAAGCGCAAATCCACCGGAATCGGAAGTAAATCATCATCAATTTCATCATTTCTTCATATAAAGTGAGTTATTTCGTGTTTATTTCTTGTATCTATATGTCATCTAATTGTTAAGATGTGTGTTAGATTTGTGTACATGTATGTATGTACGTATATATCTTTAAAATCATCTAATTGTAGATTTGTGTACATGTATACATGTATGTATATAATTTTCAAATAGGGTCGAATTAAGGTTCGAATTTGTGGATAATTTTCGAATTAGGGTTCGAATTTGTTGATAATTTTTTGAATTAGGGTTCAAATTTGTGTATAATTTTTGAATTAGGATTCAAATTTGTGGATAATTTTCGAATTAGGGTTCGAATTTGTTGATAATTTTTCGAATTAGGGTTCGAATTTGTGTATAATTTTCGAATTAAGGTTCGAATTTGTGGATAATTTTCGAATTATTAGGATTAAAATTTATAGGATTAAAGTTTGCATTGTGGATTAAGTTTGGATTTGTGTAGTTTGGATTTTTTTTGTATGTATTAAAGTTTTTTATATGTATTGAATTTTAAATGGAAGATTTTTGCGGTCCGGTTGATCATTCTCTCCTTGTCGACCAAGATAACCATATAAGTAGTAATATATGGGTTGGTAATCATCGTGATAAACTTACAATCCGTCAAAGTACCTCATTGCTTAATGAATGGAAATTAGAGGCATATCAAATTCATCTTTTACAACATTGGGGTTTCGGAATGTTTACCAACCCAAAAACCGTTATGCAAAATGATGTGACTTTAATTACTTCATTAGTGGAGCGTTGGAGGTCGGAAACCAACACATTTCACTTTACTTTCGGGGAGATGACGGTGACACTTGAAGATGTGTACATGTTGACGGGGCTTCCGGTTGTTGGAGAGGCGGTAACTTTGGGTGACACAATTAACATAAATAATCTTTGGTTACGTGATTGGCCGGATCCGACACTCTCATTAGAGGAAAGGGAGGAGGCTTTGGGTAGAGGTGGCGTTAAATTAAATTTTTTGAGGAATAGATATTGCAAGTGCCCGAACGAGGACGATCGGGAGCTTCTAGAAATATATACACGGGGGTATGTGTTTTATTTGTGTGGGGCGATATTGTTCCCCACAAAATCAAACAACGTGGCTCATCCAAGATTAATTCCCTTGTTGATTGATAGATCGAAAATTTTTGGGTATGCTTGGGGTGTAGCGGCGCTTGCCTATCTATATAGGAATTTACATGAGGCATGTCATAAGGATTGTAAGTCTATTTCGGGATGCTTGACAATATTGATGCTTTGGGCACGCGAGAGGTTGCGTCCGGGACAACCTAAGCTAGCATCTCAAACCGAGCATATATGGCCTAGGGCTTTTGCATGGGCGATTGATCCCGTTGGCCCGGGAAAATCGAAGTACTTTAATGTGCATCACAATATTGATGCATATCGCGGGATGTTCGATAACTTTGACGCACAATGGGTTAATTGGACGCCATATGCTCGCTTCCATCGGCATTATGATGCCCAATTTCGGTGGGCCTTTTTTGTCGATCTAGCTCATGTGCCCCTTGTGTTTTTTGAAGATGTTGAACATCAACTTCCGGAAAGGGTGGGAAGACAATTTGGTTTTCCATTAAGCATTCCGCCGCCGCCACCGGATGATATGGCAACGTTGAGGGTGAGATCCGAACATTCTTTTGTATATCAACATTATCTCAATTTTGCTCGATATGTAGCTATTTGGAATGACTTTGTGCAAAATGGTGTTGGTATTTTGGGGCCACCTTTGAATGCCATATCTCTAGAGGAGTATATGGATTGGTACTATAATGTTACCAAATTAAAGATTTTGCCGCCTTCAAAACCAACCAAGGATCCGAAAATATTCCAACAACCGAAAGACAAGTTCGACAATGCCAAGGCAATGGACTTGGTACGTATTTTTTATA
The DNA here is from genome assembly GCA_037693485.1 of Kitagawia praeruptora. NCBI lineage: Eukaryota > Viridiplantae > Streptophyta > Magnoliopsida > Apiales > Apiaceae > Kitagawia > Kitagawia praeruptora. Next base: position 151,597,783 of record CM075345.1, on the reverse strand, counting down.
ACATGGAGTATGTTATTTGAGATAGTTTCGTTGAATATTTTTGTATTTATATTTATACTTTGTCCTTGCTTCATATGTATTGTAGATCATATGTACCGCTCGAGACATGGGTAGGCTTTGCTCTTTTGATATGCCGGGGATTTTTCACGAGGAAATATTGCCAAACTTCGTGAATAAATTTGATGAATTGATGCTCGAGACATATGGCCCGACATATGAAAGGCCCGATTTCAAGAGTTGTTTGCCTAAAAGAAAGGCAAGAAAGACAAAAAAGACCTAGGAAATTAGTCCCGAGAAGGAAAATTATTTCGAGGGGTATGAAAGTTATGACCATCCTTATGATACTCAAGAAACTTTTATGGTTGGTCATAGTGCTCCAATTCTTAATCCAACCCAATTCGACGATGATCCTAGTGTACATTTCGAATTGGAAGAGGCTCCGGTTGAGGTATAATTTCTTATTTGTAATTTCACAATGTCGCTTTGTCAATTAGTAAGTCGTTAATAACTCATTTGTTCACTATGTTCATTTTAGGATTTATCAACAAATCCAAGGGACATGGTTGGTCCTAGTGCTCCAATTATTAATCCTACCCAATTTGAGAAAGGATCCCTTGTAAAGCCGATTAAGATAAATAAAATAAATTGGATCAATGAAAATTGGTGGGAATGTGGTAAGCCTATAAATCTTCCAATCAATTGTAGTACAAATGCGATTCTTTCTTTGAGACCGGGCTTTGAAGTGGAGGATACTATAATCGATTGCTATACGGTATTGCTTTAAAAAGGAGAAAAAACCCTCTTTGATCATCAAGAAGGTGTCATCAAATATTTCTTCATGTCTCCGTGGTTCTTCCAAGTGATGGGGGCTCATCATTGCAAACCAATGAAGAAGAATCCCGCAAAAAGGAAAGCTAGTGAATGGGCGGCCATTGATACGGACTTTAAAGCATATGGCATAAAGGATGGTGAAATGGTGACCAATTACGACTATATTATCATGCCGCTTGTTGTTGGTGGTCATTGGATCCTATTCTTGTGGTCAATGATCGATTTTCGAATATCTTTGTTTGATCCTCTAAGGGACGATGCTCCTTGCATGAAATTAAAAGAGCTATACAAGACGCAGTTCTACATTGTGGTATATTTTATCTTCCTTTTTTTTAATTTCTAGTAGTCCATATTTATGTTAGTATTGTTTGATACATTACTAAGATAATTCATGTTTGTTTGATAGGAAAAATTGGTCCCTCTCATGTTGCATCGGTTGGATCCACAAAAATTTGAACATGTCGTATTCCCCGATGTTGAAAACGTCGTTGAGCGACCTAGGCAAACCACTCCTTGGGATTGTGGAGTTTTTATTATGAAATATATAGATTGTATGTTGACTTGCAATACCCAAGATTGGTGTGGTGTCCAATGGAATGATGATATAATCACACTTTTCCGATGACGTATTGGTTGGGAGCTCCATAAAAACCAAGCTCGACATATGACTTTGGCGTCCCAAGATGCAAGACTCGCGGGATTGTAATTTAATATTTTGAGATTGTATGTTAATAGTTCAATTTTTTAGAGATTGTTGATTACTTGTTTGAGTTTGAGTTTTAGTTGGTTGGTTGGATATTCTAATGTTGAAATTGTAAGTTAAAGATTGTGTTGAATGTTAAAATTGCACAAAGTTGTAAGTTAAAGATTGTGTTGAATGTTGAATGTTTTAGTTTGTTTGTTTGATTGTTGGATATTGCAATTACTAGTTGGTTGTGTTGTTGGATATTGTTTGAGTTTGAGTTTTTAGTTGGTTGGAGTTTGATTTGGATTTTGATTTGGATATTGTTTGAGTTTTTAGTTGGTTGGTTGGATATTGATTTGGATATTGTTGGATATTGTTTTTAGTTGGTTGTGTTGTTGGAGTTTGATTATATACAGGGGATGTTCAACAAACAGAAAAAAAAACAGGGCAAAATTGGACTGTACTTACGCTATATAATACAGCGTAAGTACAGAGCAGAACCGAGCAAAACAAGGGAACAGAGCAAAACTTCTGTACTTACGCTGTATTATATAGCGGCTTATGCTATATAATATAGCGTAAGTACAGTCAGTCTTTTTTTGTTATGTTTTTTTTTCTTTTGCACTATACCAAATCAATTACAAATTCACTCAAAAGTAAAATCAAAAGCACCACCAAATCAATACCAAATTCACTAAAATTGCACCAAATCAATACCAAATTTACTAAAATTGCACCAAATCAATACCAAATTCACTAAAAAAATAAAATGAACTTCGAGCATCAAACCACCACCAAATTCACTCAAAAAAAAATCAACTAACCAAATTGAAAATTGCTAACCAAAAGCATCCAACAAAAGCAAATCATTTCTTTGCCTTTTTTTTTTGATTTTTTTTGTGAATCATCAAATTTTTTTGGACAATTTCGTGAATCATGTTTAACATCACATTCTTTGCAAAGATTACATTTTCTAGATTTTTTTGGGGTGGACTTTTCTATGCCACTTTTCATTCTTTCCCTCTTGCGACCTTTAGTGGTGGAAATTATAGGGTATTTCAAATCTTCAAAATCTTCAAATCCATCAAAATCTTCACCTCCACGTTCATCCTCACATGATGGTGTTTTTTTCGTAAAAGCCATCTCCATAGGAAAATTTTCCACATATTCCGACTCTTCTTCAATCAATCCCATGACGTATTTAAATCTTGGAACCGAAAAACTTCCACGAGCTGCTAAATCTTGAAAGGCTTTGCACAAAGTTGTATATCGGGCGGGTTGTGATTGAAGAATATCGCCAATGATAGGAGGTTTATACGATATAGACCCGACAATTTTATTTGCTCCAATTGTCCATCTCAAGTTAATTAAATTTGAAGGGATCTCCGTCCATTGCATCATATTCAAGTATCGAATAATATGACGAAAAATCATTCCCGAACTTTCAAATTTCCGACAAATACAATTTATCATATCATTGGTCACGGTTATTTGATAAACTTTTCTATTTTCCTCTGCCACCGTGGTCTTATGTGCTTCGTACACCTTAAATAGTATAGTACTCATGGAAGCTCTCTCATTCACAACATAGGCTCCACTTTGTTTAAGTTCGTGTTGAAAATGTCTAAACATTTCTTTTGTATAAATAGATGCCGCATGATTCTCCAATGAGGATGATGTTATTCTTGACCTTTCCTTATACTTTGTTTCATAGTCCGCTTCTTTCTCACGAAGATATTGTTTCTCCAATGCTTTTTGTGAATTCTCTATAAACTCTTTCAAACCGGTGCTAGCTTTTACATACTCGTCAAAAAATGCATTCATTGGCTCACTTCTCGAGGTAGTTGTTATCCCGGTAGTGAAATGAAGTTTAGTGTACACACGAACCCACTTATGTCGAACGTAATACATTTCTTGCAACCAACCATGATCAACCAAGTTATATTTTTCAACCAAATCTTCCCACCTATTTTCAAATTGTTCAACCGTCATTGACTTGTACAAACATAAGTTGAAATCTTCTCTGAAATGTGGTTCATATGTGTACAAACCGGATAACTTCTCCCCGAATTTAGTACTTATATGCCAAGTACAATAAAGATGGTTCGTGTTTGGTAAAACTTCGGCAATTGCATTTCCAAGTGCAATGTCTTGATCGGTGATGATTGAGATTGGAGGCTTGTTTCCTATAGCTTCCAACCAATTCTTTAAAACCCATACGTAAGAACTTTCTTTCTCACCCCTTATTAGAGCAAAACCAAACAATATGGATTGGTAGTGGTGGTTCACCCCCGTAATAGGTACAAATGGCATACTATATCTATTGGTGCGGTATGTGGAGTCAAATACTACCACGTCTCCAAAAATTTTATATGCATTTAACGATCTTGGATCAACCCACAACATGGAACGCACCCGATTATCCTCATCAACATCTACTCGATAGAAAAATTCCCCAAAACTATTACATTTCAATTCTTGGAGTAATTTCAAACCTTCTTTGGCATCACTCGAATCAAATACATGATGTCTAATATCACGCAAAACATTCTGAATCTCTTGACTAGTAAATCCAATATTCTCTAAGCTTCCCGTAAGCTCACCCATTACATTCAAAGGTTGTTGAGGCCCAATACCCGACTTACTCAAAATTATAATCAATTCTCGCATGATGGGTGTTATGTTTGCATGAAATGTACCTTACTAGGTGAAACCATCTCATGATTGTGTACCAAATTAACCAATGTTACCTCCCACTTCTTTGATGTCTCTCTATGAACAACATACATTCGCGCCTTACACTTTGTTCTACCAAGAGAATCTCTATTTCTCTTTTTTTTCGAAACTTCACCTTCATCATCCAAAGATTTTGAGGCTAATCTCCCACCCTTTCGACATATATACAAATGCGAACAAATCTTTTTAGTTTTTGAACGTTTATGTGTAGTTCTAATTATTACTTCAAAACCAATACGCCTACCATAATCTCTATAAAACGTCTCCGCTTCATCTAAACTATCGAATAATTGACCAACACATGGGTAAACATCATTCAAATCATCCAAAGAAACATCATTCTTAACATCTTCACCATCATCATTATCATCAACATCATCACCATCATCAACATCATAGACAACATCACCATCATCATTCTTAACATCTTCATTATTATCATCATCAAGATCTATTATTTTAGGTGTGTGTGGACTTTCGTTAACATCTTCATTTTCTACCTCAATCTCAATCTTACTAGGTGTCTTACTAGGAGATTTTAACTTCGAAAAAATGAAAGAAGCCATGGATTAAATAGAAAGCTAACCTTAAATTCCAAGTTCAATCTTCAAAATCTTAAATTGGGATGGTACTCCAAGCTCAATCTTCAAAGTCTTCAAAATCTTCAAATTTGAACAAATTTGGATAAATAAATTAAGATTGGTAGATTAAAAATTGGTATAGATTAAGTTTATGATGGTGTAAATATATCTCCAAATGATTAAGTTTGGTGTAGATTGAGTTTGAACACTCTTGAAATGATATTTCAAAACATGAAAGGCTGTTTGAGCTAAAATTGGTGTAGTTCTCGGCTAAGATATATAATAGAGCGGAACATATTAAGGGTAAAATGAGAATATTTGATACGCTATATAATACAGCGTATACGCTATATAATAGAGCGTAATACGCTATATAATACAGCGTAAGTAAATTTCCATCCTGACCGTTGACTACACGTTTTAATTGTATAAGATGGGTTGGTTGGATATTTAAAAATATTCAACTGTGGTTGGTGACCAGTTTCCATATATATATATAAAGTAAGAGGAAAAGAAAAGAAAAACAGGAAGGTAACATAGAAGTGAAAAGGTAACATAATGTCATCTTTGGTTAAAAGTTACAAGTGCGTATTCGATAGGATAATTAGTCTTGGATTATTAAGCTTACGGCCTTGCATCATCTGATAAATCCTGCAACCATATCACTTCTTGTTGACTAGAATGCATATATTATCTTGTCATCCAATATTTTAAAATTTTCGGACTATATTAATTTTGGACTATTTATTTATAAATAGTTATCTTTAATTAATATATACAATATAAATATTATAAAATAAAAAAAATGAAAGAAATCAATCTCGTAAAATCTGTGGGATTTTGTAATTCTACAAAAATCCATCAGAATCAATTCATCAAAATCTATCAAAATCTGTAGGGAATTAAACAATCTGTGTAAAGATTTTAAACAATCCATGGATTTACACATTCCATTAAAATCCATGGATTATTAACAATCCAACAGAATCTCAATTGAATACACCCCTCTAAGGTTCTCTAAAAATCCATTTGTAGCCTAAAAGTATTTGAATATTAAGATAAGATTCGTAGCCTAAAAGTATTTGAATATTAAGAGGGGTGTATTAATTTAAGAATCTGTGTAATTTTGTAATTCTACAAAAATCCATCAAAATCAATCCATCAAAATCTATCAAAATTTGTAGGGAATTAAAATAATCTGTGTAGAGATTTTAAACAATCCATGGATTTACACATTCAATTAAAATCCATGAATTATTAACAATCTAACAGAATCTCAATTGAATACACCCCTCTAAGATAAGATTTTCTGTGTGACATGGTTACATATTTAATATTTATCATTTTTCTGCAACTCTATCGTATTTCCTCCTTTTTTGAGAAAATAAAACTTCATTAAAACTTCAAACTTTCGGACAAAATTGTCTTCAACAAATAACTCGGAGGAGACGAGATTACAACGAAGCTATTAAGCTCACATGGAGTTCTAGCGATTCCATGTGCAACTCTATTTGCTTGTCTTCTAACAAAACTAACCTTAAACCGCTCATTTGCTCTCAAACAATCTTGATAATAATGCCTGACAAGGCTGTCGCGTGCCTATCAAATTATAATATCTAACAAATCCTTCTAACTATGTAGCAGGGTAAGTCAGAGTCGATCCCACAGAGACAAACGTATCAATCACCAGTTATTTCTGATTTAATTCGGCTAAGCAAGTAACACAATAAATATTGAGAGATTATTAAACTAATTTTATACTAAAGAGAATGATGTTTATATAAATCAAATATTAAAAATATCCAGAATTAAGTATCCCCACTAGCATGAATTAATGCAATCGTGAATTCCCTCCCCAATCAATCGTATAATACTCAACAAGAAAGGTGCGCCATATAAATTACCAATAACCTCTCTCGAGTATTAATGGCTTCTCTAAAATACAATCAAGCCTATTCTCATGGTATCATGCAATTTAGAGACATTAATCACAGCACCCTAACTTCCTAACAATCCGTTCTACCTATTCTCATGGAGAAGTTCATGTCCTCATTGGATAAATCACAACCATCTAAATTCAACTATCGTTGATAAATAGACAATGGTTCAAACAATAAACATAATCACGTCTGATTTGTAATTGCTAATTAAAACAACTCAATAAGCAAGAGCAATTAAACAATCAAATTGGGGGAATTGGGAAAATCACACATCAACCATAACTAGGGTTCTACTTAACCCTAGATTAATAATCTACTCACTCATAATTGAATTAACAAAACAAGAATTATAAATTGAACACATAATTATAAGAAAAGAGAAAAACCTTTAATCTTCAAAGTAAGTAAAAGTTCTCCCTTGCAGATCTAAGCTATGATATGATAATAAAAAAAACCCCAATTTACAAGGCTAAGATGTGTTTAAATAGGCTCTAGATCTCTTGCTCAGCAAGAAATTACCTTCTAATACAATTAGAATTCAATTAAAGTTCTAAAAACTGCCCAAAATACAATTAGAACTTGAAAAGGGCAAAACAGTAATTTCACTGCTTCAAACAGTCTGCTTGTCGTGCTTCCTGCCCCCACCACGCGCAACTTGCTCTTGTAAAACCTGTTCCAGGTTGTAGAAAATCTCCCAAGCTTCGCGTGGGCAGTAAGATCGCTGAAAACAGACTTCTAGAACTCCAGATATGGCCAAAACAGTGTAAGCTGCGCAGCCTTCCCGGAAAATCCGATTTTTAATCAATTAATTCTCCAAAAACGATTAAAGCATCCACCATAATCAACATTCTTGTAGATCTGCACAACTAAGCAAAACACATCAAAACTACAAGAAACTTGAGTCCAAGACAATCAATTTAAGCCGATTTAGAATGCTCCAAGTAGATATAAAATCCACTTATCAATGCCCTAGGTCACCAAGTTCAAGCAGATTTTCCTGGTCATTCTTCACTGCATTGACACTAAGTAAAGAGTCACTCTCGATCACCACTTCACCCTCTGTCGCATTCTGTGCCCATGCTAAAGCTTCTGCAATGCCTGTTAACTATGCTTCAAGAACTGATACTCTGCCTGCACATCTCATCGCTTTCCCAGTGATGTACTCTCCCTGATGATTTCTGATAACCATCCCCAGAGTATAGGAGTCTTGCCCTGCTATTACTGAAGCATCAACACTTATTTTTAAGCTACATGGTGCTGGATGTTGCCACCTTAAGTCGTTCATTTGTCTGCTATCACTCACCCTACCTGCAGTCACAGATTTTTTATTTGCTTCTTTCCACTCTGAGATATGTCTAGCACTCCAAGACATTGTTGCTATTGAAGTCATTTTCTTGCTCTCAAAGATGTTTTTATTTCTAGCAAACCAAACTCCCCAAAGAACTGTGGAGATTTTAATCAAATCTGCACTAGAACCAGTGGCTATCATGTTCAGTAACCACTCATGACTGTTTTCCATATCCCACAAATCACTTCGTAACCCTGTGTACTTCCAACATTCTCTGGCAAACTCACATTCAAAAAACACATGTCTCAAATGTTCCGCATCACCTACACATATTGAACAGCCAATTGGAGCTGGAACACCCCTTCCCCTTAAACGAATTCTAACAGGTAAAATATTACGACAAAATCTCCACAGAAACACCCTAATCTTGTAAGGGATCTCCATTTTTCATATTTTGCTCCATCCATCTGATTGTTGCACTCCTTCATTCGAAAGATGATCCTGACACCATTGATAGTACCCTGATTTCACCGTATACTTTCCATTATTCGAATGGATCCAGGCAACCCTGTCTCTAGTATACCTTTGTGGAATACGAGTCTTTAAAATAGCATCTGCATCTTCACTGCTAAAATGCAGTCTTACTTTATCCTCATCCCAAGCCTTTGTATTTTCCTGAAAAAAATCACAAACTTTTAGCTGCAACACCTGGCTACTAGCCCGATCCCTGTTTACATAAAAATCATCCTTCGATCTCAGCCATCTATCAGTAGCTATGCTTATTGACTTTGTGACAGCCCCAGATCCGGGGTCAGGAATCCAGGCCATCACACTCAACCTCCATTTATTGGCACTATCATTTTTTTATAGAAATATTTTACAACCGTTTAGTACTCACACAAATGACCCCACACTAATCTCAAAACACACACACCAGTCATATGCTCAGAGAACAGCATACATAATAATAACAGTTTAGAGTTAGTTATTACAAACCCAGAATCCAACTTAAGTAGTGTTGCTGAATATTACTTCGAGATAAAGCATTTCAACAACCAAAAGTTATTACACAAGCTTACACGCGTAATTTACATAAGTCTGCCAATACCCATCTGCCTATCAGCTACCTCAGGGATAGGCTCCAGCTCTCTCAAAAGGTCGTCTTTCCCTTACCCTCTTGCGGGGCGTAGTGCGGAGTATCGGCATTTACCCTAGCTGTTATGAAATTAAATAGCAAGAGTGAGCTATAATAGCTCAGCAAGATAATATTGTAAACCAGACTCAAAGTTAAAAATATATATATATATATATATATATATATATATATATATATATATATATATGTCTTAATAACTGGAAGGTCTACTATAAGAATAAAATAAAAAAAAATAATTATTACTTATTCAATACACCATATATTTTTCCTTTATGAGAAGAAAAGATATAAAACAATATAATATCAGTTTCTCTTCTAATATCATATAATATCAGTTTCTCTTCTATAACAAGATAATAATCAATACATCATCTTAGTATAATATCTCAAGATAATATAACATTTAAAATCAAGCTCTCAATATAATCTTTCCGTTTCCTTTTATACAACAATTATATATAAAAGTAATATAAAATCAGTTTCTCTTCAATCCATAAAAATAATTCCATAATTTCATACCATTTTTCCCTTTTCAGTATATAAAACTGTAACCATTATCAAATCTTTCTTTAAATACTTTGGGGATTCTGCTGTCGCCTGATACGTTAGGACGATGATCAGTCGTCTAATCGTACCTGCTCTCTGTTTACTACTAGTAGAAGGAATGATCCAACCTGGTCATCATCCCTGGAGGAAGGCCACCTGCTACATCCTCCTTCGGCAACTCTTGGGTCGTAATAAAATATTGGGTGCCGGACTGTGCCACACACACAGCCTCTTACGCTTACTGTTGCAATCCTTTTTTTTTTTTCAAATTGTTATTCCATTTATAAAACATCATTCCATATTTTCCATTTTCCATTTCCATATGTCATTTCCATTTCCATTCTCATATATCATTTCCATTTCCATTCTCATATACTATTTCCATTTATCATCATCTTTAAAAATACATACATCATAATACTTTGATTATAACTCAGACATCTCCTCCGTATTTAATAAAATCAAATATGCTCTTATATACAAAATATTTTAAGTATTTTAAAAGTATTAAATAATAATCAAATAATATTTATTAAATCACAAATGTTTAAAGATTATAAATAACAGAATATTATAAACCATATAACCCTAGATAACAACTGATACCATTTATTTTCATATCTTTTGAAGCCATAAAGTATATTAGCTCCATTCATATTCATATCCATATCCACAATCTATATCATATATTGATATAAGATTCATATATCATCTAGCAAAACCACTTTTCTTTAAACATAAACAATTTATCAAAATAAGGGTAAAAGAAATCTTGCCTCGATCTCTAAATCCGAAAGGTATGACCCGCTGCTCGTCTTGAGTTTCTATAAAAACGAGAAGGGTCACCATCCGTATTTATGCCCCATTATCAAGGTATGTCATTATCTTATACACTTAGTAGATATTTGAGTTTTAAAGATTTTTGAGTCGACCATTAACTCGAGAAAATTATTCTCTATCCGTTTAAGGGGTATTCCATGAACATACCCTTTATCTAAATATTTTTATAAAATTGAAAAATTATTCGTTCGACATAAGACCTTCTCCTATACCTTCCTTATGACCTCTTTTATTTAATTATCAAAATTAGTAACGGAATCACTTAGGTTAAGGGTGTTCAATTGAAGTTACGAACTCACACTTACACTTTCGAACCACTTTTACGGTTTTGGTCATATCTCCTAAACCGTTCATTAGATTTTTACGTACTTTATATCAAAACGATCTATGAACCAAGATCTATCCTATTATGACCAGTTGGTATACCTTACTGACTTTGACAGATTCGGGTTGCCCTGTTTTTAACAAGTAATTATTGTTTTAACAAAAATTGGGCATTATAACGGCTAGACTTTCGTACTTTCCAAATTTTTCACACCTCCAAACTCATCATCCAACACCTATATCAACCCATACACCATGTGGTCATCATACCAGACATGGTTTCCAACACAAAACACTTCCATAATCATTTAAAATACCTTTAAACACTTATATAACCATAAATCCACTCTTTACACAAACTTAACCTTAAAACCAACCATAAACTCAAAGATCAAGCTAGGGTTTCAAGTAGCATACCTTCTTTGGAGTAAGTAAAAGCCCTAATACACCTTGTAGAGCCTTTATATCACCTTATTATAGCTTAGATCTTCCAAAGAAACCATAAAAACAAAGTTAGTTTTAGAAAATTACTATTCATCACTATTCACCCATCACTTTGATGAATTTATTGACTATGCAAATGGAGTTGGTTTGCTCTCAAATTTAATACATACCTTAGTCTATATGTAAGCAAGCTCCATGAATTTTCCCTTGAGTTTTAGTGGCTTGGTTCTAGGGTTTTTATTTTTCTTTTCTTCCTTTTTCTTGGTGAGGTCGAATGGATGATGGTGGAGGAAGAGAGATTTGTGTGGTTGGTTTGATGTTTATCTTGTGTTTGTAGATATTTTGTATCATTTATATGAATAATTATCAAGTAATTAATAAATAATCCTTGGCTAAAGTTAGTGGAAAGTGACTTAATTAGTGATGTCATTGATGAGGTCACCTTGGATGATCTTATAATCTTGTTTTTGATTTTCTAAATAATGCTTTAATGATTTTGGTTATTGGTAATGTAGTGTATATCCTTGTTGTAATGATCTTGGTTATTTAGTCTCCATGTTCGTCTAATTACGATTCATTTCGAATAAACTTCATTATCCAAGTGGTTTTGAAATCTTTTAACAATCCAAATTCCCTTGGCATTTCCTTAACTTAATCACTCATTGGTTTAACCTAATTTTAATATTTCCTCAAGATATAAACCCCTTTAATATTTCTATACTCCTTCATATCACATTCCATAGAGTCTCAATTGAAATAAAAAATCCTTAAAAATCCACACTCAGGAATTTCTGAAATCCGTCATCGTTTCGAGTCACTTATTTTCATAGTACCTCACTAATATGGTTTCTGATTATTCATTTTCTGTTTCACTTATAGGGTACCTACATACCATTTCCCTAAATCCTCAAAGTTTACTATTCATGTGATCACTGTAGCATTGTTAAAGTTAGGGTTATTACAGACTTGCCATCACCTATTACCCACCTCATTCCCTTCTTCAACTGTTCTTTAGCTTCCCATATACCTGACCAAGTATAGCTCACTCCCCCTGATCTACCAGCTTGCAGAAAGTGACTATTAGGATAGTACCTCGCTTTTAGAACCCTCGATATTAAAGCATTTGGCTCGTGCACTAATCTCCAGCATTGCTTGCCCAATAAAGCTAAATTAAACCCATGAATGTCTCTAAAATCCCAGACCACCATTATTTTTGACATACACATCCTATTCCAACCTAACCAACGAATGCCTTTATTAGATGACTGTGTTTGCCACCAGAAAGCATTCATAACCGTTTGAATTTCTTGGCAGATAGATTTAGGAATTAAAAAGCAAGACATTGCATAAGTTGGTATAGACTGAATCACATTCTTTAACATCAATAATTTTCCAGCACGTGACAGTAATCTTGAGCTCCACCCTTTGATTTTTTGAATAACTCTCTCTTTCAAATATCTGAACACAGCTTTCTTCGAACGTCCGATCAAGGATGGCAAACCTAGATACTTGTTTTCACCTATATCCTTATGCACCCCAAGTTCTTGCTTGATTTCTTCCTGTTTGTCCCTCCTCACATTCGAACTATAGAAAATGGATGATTTCTGGTAATTAACTGCTTGCCCTGATTTGGCTTCATATTCATTCAAAATTCTTTTAACTTCTGCTGCTTCCCCTGTAGTAGCTTTAAAGAACAAAAAGCTATCATCTGCAAATAACAAGTGTGTTATTGCAGGGGCTGAACTGCATATTCGACAGCCATTTATACTACCATTCTCAGCAGCTACTTTAAGAGACTTTGATAGACCTTCAACACATAATAGGAATAAATAGGGTGAGAGGGGATCCCCTTGCCTGAGACCACGAGTTGGGTTGATTGGACCTATCATAGTACTTGGAAAGAGATGTTGTATGAAACAGTTATGACACATAGCATTACCCACTTGATCCATTTTTCTGAAAAATCCATAATACGCATCCTGTTTTGCAAATAACTCCAACTCACACGATCGTACGCTTTACTAATGTCAAGCTTTAGAGCCACCATCCCATCCTGGCCACTATTCTTACGTTTCATATAATGTAATAACTCAAATGCCACAAGCACATTATCAGTGATGTTACGATCAGGAACAAACGCCGATTGCCCTTCAGATATAACCCCTGGGAGAATTTTCTGCAGTCTGTTGGCTAAGACCTTTGCTAAAATCTTATAAAGTACATTGCATAAAGCTATAGGCCTTAGATCTTTAGTATCATCAACATGGTCTTTTTTAGGGATAAGGACTAAAGTAGTATCATTCACTTCATTAGGGAACTTACCTTCTATAAGCCACTGCTGACAGCATTTAAACACTTCCTTTCCAAGTAAATCCCAAAAATGTTGAAAGAATGCTGGGTTTAAACCATCTGGGTCACTTGCTTTTTCTGGATGCATGCTCTTCACTGCCTTAGTAAATTCAGAGAAAGACAAATCTGCTATTAACATCTCATTTTTGACGGTTATTGATCATTTGATCTAACTCATCCATATATTGAACAGGACCACTCCCAGATTCCATAAAGACTCTGTTAAAATAATTCTCCAACAAGCTGCACATTTCTTCATGGCTAGTAATCAGAGTTCCATCTTCTGCTTTAAGACCAGATATGTGATTCAACTTTTTCCTACTAGATGCTGTTGCATGAAAAAACTTAGAGTTCGTGTCCCCATCTTTAAGCCAAAAATTCTTAGCTCTCTGTTGCCAATAAGCTTCTTCGTGAGTTAGTAACTCATTCAATCTGTCCTTTTCATCAAAATAATCCTGTATTCCATCATCATCCTCCCTACTTCTAAGAGCTTCAATAATCTGCTTTTGTTTTACTACTTTCTCCCTAAATTTATTGAAGAACTCCTTTCCCCACTTTGCCATATAAGAAGAGAGATCTAACAGCTTAGGAATTAAATGCATCGTTTGGAGATTTTGTCAATACTTCGATACCTCAAAGTGAAAGCTAGCCTCCTTTAACCATGTATTCTCAAATCTAAACCGGAACTGCTTCTTCGGGATAGAAGTGTTAACCATTTCAATCTTGATAGGATCATGATCAGATACTATGGTATGAAAGACCTTTAAAGTGCATAATGGAAATTTACTCCACCAAGAACTAGTAGCAAAGCACCTGTCCAGTTTTTCTTGAACCCAGTTTGCCGTTCCCTTGCTCTTTTTCCACGTAAAATCCCCATCTTTAAGCTCTACTTCAATTAACGAACTATCCTCCACTGCACTCCGAAACCCATTCATTAGATTCTGAGGATGTTCATGCTTACCTTTCTTATCACCACTATAAAGCAAGTCATTAAAGTCACCGAACACACACCATGGCAGCTGAGAAGTTGAAGATAAGAAACGTAGAAAATCCCATGAGACTTGCCTTCGTTCTCTTTCAAGAAGGCCATTGAAACAAGTTAATCTCCAATCTCCAGCACTCCTTTCTTTAATAATGATATCAATGTGATTATTCGAATAGTCAAAGACATTACACCTAATATTATGCTTCCAAAATACTGCTAATCCTCCCCCTCTACCTTGCTTATCTACTGAAAAGAAATTTCTTAATCGTATTTCCTCCTTAATCGAGTTTTAAAAATTCAAATAATTAATTATATAATTATTGTATTATCTGACTTCTGTAGTTAATTGGTACATCTTTAATAGTAAAAATTAGAAAAATGTTAAAAGAATAATAATCAAGAGTATATGGTGCATGCAAACGTAAATATTTAAACAAAATATATGTTTCATTTCCAACAGTTTTTTTTAAAAGAGATTTCCAACAAAAATTGGAAATGCAATGAAAATGATTTGAAGTGTACTCGATACGTTATTATATCATTCAATTTTCTTGCAAATTTGTAGTAAACTCAAAAAACCATTTTCATAACTAATTCACAATCTATTTCAAAATATTAGCAAATTTAAAATGAAATTCTCGACAAGAAAATATTTCCAAACATTATGCATAATATTTTGCACTTATTCATAATTGTTTATCAATATCTTGAGTAGCACTCTATAGAAAACCATGTTACGTGAGAAACCGTGAAAATCACTAATTTTTGATTCTACGACAGAACCAAAGTTCTATTTTTTTGATTCTATAAAAAAAAATTGATTCTACAAAAAACAAAAATCTGGGCAGATGTTGACGTGATAGAACCACGTCATCACTGTTGACACGGCAGTGCCACGTCATCACTGTTGACGTGGCGGTACCACGTCATCGATGACGTCCTCATTGATGACGTGGCACTATCACACCAGCAGTGATGGCGTGGCAGGTGACGTGACACTGTCACGTCAGCAGTGATGACGTGGTAGCTTTATTTATTTTTTAAATTTTTTTTTATTCTGTTATAGAATCAAAAAAAATATTTTTTGAAATTTTTTGGTTCTACTACAGAATCAAAAGGTTCTCCACGGTTTTTCAGATAAGATGATTCTCCATTAAATAATGGTCTCAATATCTTTTTTGCATAGTGTGAAAACATATCATTAATTAATTTAAACTACTTTAAAAAAACTTTTAATCTTAAAAAATATATTTTTATATACATTTGTGATAGTATTTAGAATTTCATTTCCGCGCCATATAATAAAATCAAAAGACAAGAGAATAAACAACACCTCAAACAGTTGGTGTTCACAAAACCTCCCCTCTTCTCCACACTCCACTGTATCTATAATCATTACATACAAACCTATACATACATCCAACACCCAAAATCACCAATTCCATCAAAACCCAAATGGACCAACGAGATTCGAAAGTTCTAGATCTCGTTCAAGAACTCGTGACTCGTTTACTCAACTCACCTCACAACTCAAACCCTAATAGTAATAATAATAATAGTACTTCACAATCACTTAAATATGCACTTCGTATATTATCTAGTAGAATGACTCCATCAATTGCTGTGGATGAAGCTGCAATGGCGGATTCAATTAAGAGGCAGCTTGCTACTCAAGGTAAAACTTCCGATGCCCTAATTTTTGCTGATTTGTATTCTAAATTCGCATCCAAAAGTGGTTCAGGGAGTGTAAATAATAAGTGGGCTGTGCTTTATTTGCTTAAAACTATTGCCGATGATCGAAAAAAGGGGAAAATGGGATCTGAGAGTAGGGTTGGTAATGGTTTTTTGTTGCCTGCTTTGTGTGAGAGTAATGTGGGTGCTAATGGGGTTTTCAAGAATGGGGGAAAGGTGGGATCTTGGGATGTTTCGAGAAATGGGGAGAGAGTGGAGAAGGGTTGGGATGGTGGGGTTCTGTTGGTTTCCAAGGATCCGAGTAATATGAGGGAATTGGTGTTTAGGGAGTTTGGGAAATTGGTTAAGGAGGAGAGTGAGGTTTCGGAGGAGGATTTAGTGAGGGATGTGTTGTATGCTTCGCAGGGGATTGATGGGAAGTTTGTCAAGTTTGATAAGAGTGTTGATGGGTATGTTTTGCCGGAATCGGTTAGGGTTCCGAGAGCTACGAGGATTATGGTTAGGAAACTTTGTGAGCTTGGGTGGTTGTTTAGGAAGGTTAAAGGGTATGTTTCGGAGACTGTGAAAAGTTTAGCGACGGAAGATGTTGGAACGGTTGGGCAGGCGTTTTGTGCGGCTTTGCAGGATGAGCTTATGGAGTATTATAAATTGTTGGCTGTGCTTGAAGCACAATCGATCAATCCTATTCCTTCTTTCACGGAGAGTGTTAGTTCAGGGAATTATATTTCGCTTAGGAGACTTTCTGTGTGGTTTGCTGAACCGATGGTGAAGATGAGACTAATGGCTCTTCTGGTTGACAACTGTAAGGTTCTTAAGGGTGGTGCAATGGCTGGGGCGATTCACATGCATGCTCAACATGGGGACCCTATTGTTCATGATTTCATGAAACGGTTGCTTCGTCGGGTGTGTTCTCCTCTTTTTGAGATGGTTAGGAGCTGGGTTTTAGAAGGGGAACTGGAAGATATTTTTATGGAGTTCTTTGTCTTGGGCCAGCCTGTGAAAGCGGAATCACTTTGGAGGGAAGGTTATCAGCTCCGTGCTACAATGCTTCCTTCTTTTATCTCACAGTCTCTTGCTCATAGAATTCTAAGAACTGGGAAGTCGATCAATTTCCTTCGTGTTTGTTGCGAGGATCGTAGTTGGGCTGATGCTGCAACAGAAGCTGCTGCTGTCACAGGGACAACCACTAGGAGAGGTGGCCTTGGTTATGGTGAAACTGATGCACTAGAGTCTTTGGTTACTGAAGCAGCCAGGAGAATAGACAAACATTTGATGGATGTTGTGTACAGGCAGTATAAGTTCAAAGAACATTGTCTTGCAATTAAGCGTTATTTATTGCTCGGACAAGGTGATTTTGTTCAGTATTTGATGGATATTGTCGGGCCTGAGCTATCAGAGCCTGCTAATATCATCAGTTCGTTTAAGCTTGCAGGGTTGTTGGAGAGTGCAATAAGGTCCTCCAGTGCACAGTATGATGATCCTGACATACTGGATAGGTTGAGGGTCAAAATGATGCCACACAACATAGGAGATAGAGGTTGGGATGTCTTCTCCCTGGAATACGATGCAAGAATGCCTTTAAATACTCTGTTTACAGAGTCAGTCATGACGAAGTATCTCAGAATCTTCAATTTCCTATGGAAGCTTAGACGGGTAGAGCATGCACTCATTGGTGTTTGGAAGACGATGAAACCAAATTCTATAGCTTTCACTAAATTGCCAGAAGCTGTTAAGTTGCAGCTAATTTTGGCATCAAGGCGGTGCCAAGTGCTTTGGGATGAGATGAATCATTTTATAACAAATTTGCAATACTATATTATGTTTGAGGTTTTGGAGGTTTCATGGTCTAACTTCTCTAGTGAAATGGAAGCAGCTAAAGATCTTGATGATCTGCTTGCTGCACACGAGAAGTATCTTCATTCAATTGTTGAGAAGTCTCTTCTCGGAGAAAGGTCACAATCTCTTTACAAGACCCTCTTTGTGTTGCTTGATCTTGTGTTGCGATTCCGTAGTCATGCAGATCGCCTGTATGAAGGTGTTAATGAATTGCAAGCAAGGTAATAGATTTAGCACAACAGTTTGTTTTTGTAATTAAATTGTGACACTTGTAAGAACATTAGTCCCTTACTGTTATTTCTTTTCTTTGAATTCACAGGACTGTGGAGTCATCTTTGCCTTCTCGGGACAAGACGAACAGGCAGTCAAGTAATAAAACTTCAGTTCCTGGATCATGGCTTGGTGAAGGCAGGAAGGCCATCACACAACGTGCTGGGGAATTTCTTACACATAGCGGACAAGAAATAGATACAATCTCTAAGGAATATTCAACACTCTTTCAAGGATTCATTTCACAGTTGCCTGTCCAACAACACATTGATCTGAAGTTCCTCATGTTCCGGCTAGACTTCACAGAATTCTACAGCCGCGCATCATAACATAGGTATAAAGCTAGAATTTTGGTCAGCTATGTTGGAATATGTCACTGATAGTGTTTGCGATTATTTGAAATTGGTGACAATGATGTTGATTGAGATTTGATTTTTTTCCTGACAAGAATTTTATATTATTTCCACTGTAGTGTACTGTGTATTTTAGCTATTGATGGTGAATATACAAATAACCTTCCAATTTTTTTTCCTGGAAGTTTCAACTCTTCAGCAGTGTCTTCGTATTGAAGAAACTCCGGTATAAATGGGTGCAAATATGGCTGCACAAAGTTCCATAACCGGACCAGATCAAAGATTGGATCATAGGTACTGTTGGACCAGAGACTGGCTGTTTATTTTTGGTCCTGGGACCGACCCGGATCGGTTTGCATTTGATAGAAGTGAGGTTAGTGTTTGAGAAGTTTTTAGTCTGTTTAGCTGTTAAGCCTGTTACATGTTTGATGGTTGTTATGAAATTGAATGAGTAAATGTAAGGAGATTTATAAGTTTTTTAGCTAAATTCGTAGGTTAGGTCAGTTTGCTTCCTGTATGTGTTTTGTTGTATATTTTTCTAATTTCTAGTTCGCTGCTGGAAATAGAGAACTGTGTGGACCGGAACCTGCTGGTGTTACTGTTAGTTTACACTGCATATCATGGTAAAAATTGTTTGCACCTCTATTTGGTTGCGACTTATTACTTATAGTTCACTAATTTTGTTAATGATCTCAATTTACTACTCCCTCCGTCCCTAAATATTATTCCTGTTTTGACTGGACACGTTTACCAATGCGTACTTTTGATCGTTAATATCTTTAATTTTGTATTAGTTTTAAATATAAAAACTTCCCTGTATTAAAGTACTCATAAATACGAATCCAACAAGATCACTCATGACTATATTCCGTCTTATAGATTAGACGTAAATTAGTAATTTGTCTCATGTTATGAACAGGACCGACATTTCAAATAAGAAAAACAATGTGAGACAGAGGGAGTATCTTTCTTTTGGTACTTTATATTATTTTTTAAGATTTACTCATATGGTTCCCTAAAGAAGCAACAAAACTATCAGCCTGTTTGGGAACATTAACTTAAAGCAAAAGCTGACTTTAAGTTGTTTTTTGCGTGTTTGGCAACCATGACTTTAAGCCGACTTTAAGTTAAAAAACTGCTTTAAGTCAGAAGTTCCATTTAGGTACTTTTGACTTATGACTTATGACTTATGGAGTTTTTTTTTTTTTTTTTTTCTTTTTTCACAATTCTTGTAAAGTTTAAATATTATGATTTTTAAATTTTTTTAAGTCAAATTTCACTTAAAGTCAAAATTATTAAATTCCCATTTAACTTTAAGTAAAATTACCCAAACACTTTCATTCAACTTAAAGTAAACAACTTCACTTTTTCCTTTAAGTTAAAAACACCCCCGTTAAGTCAAAAGTAACTTATTTTAAGCAATCCCAAACACCCTCTTTATTGGAATTACTATCTTTCTTTTGCTATCTTTCTTTTGCCGAGTTTTGATGTTAATATTGTTTTGCATCAGTTTTGTTAGCATGAAGGTTTTGCTCTCTGTAATGAGAGTCAATATCTAGAATTTTTTCAACTCGCACCAGTTATGTTATGCAACAAACTACATATTTTGGAATTTCAAATAAAAAACGAGTGTAGAATTGGTGAGCATCTCCAACCCATACAAAACACTTAGCAGTGTCCTAGTTACCACCTTCTCCAACCCCAATCCCTTAGCAATAAATTTTTCACATAACTGAGCGTTCACTCTGCAGCTCAGGTTTTAGATCTGCTTTAATCATTGGAAAAATCAGATAAAGCTGGGTTCAGTTGCAGACTTGCAGGGATCTAAGCTGGGTTCAGTTGCAGACTTGCAGGGCTCTCTTTGAGCAATACTCCCTCCGTCTCATAATATGTTTTCTGTTTTTAAAAACACGTTTGCCAACGCACGCTTTTGATCGTTAATATCTTGAATTTCGTATTAGTACTAAATATAAAAACTTCACTGTATTAAAGTACTCATAAATACGAATCCAACAAGATCACTCATGACTATATTTTGTCTTATAAATTATTCGTAAATTAGTAGTCAACCGTTTATAATGAATAGTGTAAAAAGTCAAAGCAGGAAAGACAATAGACGGAGGGAGTAACAAATTATTTTTGTACTACTGACGCTATGTAAATGCTCTGCTTACTAGCAAGAATGACACACATACGCCCTACTCTGTAGAATTAGTATTGTACTTGATAAAGTGTTGTAGAACATGACATGCTTTACTTTTGTTCTACAATTCACAGACATAAGAACGTGTGTGTGTGTGTGTACACAGTATGGTGTTCCGGTCCAGTTTGGTTTTCCTCTGGTTCTGGGAAATCCAAATATCAGAATTCTAGTAGCAGGATATCTACTTTGATTTACATATTCAGTTTGGGTTCTATTAATCAATTTAAACCGCGATTTTGTGCAAATCAGAAGTCGGTTGCTTAATTTTATGACAAATTGAATATTAGAACTGATTCGACTGAGCCTGAAAGTGTGTTGTGTTACAACCAGAAGAATTTCCCAGAGTATTTTGTATTGTTTTTGTCAAAAAGAAAATTCCAATTATAGCCACCAAAGCAGATGAGACTACTCTAGATCGGATCGGATTCTCACACCGAATCCTTAAGCCGTGTGTAGTACAACAAATATCAATGTTGCATAAAAATGCATTTAAATTTCTTTAATATTAACATATGCTAAGATTCTTCCTGTAATACTATTACGTATATAAAGTAAGAGGCGTACAATGTAACGTAGGGATAATAAGCCTACATGTATAAACAGAACAGGGTGTTTGTTTTTGAAGGGGACGAGTGAAAACGGGACACACAAAGAGAGAGAGAGAGAGAGAGAGAGAGAGAGAGAGAGAGAAACGATGGGAGAGCAAGTTGAGGCAATGGAGCCATCCAAAACACAAGGTAATGGCTATCCTCCTCCCAATCCACCACCAACTGACCGTCCGGTCCGTGTTTACGCAGATGGGATCTATGATCTCTTCCATTTTGGCCATGCCAGGTCTCTTGAACAAGCCAAGAAATCATTTCCAAACACTCACTTGATTGTCGGTTGTTGCAATGATGAGATCACTCACAAATTTAAAGGCAAAACTGTCATGACTGAATCTGAACGTTACGAATCTCTCCGGCATTGCAAATGGGTTGATGAAGTCGTTCCTGATGCTCCTTGGGTCCTTTCTGAGGAGTTTCTTGATAAGCATAGGATTGATTATGTCGCGCATGATTCTCTCCCGTATGCTGATGCTAGCGGAGCTGCCAATGATGTGTATGATTTTGTGAAATCGATAGGGAAATTTAAGGAGACGCAAAGGACGGAGGGGATTTCGACGTCAGATATAATAATGAGAATTGTTAAGGATTATAATCAGTACGTTATACGGAATTTGGATCGTGGGTATTCGAGGAAAGATCTTGGTGTTAGTTACGTCAAGGAGAAGAGATTGAGGGTGAATATGAGTTTACAGAAGATACAAGAGAAGGTGAAGGAGCAACAAGAGAGAGTTGGAGAAAAGGTCAAGACGGTGGCAAAGACCGCGGAGATGCATAGGAATGAATGGGTGGAGAATGCTGATAGGTGGGTGGCTGGTTTCCTCGAGATATTTGAAGAGGGGTGTCATAAGATGGGGACAGCAATTCGGGATCGGATTCAGGAGAGTTTGGGAAGGCAGCAAGGTGATGAAATGATTGGGAATGGTGACGATGAGGAGGAAAAGGAAGAGTATTATGATGATGATGCTATAGATGGCGATGAGGAGGAGGTGTACTATGATGAAGATGAACAAGATGCCAAGAAATAGTTAGGGCAGTAATATTGATTGTTGTGATTTGCATTCCCCTGTTTCTTTTCTAACTGTATTTGTTTGAGGGATGACATTGTTTTGGTTTTTTTTGATTGGCAACTACGAATTAAATTTTAGATCTCACGAAATATTTCTATCTTTTCTTCTTCATATCGTTCCATCAATGAAATTAGAGAGTAGAAGGAAGGAAAAAGAAGAGGCAGAGATGATCCTCAGATTATCAATTTTCATGTCACCTTGATTGATATTATAATTTGTAGTTTCTTGCTTTGGTATCTGGCTCATATGTAATCAAGACCAGACCACAGCCAATAGCTTGCTTGCAGTTTTTTGAAGTATACAAAACGCTCATTTTCATCAATTATGGGAATCACAAATATGCAGATTCTGCTAATGGTGCCATCTCCAACAAGCAATCTGTATTTTATGTATGCATTCTGGTGGTGGTGGATCTAAGTTCTCAACCCTGTACATACATTTGGTGGATTGCAAGTAACTTCAACAACTGATATTGATCAGAAATATGTTGACAAGCAAAAGGAAGACCACATGCATGGGAAAAAAGTTGAAAACAATTAAAATATACTAGCTTATAACCCGTGCTTTGCACGGGTTACTTTTAATTTTTTATAATTTATTTATAATATAATATAATATTATAAATATTAATTTAAATATGTTATTGATTCGAACCTTACATTATATATAATAATTTTTAGTGTTAAATATAAATTAATATGTTATTGGCGGGATTCAAACCTTGAACCTTTGCATATAACAACTTTTAGTATTGTTATATCTAACGATCATGATCTATTTGAGTTGCTGATCTAACGGTGATAAATGAGGGATAACCAAAAATGGGGATAACCAAAATAGGGTAACCAACTACAAATTATACCCCTTTTGCTTATTATAATATAGTATAGATGACTATTTCAAGTTGTTTAATAAGCACCTGGGTAAAGAATTAAAGATTCTGATTTATTAATAAACATAACATATACATTGGTGTCATCTCCCAGAAGTCATGGCAATCTCGTATTAGCAGCACACATCGGATCATATGCATGTACGTGGGCATTAACAGGCTTACACGTTTGTTGGTTTATATATGTGTTTTGTATATTGAGCTGACATGCTTTCGTATCTATTTGACAATTGATACTTTTAATATTTGTTTTGTCATTAACATTTTCTTGGGTATACGTATATCTATAAATTTACAACGCCCGGTGGTTAGAGAGAGGTATTGGTTAATCTTATGGAAGTGTAGAGAGGTTAAAAAATAGATTGAAATGTAAAAAGAAAGAATGACATGCAAGTAAAATATGTGTTGGCACTTGGCAGTGGCAGGCTCCTCAAGAGTCAAGACTGTCCTTTAGTAATGCTTGAGCCTGCTATTATGATCATGATCATAAAAAATTCACCCAGTAAAACTATAAATCCACCTCTTCTTTCTTCCCCATTACACCTCTCTCTCTCTCTCTCTCTCTCTCTCTCTCTCAAATATATATGATATGTCCCTGAATATGTAACTCAATTATAGTGACTACTAAAACAAAAATCTGCAGAGACCATATATGATTGCATCTCTCTCCAATGGCAGATGCAACCAAGCATCCACCTATAATCACAGACATAAAATCCCTTTTATCATACCAGAGAAAGAAACGTATAATTACCTTTATCTATGGCTTCATGTTTGGTTTCATTGTCTTCACTGTTTTCTTAGCCTTTAATCCTTCTCCTCAATCTTCTACACCTTTGTTTTCAAACATCTTTGATGGCATCACTACTATTTCAACAACTTATAACTCTTCTTCTTTAGATTTTTCCTCTAAGTTGTCACCTGTTCTTTCTTACCTTTTCCCAAACTCTACTCAACCAAATACTAATAGTAAAGACTTGGGTGGTGATAAAGTTCGAAACTTTAGTTCAAACAAGACTATAAGTGAAGCACCGAAGTCTCAGTTGGAGAATAATCAGACTAAAAATCAAGACTTGGGTGATAATGTTGGAGTCTTGAAGACAAATCAGACTGTTGTTTCCGCTCCAAAATCTCCCGTAATGGTGGATCAGAATCAGACTGTAAAGTCTGTGCCAAAGAGAGTAGAGAATGATACAAGTTCTGGTGTGTCTTTAAATGAGGAAAGTGCGAAGTTGGTGAAAAAATTAATCAACTGTAATCTGTTTCATGGGGAGTGGGTGAGAGATGACTCGTATCCGTTGTACAAACCTGGTTCGTGTTCACTTATTGATGAACAGTTTAATTGTTTTCTTAATGGTAGACCTGACAAAGGCTTTCAGCAGATGAAATGGAAACCACGCCATTGCACCTTACCAAGGTTTGTTCTTTTACTGTAAAGTATGGATTATTAAGTTATTTGGTTAAGTTGGATATCGATTTCTCATGAACTTCGTTTACAGATTAGATGGGGGTCATATGTTAGAATTGCTGAGAGGAAAGAGATTGGTTTTTGTTGGTGACTCTCTGAATAGGAACATGTGGGAGTCATTGATTTGTATTCTAAGAAACTCTGTCAAGGATCAAAGCAAGGTTTACGAAGCATCTGGTCAGCACCATTTTCGATCAGGAGCATTTTATTCTTTTATCTTTAAGGTATGTTTTCTTAAAATCTACCCTTCTTGATAGAATTGAATAATCTATCACATTTCACATGGTGTTCCAAGTTATTACGTAAGCTTAGTAATAAACTCAACGTGGTGCTCCAAGTTATTGCTGGTATTATATTTTTTACTCTGCTTGTCATCAGGATTATAATTGCACCGTGGAGTTCTTTGTGTCTCCATTCCTAGTTCAAGAATGGGATGTGCCAGAGAAAAATGGATCGAACAAGGAAACACTGAGACTCGACAAAATTGGGACTTCTGCTGATAAATATAAAAATGCAGATGTTATAATTTTTAATACTGGACATTGGTGGACGCATCCAAAGACTTCAGAGGGGTAAAATTAATTTACTTATGCGTAGGGATGTTAACTTAAGTTGATATGTTTAAAGTATTCTGCTATACTACATGCTTATAATTTGTTTGAAAATTATGAAAACTAAACAAAGTCTTTGAATGTTGTAGGAGGAACTATTATCAAGAAGGGACACATATTTATCCTGAACTAAATGTTATTGAGGCGTTTCGAAAAGCTGTAACAACATGGGCAAGATGGGTGGATGCCAATGTAAATCCTTTGAAGACTCTGGTACTCTTTAGGGGATACTCAGCCTCTCATTTCAGGTAGTAAAAATCTATTCAAGTGATCGCTTTCAGACGTACAAATGCCTTACTCATTCAGATGTCATACAATGAAAAAAACTTGGACAATAACTGCATACATGTTGAATGATACTTCCATTTGATTGTCTAGCATTGTACATTTTAATCATGATTAAATATGCTTTCAGTTTATAATCAATTGCATCATATTGACAGGGGAGGGCAGTGGAATTCGGGTGGACAGTGTGACCACGAAACACAACCAATTATGAACGAGACATATCTAGATGCATACCCTCCCATGATGAGAGTTTTGGAGAAAGTATTGAGAAATATGAAAACAAAAGTGGCCTTTTTGAATATTACAAGACTGACTGATTATCGGAAAGATGGGCATCCATCAATATACAGAAAGCAGAAATTGTCAGAAGAGGAGAAGCAATCGCCATTACAATTCCAGGACTGCAGCCACTGGTGCCTCCCTGGCGTGCCGGATGCTTGGAATGAGCTTCTCTATGCAGAACTGTTAGTTAAACAGCATGAGGAGCAACAACAAACAAGACTATAGAGGTAAAACCAGCAAATTAAAGTAACTGAAAATGTTGTTTTCATTGTTATGTGGAATGTACATGTTCTTCCTTTACTTCTCGGAAAATTTAATGTACGAGCATCATGGAGAAGATTCAAGAAATGGTGTAATCTAAACACTCATGTTATAGAAGCGAATATATTGTTCCTGATTGTTTCTTCATAGACTCCTCCATGGCCTGCACAATTTTTTTCTTTCGTTTAGTCTTATTTATGGTCCGTTTCATCGGGAAATCGCTGCTCTATATTTTCTATCCAAATGAACCACAAGGACGATATATATTACAGAAGGAAGAGGGGAATCAAATTCGTGATCTATCGAGAACCTCAACCTTGAGAACATTCTTTATATCATACCTGGACCAACTTTTAATTTTAATTTTCTTCGGCAAAAAGATAGTATGGATAATATTATTTGCCGTCCATATGATTTGTACGCACCACAGAGACGTGCGTTTATGTCACACAAAGCCGGTTGTTAAGGATCTTTACACTTGCATTTTCTTGCAAACGTGACTGCTATTACTATTAGGCCCTTCTTTTGTTTGATATCTGCTATTCGAATTCTATTTTCGCCAAATCTACGATCATTACATTTTTAATGTATTGATCTTTTTTTTTGATAGTTCATGTACTTTGATCTTCATATTCGTTTAATAATATTTTAATATGAAGCCTAAATATATATATTTTTTAACTGAAACTGTAACCTAAGTAAGTAAAAAGCAGATCCCAGGATTGCAAATTATAATTTTAATGTAAATTTAGTATCAACTTAAAACTCCATAAGTATGTCAACTTCACAATTTCCCCCCCACAAAACCACCAACTGAAGGTTATAAGAATGAAAATATTGGATCAGATAACTAGGAGTCTAGTTCTGATTTGGGCCAGTACCAAGTAGCCCAATTTCGAAGAGGTGCTTTTACTTATTTTTTCTTGGGGCCTTTGGGAATGGGTTGCATTCTATGTAGTCTTAGGCTCTGTTTGGTATTGCTGTTAAAAATTGTTGTGCTGGTAAAAAAAAGTGCTGTTGTAAAAAGCTGAAGACTGTTTGGTAATATTTTTTATATGTGCATGTTTTGATTTAAAAATATATTAAAAATAATGCATTTGGTGAGTTTTGATTTAAAATCAGCAACTGCTTTCCGCAAAAGCTGAAAAGAAGCTTTTTTCAAAAGCACGGGGGGGCTGCTTTCTCTAAAAGCAGTTTTTAAGTCAAAAGCACTTTTCAAAAAAGCAGCTTTTAAATTTTACCAAACACCTTTTCAGCTACTTTTCAGAAATAAGCTGTTGTTGCTTTATGCAACAGCAATCCCAAACACACCCTTAAATGGTTGTAGTTTTTACTTATTTGGGCTTCTTTTTGTGGGATCATTACATTTTGGGATATTCCAAATGGTATTACTGTACAATTGTCGTTTCCATTTGGTACCATCCAACATTTTTGACTTCCAAGTGGTACCACTGTACTTTTGGCTTCATCCATGTTGTGGAATAAAAACTAGGTTACTAGATTGCGGTTAGGGCTTGCTATATTTAATGTTAGGATGCGTGAGCTTCGTGCTTTAATGGCTGCTCTCGTGCTCGTGGTTGAATCTGCCTTCACAAGATGCCTACGTACTTTGATGTATATCAAAGATCAAGCCAAAAACGTAGTTCTGATAACGAGGGGTCAGACCCTTTATATAGGCTGAGAAGCCTCAGAAATATGGTAGAATTAGGTGACTTGGTGGGTAAGTCAGCCTTGAGGATGGTTCCAGACTCCTGCCTTATAGGAGTCTGTTTCCTTGTATGACTATGTGCCTTGGAGGCTACTCTTTATAGAGATAATGTCCTTATTTGACTTATATTTCCCAGCTGTTAATTAGCCCTTAATATTAATTACGAAATTAATATTTAATTAGGGTTTTTGGGCCATCTGGTGGTGTAACACCCCCCTGATCCGGGGTCCGGGATCGGGTCGTTACGGTCTTATTTTCCATGATTAATACTTTACTTGAGTCCACAATAAATAAATCACTTGCTGTGACCCCACAACAATAACCACTCACACACACAGTTATAGTCCCAGAGATGAAATTGAAATAAGTCTTGCATTACTGGTTTACGAATAAAAGTTATTACAAGCCAAAAAGATAACATCATAAGTTTAAAAGTTTTGCCGTTGATTAATCATTATTGATACATATAATTAAACTGGTAATCAAAGGCTGCTGAGCTATGCTACCTCAGCAATGGCAGCGATGATATCAACGGGTAGCCCTGTGGGCGGGTAACCTGCTTGCGCCGAGTGCGCCTGACGCGGGCCATGTGACCTAGCTGTTGTTGTGACATAATAAATAAGCAAGGGTGGGCAACAGCCCACCAACAATATATAACTGTGCAGTAATATATAAGACAGTTCAAAGATATGTTTTGAAATCATATGCCATGCATTTGAGAAAATATTGCCAGTTTAATATAAAGGATGAAGTTACAAGGTAACTCAATAGATGTATATTTTGTGGAAGCATATGCTATGCCAAAATAAGCAAGATAGCATCATTTTCATAAAAATAGGAACTTGCAGAATGATGTTGCAATTACAGTTTGAAATACTTTTCAACTCTGCCAACTATGATGGTGTTGCAGAAAAATTCCAACATTGATTGATGAACTAATACGGGAGCATTGCCGCGCCAGATGCCCTGACATTTACGGGGATCAGTCGTATGTCATGCATCTCATCAGTCGTTCTCTACATGTAGAAGGTAGCTCCGACGGATTTACTTGTTTACCGCCCTCTGGAACTCCTAAGCCAACGGTTGGGCTATTGCTGGACCGGCGCCACTCGGCCACTTACGCGTCTCCTAGTTCATTCCATATCCATAACTTTGAAACGTAAAGTTTGTCCCCCTTTCCCCAAGTATAATACTTGTTGATAAGACTCCACCAGGTAGTCATATCTAAATGGAAAGGAAAATTTACCAATATTTCCCAAGCTGCTGCTTGTTAATGGATAATGACTTGTTCCAACATTCCTACCCCTCGAATAATGAGTGGGTACACGTAATACCATGAATAATAGCAACCAAGTTGCGAGTGAACGAATAATTTATGACCGGGCAGTCACAAGATAAATAACATTCTTCAAGTCAGGTTCCCTTATATTCGAATCGAAGGAAGAATGGAATTACTGAGAACCTTCCTTGATAATATAATAATAATAATAGGACTCTAAAATAATTTATATATAATATTCGAGGGTTGATGATACTATGTGAATGAAACCAAGTATCTTAGAAACGAGTTAGAAGAATTAAATAAATATTCCAAGAATATTTCTTGAGTCACGGTTATTGGAAAGGTGTTGCTCGGAATAATCTTTGAATAACTGTTCAGAATAATATTCATTGGACGAATAATGAATATTCCCATTAATAATAATAGTATTTTATTGATGAAATAATCGTCAAATGGATATTTGAAATAATATTCATTGAATAAGTAATGAATATTCAACTTAAGAATGATACTTATTGATGAAGTAATTATCGATTGAATATTTGAGACCATATTCATTGAATAAATAATGAATATTCGACTTAATAATAATTATCGAAGAAAAGAATATCGAATGAATATTTAAAATCATGTTCAATAATAGAATTGACTTTAACTGAATGTCGAAGATAATATTTATCGAATAACTGAAGTTCGAATCAATGCTCAACTAATATTTATAAAATAAATAGAGATCGAATGAATATTCGAAATAATATTCATTTAAATAAATAGGACTCGAATGAATATTAAATAATATTCATTAAATAAATAAACTCGAATGAATATTCAAAATAATATTTATCGAGTAAATAAGAATGAATATTCTCTAATTAAATAACTTAACTGAGAGTTCGAAATAATATTTGAATATTTAATCGACTATAGATGAATATTAAACATATAATATTCCTCGAATCAATAAACATCTGATGAATAATCCGAATAATATTTATCAAATAATCTCAAGGAATATCCCAACAATATTCGCCAGATAACAAATGGAAAATATTTACTTAAATATTTTCCTCTGAAAATAATATCAATATATCAAGGAATATCGACTCCCGGTCTATAATCAAAGAATGAGATTCACTGCCCTTCGATTAAGGGTCTAAATAATTTCCGGCTTATAACTGATATATATCAATCTAGCTTATAAGCCAACAATAAATCAGGGAACAAGTATCACAATATGACTTTAAAAGTAGGCATGCATGCTATGGCATATGTACTGTAACAGAAACATATATATATATTCACAACAACAGCCTTAAAGGAGGATTTGAAACTTGCCTGGAATTCGAGTACGAGTAGGGGTAGTAGTAGCGTGTCCCGGGTCAGCCTGATGATCTATAATTAGCCAAGGCATTCGGGATTAATCACTTAACACCTTTCAAAAGGTTACGTATAAACTTAACTTAAATCGAAACACGTTTTCAAGTCGTTTCGTTATACCCCTCTAATTCACTCTTACTATTGCTTTTATTACCCGATACTTGTTCGTTACTAAAGCATGACATTACACTTACCTATGGTAAGTATTTAAATCGTATAAGTTTTAAAGTCGAAATATTAGACCTCGATATTTATCGATCGTTTTCTAGGTGGTTTACCGAAGTTATAACCAAGTATACCTCTTAGGGGTACTTTCGTACTTAACCATGATTCGAACATTTTTATAAAATCGGAAAACGATCCATTTGACATGCGGTCTTCTCCCACACCTTCCTTTTTATCTCTATTATTTAATTATCATGATTCGCCACTGATTAAACAACATTAAAGGGATCCAATTTCGGTTACGAACTTTTGATTACGGTTCAGAACCACTTTTACGAATTTAATCATAACCCCTAAACCGTAAGTCTGTTTCATGCGATCTTTATATCAAAACGAAGCTCATAACATAATCTAGCTAATCATGGCATAAGTCGAAGCTAATCAGTGAGTTATACCTTCTGTCAAATTCGTGTTCTTAATGTTAACGAAATTTCGGCATTACGACGGCTATAAATCGAATATTTCTAAATTCCAAACCTTCCAATAATCAAGGTATCCATCCCAAACAACATATACATGATATACCACCATGAACTGAGGCCAAGCAATGCCTTTCCGTTCATCTTAACTATTTTTAACATTTATCAAATCTAAATCACAATCATGCTTATAATCATGCTAATATCACATCTTATACTAAAACCCATCAAGAGCATGCAAAATCTCAAGGTAAAGCCTAGGGTTTCAAGTTGTTATACCTTCCTTGGAGTATGATCTAGCCTCACTATGCTTGGTATGATCCTTAGAAGTGCTTAAGCTTGCTAAATCAACCAAAGAAATCAAGGAAAAACAAGATTAGTTCATGAAAACACTATTCACCCTCCTCTTAAATCATTTTTTTGAAAATGGAAAAAGAAGAGATTGAAGCTAGGATTTTGAGGAGATCATTTATATGAAATGTAAGTCTCACCATAAAAGTTTCAAGATCAACAAATGGTTGGAAGTTGGATTTTGAATTTGGAATTTCCAAAAGGCCGAATGTTTTGTTTTTTGGAGAGAAAGATGAGTTCTTGCTTGGTTGCTTGAAAATAATGCATAAAGTGACTTGTATTAGATAATATCTCATCCTTGTTACTTTAATAAAGTGGTGATGTATAGAATGATGTATTTGTGAGGACAAGTGTTGAAGATTGGATGGTTTAAGGCTTAACCAAGTGATTTGATTTGCTAAGTACTAGTTGATCTCTAATGGTTCTAGTTCCTTGATTCTAGTTTGGTTAGTAGATATTTTATACCTAGCACATGCATGCATCTTAGTCTCTGCTTGCTCTTTTATCCGGTTATTGCTCGATTCGATTGATCGTTCGTAGGAATAACTCATTCGTTTCTAGTTAGGGTTTTTACCGAAAACCTTCTTAATATTTATAATACTATTCCTCATCTTTCTTAGTACTTCTCGAATTTAAATTCCTTAAACCCCTTTTATAATTCCTTACGTCTTGCAGTGTCCAGGGAATTCTCGGAGAAAATAAAAGTGCTCTTTTTCTGAATCCGACAGCTTTTACATACACTTATTTTCTTCCTGGATCACTAATACGAACTCAGAAATCCGTTCCGAATACCGGGTATAACATTATTATAATAATATTCCAAATTCCACCAAAATCACTATTCATCACTTATTTTTATTTAATTCCTATAATTAGGAAAATGAACCTGGTTCACTCTCGAGTGCTTCTTAACCTTTTTACGGAACCGCTGGACTTATAATAGATATTGATTTGGACGACACAAGAATAATCTTACTTGAAGTAATATACTTATATCCTTAGGAGATAGATCATTCTTATCTATGCCGTCAACCAAAAGTATTCTGCATGACATATAAATAATTGAATTCAAATCCATTCCATTCATTTAATAGATCTTCGTTACATCGCAGTCATAACCACTATTCATTCCCACATTATTACATAATAAAAGTTTTAATTCTACCAAAAATCTGGGTTCTTACAGTCTCCCCTCCTTAAAAGGATTCCGTCCCGGAATCAGCTTGAAAATAAATGGGGGTACTTTTCCATCATTGCACTTTCTAGCTCCCAGGTTGATTCTTCTATGTTGTGATTCTGCCATAAAACTCTGACAAGCTTGATGACCTTGTTTCGGAGCACTTGATCTTTTCTGTCTATGATTTCCACAGGTTGTTCTACGTAGGTCAAATCTGGTTGCATGTCCACGTGCTCATATTCCACTATGTGCTTGGCATCTGGGTTATATTTCCTTAGCATTGAGACATGGAACACATTGTGCACTTGCTGCAGGTTTGGGGGTAATGCCAGTTCATAAGCTAGCCCCCCAATACGTCTTAAGATCTCAAATGGCCCAATATATCTTGGGCTCAGCTTCCCTTTCTTTCCAAACCTCATTAAACCCTTCCAAGGAGACACCTTCAAGAACACTAGGTCTCCCACCTCATATTCTTTTCCTTTCCGAGCTAAGTCGGCATATTTCTTTTGTCGGTCTTGGGCTGCTACCAGCCGTCCTCTGATTAGATCCACTGCATCTTTAGTCCGTTGGACCATCTCAGGCCCGAGCATCTTTCGCTCTCCAACTTCATCCCAATATAAGGGAGATCGGCATTTCCTTCCATAAAGGGCCTCGTAAGGCGGCATCCCTATGCTTGAATGAAAGCTATTGTTGTAGGAGAACTCAATCAATGGCAAGTGATCATCCCAATTTCCTTTAAAGTCTATAGCACAGACTCTCAACATATCTTCTAGTGTCTGGATGGTCCTTTCACTTTGCCCGTCTGTCTGGGGATGGTAAGCTGTACTCATGTTTAGCCTGGTTCCCACACATTCCTGAAAGCTCCTCCAAAACCTGGAGTTAAATCTGGGATCTCTGTCAGATACTATGGCGACTGGGACTCCATGTCGCGCCACTATTTCCTTGAGGTAGAGGTCTACAAGCCTATCAACCGTGTACCTTTCGTTGATCGGTAGGAAGTGAGCTGACTTTGTTAGTCGGTCTATAATCACCCATATGGCATCATGATTCGCTTTGGTCCTTGGCAAACCTACTACGAAGTCCATAGCTATATGTTCCCATTTCCATTCGGGAATCTCCAAGGGGTGTAGAAGTCCACTAGGCCTCTGGTGCTCTGCTTTCACTTTCTGGCAAGTCAAGCATTTGCTTACCCATTCTACCACGTCCTTTTTCATGTTGGGCCACCAGTAGTACTCTTTCAAATCTCTATACATCTTGGTGCTACCGGGGTGCACTGAGTATCCTGAGTTGTGTGCCTCATATAGAATTTCTTCCTTGAGTTCCTGATCGTTTGGGACCCATATCCTCCACATAAATCTCATGATTCCTCCTTTATCTTTTTCGCACTTGATTTCTTCCCCAGTCATTAACTCCTCTGTCGAGTTCTTTTCTGCTTCCATCATTTGCTCTTGGCATAACCTAATCTTTTCCAACAGTAGAGGCTGGATTCGAATTTCCATCAACTTTTCTTGACCTTCTTCAGGTACCTTAATCTCAATTTCCAGCCTCTCAAAGTCTTTTATCAATTCTTCCTCTGTAGTTATCATTTTGAGCTTCTCTTTCCTACTAAGGGCGTCAGCCACCACATTGGCTTTGCCTGGGTGATAACGAATCTCACAGTCGTAATCCTTGATTAGCTCTAGCCATCTTCTCTGGCGCATGTTAAGCTCTTTCTGCGTAAAAATGTACTTGAGGCTCTTATGGTCAGTGTAAATCTCACACTTCTCTCCATACAAGTAGTGCCTCCAAATTTTTAAGGCAAAAACAATTACTGCTAATTCCAGATCATGGGTGGGGTATCGGATCTCGTAATCCTTCAATTGTCTTGACGCATATGCTATTACCTTGCCGTGCTGCATAAGCACGCATCCCAATCCTTTATGCGAAGCATCACTGTAAATCACAAAATCTCCTTTTCCATCAGGCAACGCCAATACTGGGGCCGTTACCAACCTCTTCTTCAGTTCTTGAAAACTCTTCTCGCATTTTTCAGTCCATTCAAATTTCTCAGTTTTCCGGGTAAGTCGAGTTAACGGGGCTGCAATCTTTGCAAAATCTTGAACAAATCGTCTATAATATCCTGCTAACCCTATGAAACTCCTTACCTCTGTTGGAGTGGTTGGTCGCTCCCAATTTGAAACTGCCTCTATCTTGGAGGGGTCAACTAGCACTCCGTCTTTGTTGATTACGTGCCCTAAAAATTGTACTTCATTTTTCCAGAACTCACACTTTGAGAATTTGGCATATAACTGCTCCTTCCGGAGTGTTTCCAAGGTTATCCTCAAATGCTCAGCGTGCTCTTCTTCTGTCTTTGAGTAGATCAAAATATCATCAATAAAGACTATAACAAACTGGTCCAAATATTCCTTGAACACTCTATTCATTAAATCCATGAAAGCTGCTGGGGCGTTGGTCAATCCGAATGACATCACCAAGAACTCATAATGTCCATACCTAGTACGGAATGCAGTCTTTGGAATATCTTCAGGTTTAATCTTTAGTTGGTGATATCCGGTTCTCAAGTCAATCTTGGAGAAATACACAGCTCCTCTTAGCTGGTCAAACAAATCATCAATTCTGGGCAACGGGTACTTATTCTTTATTGTTAGCTTGTTCAACTCTCGATAGTCGATGCATAACCTCATACTCCCGTCCTTTTTCTTGACGAACAATACTGGTGCGCCCCAAGGCGACACACTGGGTCTTATCATACCCTTATCCAACAATTCCTGTAATTGCTTTGCTAGCTCTTTCATTTCCACTGGTGCTAATCGGTATGAGGCCTTTGAAACTGGCGCCGTCCCCGGGGCTAACTCGATAGCAAACTCAATCACTCTATCTGGTGGTAATCCAGGAAGATCTTCAGGAAACACATCTTCAAATTCGTTAACCACCGGAATGTCTTGTATCTTGGGCGCCTCTTTCTGGGTGTCGATAACGTAAGCTAAATAAGCTTCGTTTCCTTTTCGTAGCAGTCTCTTGGTCTGTGCCATGGTTAGAATGGTCTGGGTCTGTCGTAACCCTTTAAACACTATTTCCTTATTTCCTGGGGTTTTCAACTTAACCTTTTTCCCTTTACAATCTATTTGCGCATTATTACGAGACAACCAGTCCATTCCCAAAATAACATCGAATTCCCCTAGCTTAAAAGGGATCAAATCAACAAAGAAGGATCGTCCTCCTATTTCTATTTTGCAATCGGAGTGAATCTGATTAACTGGAACGACTTCCTGATTAGCTATCTCTACTTGCAAAGACTCCCTTAGTGGTTGAGTTTTAAGTTTCAATTTATGTGCAAAATCTCTAGATATAAAAGACTTAGTTGCCCCAGAATCAAATAAAACATTTGCACTGACTGAATTGAGGGAAAATGTACCTGTTATCACATCCGTGTTCCTCACGGCATCTTGTACTGTCATGTTAAAAGTTCTGGCAGTTGGTGGCCTGTTGGAGGCAGCTCTGCTTGCCCCTGATGCTGCTGGCTTGTTCATCGGGCAATCCCTCCTCATGTGACCTGGACGACCACACTGAAAACAAGTAGTGCCTTTGCTGGCAGTAGGAGCAATCGCGGTACACTGGTGGGCATAGTGGCCTGCTCGCCCACACTTATAACAGACCGTCTGTTTCTGAGTACACACCCCGGAATGTCTCTTCCCACAAGTGGCACATATTGGAAGTGGAGGTCTGGAATGATGGGAACGGGACACTCCTGCTTGTTGGCCGCCCTGGCTCACAGTTGCACTCCCAGATGGTTTAAACCCAACACTCCTCCCAGGTAGGGAAACTGCTCCTCGATTGAACCTATTCGGGGGCCTTCCCCCTGCGGAACCTCCGCCCATGCTGGCATGCTTTCTCTTTAATCCCCCCTTCTCTCTCTCTCTTTGCATCTGATCGCTCCCTGCTTCCACAATGGTTGCCTTTTGCACCAAGGTGGCATAATCAGTAATCTCTAAAACGGCCACTCTGTTCTGAATCCACTGTTTCAGCCCTTGCTGAAACCTGTTAGCTTTCTTTTCCTCAGTGTCCACAAATCTGGTACGAATCGTGATAACTCAGTAAACTTGGCTTCATAATCGGCCACCGACAAGTTGTTCTGCTTTAGCTCTAGAAACTTAAGCTCCATCTGGGTTTTCATAAACTTTGGGAAATACTTCTCTAGAAACAATTGTTTAAACCTATCCCAGGTTACAATAGCATCGGTCTCCATATTCTTCTTAGCTTCCCACCAATAGTTGGCCTCTCCTTTTAGCAAGTAGGTAGCAAAGACAGTCTTTTGGGCTTCCCCAATACTCAGAATCTCGAAAGATTTCTCCATTTCCTTGACCCAGGCTCTTGCCTCTACGGGTTCAGCCGATCCGTGAAACTCTGGGGGTTTGAGGGACTTGAAGGCCCTAAAGGAATTGGCCACAGTGGTGTTGTTTCCTTGGGGTGGTTGGGGATGTTGGTTCAAATTCTGCCTGAGCAGATCCATAAATTGTCCCATGGGGTTTCCGCCCTGGTTCTCCCCCTGATGTTCGACTTCAGTTTCCCCTTCTTCTATTTCCTCTTCAAACTCTGCAGTATAGAAAGTTTCATCCCCCATCCCATAATGGGAATCCTCCTGCTCATTATAGTCCTGATCCTGTTCTTCATTATACTCAAAATTTTCCTCATGTTGATTGTGACTTTCTTGGTCAGTAGATTCGTGAGGGTTAGCCCTAGTACCCATTCTTCTCGGAGGCATTTTACTGAAAATTTGGACAATATACATTAGGTTTATTTACCTATTTCAGAGGGTTTTCCTCACAATATCGATGCATAAATGGATTTAGGATCCCACAGTTCTATATATCATGGCAGTTTTAGCCGAAAGCAGTACGGACAGATATAATATAATAAACTAGTGATCGCGTCATAAGAAAACTGAAATGACTGAAAAGGGAAATAAATATATACCAAGTACCAAACGGTACAATATCTGACATACAACAACAGTTTTAAAAGAAATACAACCATCCGAATAATAACTAGTCAAAAGTGAAATAAGCTGTCTATCTGTCTAGTCTGCAACAGGGAACTACAAGCTGAAACTATCCCTACCAAAAATTGGCACTACTATGACCGTACAAGACTAGACAACTAGACCAATACATCACTATCCCTGCAGTCAGCCACGACGGCGGGCCAAATCTAGAACCCTCCTCATAGCAAGGCGGAAAATCTCCTCTGCATCAGCCCTGGATACCATGCCATGCCCATCACTGGGTAACTGTCGCACCCTCACACGGGCCCTCAGCTCTATGCCGGTCACCTGCCTATACATATCTCTAGCTCTGGCACGCCTACCACCCAGGTGCCTCAACCGGGCCTCTCTCTCTGCGGCTAGCTCTCTACGGGACTCTGCCAGCCTGGCCTCAGCCACGGCTACCTCAGAAGTAAGTCTGCCCATAACATAGTGGTGAAAACATGCTGGGACGTCCCCTGTCGGACCATGGGGTGGAGGGGCTGGATCTGCTGGAAGGGCAGCCTCTGCCTGCTGTGGCTCTGGGGTCAATGCCTCAAACTCATCTGACAATGGGCTCATAGGTAGTGGTGGTGGGGTAGGGGCTCTCTCATCAGAGAGAAGTGGCACAAGAAGTCCAGAACTCCTTACAACACCAACTACTGGCTCATCTATATCTCCCTCATCACCCTCATCTACCGGCACCACCTGATCCGTGGTCATGTCAGTATCCTCCTCCAAAGTCCTAATCTGAGTCACAACCCAAAAGTCCTCCCCAATCTCTCTACCCTCAGGTATAAGCTGGTCCTCCTCAGGGTCCTCATCATCAACATCCTCAGCAACTAACTCAGCATCCCCTACGGCCTGGACCTCCTCCTCTGACTCAACAACATCAGTATCAGCATCAACCTGGACCTCCTCAGGGTCCTCCTCCTCTGACTCCATGACATCAGTATCAGCATCCACCTGGACCTCAGGGTCCTCCTCCTCTGACTCAACAACATCAGTATCAGCATCTGAATCTACCATCGCCGAGCCCTCGGCGGCCTGGATCGCATCATCGTGCTGTCTCTCATACTCCCCCGGATCCGAGATGTCGCTCGCCTACACAATGACGAATTATATTACTATCATGATACTTAAAAGTTCCCATAAGGGTTTTAAGTGAACTTGGCAAGAGTTCTTATTATCTTAGTGAATTTATTATTGTATAGCGTCGCATCATCTTTTGGGATTTATAACTCTCTCTCTGATACCATTTCTGTAACACCCCCCTGATCCGGGGTCCGGGATCGGGTCGTTACGGTCTTATTTTCCATGATTAATACTTTACTTGAGTCCACAATAAATAAATCACCTGCTGTGACCCCACAACAATAACCACTCACACACACACAGTTATAGTCCCAGAGATGAAATTGAAATAAGTCTTGCATTACTGGTTTACGAATAAAAGTTATTACAAGCCAAAAAGATAACATCATAAGTTTAAAAGTTTTGCCGTTGATTAATCATTATTGATACATATAATTAAACTGGTAATCAAAGGCTGCTGAGCTATGCTACCTCGGCAATGGCAGCGATGATATCAACGGGTAGCCCTATGGGGCGGGTAACCTGCTTGCGCCGAGTGCGCCTGACGCGGGCCATGTGACCTAGCTGTTGTTGTGACATAATAAATAAGCAAGGGTGAGCAACAGCCCACCAACAATATATAACTGTGCAGTAATATATAAGACAGTTCAAAGATATGTTTTGAAATCATATGCCATGCATTTGAGAAAATATTGCCAGTTTAATATAAAGGATGAAGTTACAAGGTAACTCAATAGATGTATATTTTGTGGAAGCATATGCTATGCCAAAATAAGCAAGATAGCATCATTTTCATAAAAATAGGAACTTGCAGAATGATGTTGCAATTCCAGTTTGAAATACTTTTCAACTCTGCCAACTATGATGGTGTTGCAGAAAAATTCCAACATTGATTGATGAACTAATACGGGAGCATTGCCGCGCCAGATGCCCTGACATTTACGGGGATCAGTCGTATGTCATGCATCTCATCAGTCGTTCTCTACATGTAGAAGGTAGCTCCGACGGATTTACTTGTTTACCGCCCTTTGGAACTCCTAAGCCAACGGTTGGGCTATTGCTGGACCGGCGCCACTCGGCCACTTACGCGTCTCCTAGTTCATTCCATATCCATAACTTTGAAACGTAAAGTTTGTCCCCCTTTCCCCAAGTATAATACTTGTTGATAAGACTCCACCAGGTAGTCATATCTAAATGGAAAGGAAAATTTACCAATATTTCCCAAGCTGCTGCTTGTTAATGGATAATGACTTGTTCCAACATTCCTACCCCTCGAATAATGAGTGGGTACACGTAATACCATGAATAATAGCAACCAAGTTGCGAGTGAACGAATAATTTATGACCGGGCAGTCACAAGATAAATAACATTCTTCAAGTCAGGTTCCCTTATATTCGAATCGAAGGAAGAATGGGATTACTGAGAACCTTCCTTGATAATATAATAATAATAATAGGACTCTAAAATAATTTATATATAATATTCGAGGGTTGATGATACTATGTGAATGAAACCAAGTATCTTAGAAACGAGTTAGAAGAATTAAATAAATATTCCAAGAATATTTCTTGAGTCACGGTTATTGGAAAGGTGTTGCTCGGAATAATCTTTGAATAACTGTTCAGAATAATATTCATTGGACGAATAATGAATATTCCCATTAATAATAATAGTATTTTATTGATGAAATAATCGTCAAATGGATATTTGAAATAATATTCATTGAATAAGTAATGAATATTCAACTTAAGAATGATACTTATTGATGAAGTAATTATCGATTGAATATTTGAGACCATATTCATTGAATAAATAATGAATATTCGACTTAATAATAATTATCGAAGAAAAGAATATCGAATGAATATTTAAAATCATGTTCAATAATAGAATTGACTTTAACTGAATGTCGAAGATAATATTTATCGAATAACTGAAGTTCGAATCAATGCTCAACTAATATTTATAAAATAAATAGAGATCGAATGAATATTCGAAATAATATTCATTTAAATAAATAGGACTCGAATGAATATTAAATAATATTCATTAAATAAATAAACTCGAATGAATATTCAAAATAATATTTATCGAGTAAATAAGAATGAATATTCTCTAATTAAATAACTTAACTGAGAGTTCGAAATAATATTTGAATATTTAATCGACTATAGATGAATATTAAACATATAATATTCCTCGAATAAATAAACATCTGATGAATAATCCGAATAATATTTATCAAATAATCTCAAGGAATATCCCAACAATATTCGCCAGATAACAAATGGAAAATATTTACTTAAATATTTTCCTCTGAAAATAATATCAATATATCAAGGAATATCGACTCCCGGTCTATAATTAAAGAATGAGATTCACTGCCCTTCGATTAAGGGTCTAAATAATTTCCGGCTTATAACTGATATATATCAATCTAGCTTATAAGCCAACAATAAATCAGGGAACAAGTATCACAATATGACTTTAAAAGTAGGCATGCATGCTATGGCATATGTACTATAACAGAAACATATATATATATTCACAACAACAGCCTTAAAGGAGGATTTGAAACTTGCATGGAATTCGAGTACGAGTAGGGGTAGTAGTAGCGTGTCCCGGGTCAGCCTGATGATCTATAATTAGCCAAGGCATTCGGGATTAATCACTTAACACCTTTCAAAAGGTTACGTATAAACTTAACTTAAATCGAAACACGTTTTCAAGTCGTTTCGTTATACCCCTCTAATTCACTCTTACTATTGCTTTTATTACCCGATACTTGTTCGTTACTAAAGCATGACATTACACTTACCTATGGTAAGTATTTAAATCGTATAAGTTTTAAAGTCGAAATATTAGACCTCGATATTTATCGATCGTTTTCTAGGTGGTTTACCGAAGTTATAACCAAGTATACCTCTTAGGGGTACTTTCGTACTTAACCATGATTCGAACATTTTTATAAAATCGGAAAACGATCCATTTGACATGCGGTCTTCTCCCACACCTTCCTTTTTATCTCTATTATTTAATTATCACGATTTGCCACTGATTAAACAACATTAAAGGGATCCAATTTCGGTTACGAACTTTTGATTACGGTTCAGAACCACTTTTACGAATTTAATCATAACCCCTAAACCGTAAGTCTGTTTCATGCGATCTTTATATCAAAACGAAGCTCATAACATAATCTAGCTAATCATGGCATAAGTCGAAGCTAATCAGTGAGTTATACCTTCTGTCAAATTCGTGTTCTTAATGTTAACGAAATTTCGGCATTACGACGGCTATAAATCGAATATTTCTAAATTCCAAACCTTCCAATAATCAAGGTATCCATCCCAAACAACATATACATGATATACCACCATGAACTGAGGCCAAGCAATGCCTTTCCGTTCATCTTAACTATTTTTAACATTTATCAAATCTAAATCACAATCATGCTTATAATCATGCTAATATCACATCTTATACTAAAACCCATCAAGAGCATGCAAAATCTCAAGGTAAAGCCTAGGGTTTCAAGTTGTTATACCTTCCTTGGAGTATGATCTAGCCTCACTATGCTTGGTATGATCCTTAGAAGTGCTTAAGCTTGCTAAATCAACCAAAGAAATCAAGGAAAAACAAGATTAGTTCATGAAAACACTATTCACCCTCCTCTTAAATCATTTTTTTGAAAATGGAAAAAGAAGAGATTGAAGCTAGGATTTTGAGGAGATCATTTATATGAAATGTAAGTCTCACCATAAAAGTTTCAAGATCAACAAATGGTTGGAAGTTGGATTTTGAATTTGGAATTTCCAAAAGGCCGAATGTTTTGTTTTTTGGAGAGAAAGATGAGTTCTTGCTTGGTTGCTTGAAAATAATGCATAAAGTGACTTGTATTAGATAATATCTCATCCTTGTTACTTTAATAAAGTGGTGATGTATAGAATGATGTATTTGTGAGGACAAGTGTTGAAGATTGGATGGTTTAAGGCTTAACCAAGTGATTTGATTTGCTAAGTACTAGTTGATCTCTAATGGTTCTAGTTCCTTGATTCTAGTTTGGTTAGTAGATATTTTATACCTAGCACATGCATGCATCTTAGTCTCTGCTTGCTCTTTTGTCCGGTTATTGCTCGATTCGATTGATCGTTCGTAGGAATAACTCATTCGTTTCTAGTTAGGGTTTTTACCGAAAACCTTCTTAATATTTATAATACTATTCCTCATCTTTCTTAGTACTTCTCGAATTTAAATTCCTTAAACCCCTTTTATAATTCCTTACGTCTTGCAGTGTCCAGGGAATTCTCGGAGAAAATAAAAGTGCTCTTTTTCTGAATCCGACAGCTTTTACATACACTTATTTTCTTCCTGGATCACTAATACGAACTCAGAAATCCGTTCCGAATACCGGGTATAACATTATTATAATAATATTCCAAATTCCACCAAAATCACTATTCATCACTTATTTTTATTTAATTCCTATAATTAGGAAAATGAACCTGGTTCACTCTCGAGTGCTTCTTAACCTTTTTACGGAACCGCTGGACTTATAATAGATATTGATTTGGACGACACAAGAATAATCTTACTTGAAGTAATATACTTATATCCTTAGGAGATAGATCATTCTTATCTATGCCGTCAACCAAAAGTATTCTGCATGACATATAAATAATTGAATTCAAATCCATTCCATTCATTTAATAGATCTTCGTTACATCGCAGTCATAACCACTATTCATTCCCACATTATTACATAATAAAAGTTTTAATTCTACCAAAAATCTGGGTTTTTACAGGTGGGCCCCATGTTTGGACCATACAAGGTCTAATTAATGCCACATTAAATGTGTCTTTAGGGCTTACTTTTAACCCATATCATTTGCCCCCCAACTTCTAGGAAAACTGATCAGGTTATCCTTGAAGTTTTAACGGTCTTTTCCGAGACTTGGGTCGGGGTTTATATATGTACACTAGTGTTTCACATGTATCGTCTTTTGTAAAGTGTGGAGCGACCTACACATTTACAACGATTTGCCTTGTTCGAGGCTAAGCAATTATATTCCATAACTTTAGTTACAGAATTTTTGTATATCTTTTTCAAGGAATTCTCTTTAAAATCCTTATATCTCCACATTTACCCTATATTTTAGGATTTTTATAGTACCCACAGGTATTTTTCTCATCAAAATTCTATGTCCATGAAGATTCGCTGTTAAAAAATCAATTTTTTATAACAAATTTCGACCAGAACTAATCATTTTCGACCAGAATTTCGACCAGAATTTTGGTCGAAATAAGGCCTTCAATTTCTTCTGGTCGAAAGACTTTTCGACCAGAATTCCTGATCGATTCGACCAGGATTCTAGTCGAAATACTTTGCTCAACTTTGTTTTGCTCGAAACCTTTTTCGACCAGGATTCCTGGTCATTTCGACCAGGATTTTGGTCGAATTAAGCGTCAAAGTTTCTTCTGGTCGAACACATTTTCGATCAGGATTCTTGGTCATTTCGACCAGGATTCTGATCGAATTAAGCGTCCAAAATTCTTCTGGTCGAACACATTTTCGATCAGGATTCTTGGTCATTTCGACCAGGATTCTGATCGAATTAAGCGTCCAAAATTCTTCTGGTCGAACACATTTTCGATCAGGATTCTTGGTCATTTCGACCAGGATTCTG
The DNA here is from genome assembly GCA_037693485.1 of Kitagawia praeruptora. Lineage (NCBI taxonomy): Eukaryota > Viridiplantae > Streptophyta > Magnoliopsida > Apiales > Apiaceae > Kitagawia > Kitagawia praeruptora. The sequence goes on along the minus strand of CM075345.1, from coordinate 151,552,905 downwards.
ATCGAATTAAGCGTCCAAATTTCTTCTGGTCGAACACATTTTCGATTAGGATTCTTGGTCATTTCGACCAGGATTCTGATCGAATTAAGTGTCCAAAATTCTTCTGGTCGAACACATTTTCGATCAGGATTCTTGGTCATTTTGACCAGGATTCTGATCGAATTAAGCGTCCAAAATTCTTCTGGTCGAACACATTTTCGATCAGGATTCTTGGTCATTTTGACCAGGATTCTGATCGAATTAAGCGTCCAAATTTCTTCTGGTCGAACACATTTTCTATCAGGATTCTTGGTCATTTCGACCAGGATTCTGATCGAATTAAGCGTCCAAAATTCTTCTGGTCGAACACATTTTCGATCAGGATTCTTGGTCATTTCGACAAGAATTCTGATCGAATTAAGCGTCCAAAATTCTTCTGGTCGAACACATTTTCGATCAGGATTCTTGGTCATTTCGACCAGGATTCTGATCGAATTAAAGGCCTTCTTGGCTTGTGGGCCTACTTTAATGGGCCTCTTATTTTATTGGGCTTTATGGGCCTAAATGAATTTTGACCTAGCCCACTTCAATAATTCCCACAATTTCTTTTAGAATACCTCTACTTTGCAAAATATCTTTGATATTTTCTATAAAATATCTCAGATATTTCCGTAAAATATCCAAGATATTTTCTGTAGAATCTTCCAGAATTGGGCCTATTCCCAATTGGGCCAGTTTCATGGGTCTTTCACAGGTCAACTTTACCATTTTGACCGGTTACCGTAGGTTTTTTAACCGTTTGTAAGTATTTCAACCGGTTAAAAATTTCTATATAAGAGTGAGAGTGGAGAGTTCATTTCTCACACTCTCATTTCTTACTTCACATTTTCACTCTGAGCTCTCGATCTTTAGCTAAAGAAATCTCTCTTTAAGTTCCGTTTGAAGTTTTCAAGCAACCTCCGGCCATCTTCTCCGGTCTTCTTCTCCATCTACCTCTAGGGTTTAAAGCTGCCATTAATGGAGGATAAGGCTAAAGCTCGCCTTGCTAAGATGAACCAAGCTTCTTCTAAAGGTAAAATCTCCATCCGCTCTCCTTACACATCACTATTAGATATGTTAAACGAGCGAGCTGATGACTACCCCTCCCTAGCCGAGTTAGATGCTTATGATTGCTGTAATACATACCATGATGCTGATGAAATTGATAAATATAATAAGTTATTTAAGATTAGAAAACCTTATAAACTTGTCCCAGCTGGGCCAGGTGACAGGCCTTGTCATTGGAGGCCCAATGCCTTGTGTATTTATAGGGAGTGCCTAATAGCAGGGCTCCGTTTTCCTTTTCATGAGTTCATCCCACGTCTGTTAGCTGATATCCAATGCAACCCTTGTCAACTACCCCATAATGCATGGAGAATAATTCTTTGTTTTATGGTTTTATGCCTAAGGCAAAACCTGCCTTTATCTGTAGCCCTCTTTCGCAAAAATTTTCAAATCTATAAAAGCCCGCTTTTGCATAATGGCTGGGTGTACATCAAACTTCGTCCCAAAGTCCCCCCTATTTTTAATATTAAATCAGTGCCAGATAATAACCCTGGCTGGAAACAAGAGTTTGCCTATCTTGAATGGGAGGGTGGTGACTGGGGCACCCTTTTTAGAAAGACCTTTTCCAAGGTTTCAGATGGAAAGGCTAAAGGGATCACCCTTAGTACAGAGGATCAAGCTGCCTTTGACATCCTGACTAAAGGTGATGGTATGTCTATAACCTGCCAAAGCCTTATAAACGAAGAGTCTCTGAAGGCAGTAGGCCTCTCACCAGTTTCTGAACGGGGTAATTTTCTTTCCTTTCTTTGTTTTTCCTGTTTTCATACCTGACTTATTCAATTGTATCTTTATTCATGTCATTTTAGTGGCAAAAATGCTTGTGGAAGCTTCTCCTGATCCTGAGAACGAGACTTCCAGGATGGCTCGGGCAAAGAGGAATGCAGATCCTCGAGAAAAAGGAGATAAGCCCTCTTTCTTACGCCCACACAAGGTTCAGAAAGGGAACCTCAAGTTTGGAGATATAGCTGACCTGGAGGGGAGTTCCCAGGTTAATGTCCAATCTGCTGTCTTTAGGCCTTCTTGGGGCTTCAGGAAGCGGGACTCTGTGGTGGGCTCAACCAAGCATGCTATGGACTGGTCGCTGAACTCAATCACTCCTCCAGACTACAAGGACCTGGTCCTTAATGGTGGTATAGGAGAATCTGAATCACTTGGCTCCCAGGCTATTGCTACGGTATGCCTTAAACCTTACTAGTTTCTTATTTCCAACACTTCACTGTTTCCACTATTACAACTTTGTTTCTTAATGCAGGCCAATGTTCATTTCCAAAGCTTGATTCATCAAGTGAAAGCTTGGAAGGAGAAGGCCAAAGGTTTCGAGACTGAGTCCCAGAAGAGGAGCTTACACATTCACCAGCTTGAGGAACAGCTGAAGAAGAAGGATGAAGAGCTAGTGAGTGCTCATGCTGAGGTGGTGGCCCTGAAGGATGACAAGGAGAAGCTGATTGATGACTACTTGGACTCAGTTGAGTATAAGGGTCTCATGGACCAGCATGATGAAACTCTCTATCCTGGCCAGTTCACAGAGGGGTGGAACAAAGCCCTTGAGGCTGTTCTTAGGAGCCATCCTGGCCTATTCCAGCCTTCTACCTTTCCTAGCCCTCATCCTCCTAGCACTATGACCACTGTAGCTGAGGCTGGCTCTAGTGAGGAGTTATTTGGTGAGGATGATGCCTTGGTTAGGAAGCACACTGCAGCTAGGTCTTTGGATCCTGAGCAGCAGGTTGTTCGAGATGGAGATGCTAACTCGGATGGGGAAGCTTCCACCACTGCCACCAGCTCTGAGAGTGGTTCTCCTGTCAAGGAGACTCCTGAGGCCACTTAGTTTATTTGATGTATCTTCTATTTAAACACTCAATTTGTGTAACTTAACTTTAATAGCCTTCGGGCTTTTATTTATGCAACTCTTTAACTTAACTATTCGTATAGTTAGCTTCCTTTCTAGCTTTTTCTTTCTTGCCTTTGCTTGTAGTCTGTTAAGCTTTAGAGTTCTCTAGTTATTTGGCCCCTTGGCTTGTACCAAGCTTATAAATTAGTTCATCATTTGTTTTACGTGTTTAAAATAACAAAACAAAGGAAGTAACTCAGAGAGAAAGCAAAACAAACTTCATTAGGCTGTCAAAGAATACTGATAAAATGGGCTCAACCCTTACACAAATACTCTATCTCCTACTAGGAGCAACATGCTCTGCGATGGTTTCATTCGAACCTTATTTCTATCCCTAATATACAAAAGACTAAATCTTTAAACATAATAAGTCTTGAGGTTCACTACATGCCAAGTTCGGGGCACCTCAACCCCGTCCAAGGTTTCCAACTTGTATGATCCTCGTCCTAGCACTTTCCTGACTCGATATGGTCCTTCCCAGTTTGGGGCTAGCTTCCCCTTTTGTCCAACTCCTGAAGCTTCTATCTTCCTTAGGACCAAGTCACCTTGTCGAAAGAACCTCTCTCTAACCCTTTGGTTGTAGTGGAAGGATGCCCTATTCTGGTGTTCTGCATTCCTGGCATTTGCTTCATCCCTGACCTCGTCAATCAGATCAAGAGCTAATCTCATGCCTTCTTCATTACTCTCCGGTTCATATGCTTCAACTCGAGGTGAAGCATGCATAATTTCTAAGGGCACCACTGCCTCAGCTCCATAAGCCAATAAGAAAGGGGTTTCTCCAGTTGTTACTTTGCAGATAGTGCGATACGCCCAAAGTATAGGCAGTAACTCATCCACCCAAGTATTTCTTGAACGTTCAACCCTCTTCTTTAGTCCATCAAGGATAATCTGATTGGCTACCTCAGTCTGTTTATTAGCTTGCGGGTGTGCTACTGAGGTAAAACGAAGCTCGATGGCATTTTCCTCACAGTACTTCTTAAACTCTTCATTGTTGAATTGTGTCCCATTATCCGTCACAAGGATTCTGGGAATTCCATACCTGCAAATTACGTTTTCCCAAAAGAAATGGGCAACTTGTTTGGTGGTTATCTTGGCTTAAGGTTTAGCCTCAATCCACTTAGTGAAGTAATCAATGGCCACTATCAAGAATTTCCTTTGTGCTGAAGCTACAGGGAAAAGACCGAGTATGTCCATTCCCCACATGGCAAACGGAATAGGAGAGTTAACTGATGTTAACCTCTCAGGTGGCTGCCTTACAATGGGAGCATGCTTTTGGCATCTATCACACCTCTTAACATAATCCTGAGCATCAGCCAACATCTCTGGCCAATAGAATCCCAAACGAGTAATCTTGTGAGCTAGGGCTTTGCCCCCCAAGTACTGCCCACAGATCCCTCCATGAACTTCCTCCAATGCTTCCTTTGCCTCCTGGGGCATTAAACACTTCAAGTATGGGATGACAAACGACCTTTTGTAAAGGATGCCTTCAATTAAGGTATATCTCAATGCTCTTACTGACAGTTTCCGTGCTTCCAAGGCATTGTCAGGGAGCCATCCGGTTTCAAGGTGAGCCTTGATAGGATCTATCCAACAGCCTCCTATATCAATTGGTGCCACTAACTTTGAGTTGACGGTCGGGGCCTTCAAGACCTGGAAGTAAACACTCCCTGCATAATTTTCTATCTCAGAAGAAGTGAACTTGGACAGGGCATCGGCTTTAACGTTTTCTTCTCTTGGGATGTGCTCAACATAGCACTCTTCAAACTGAGTCATAACAGCTTTAACAACTCTCAGGTATTTTGCCATAGTTTCATCCTTAGCTTCAAACTCACCATTCACTTGCGATACCACAAGCCTTGAGTCTCCACAAACTTTGAGGTTCTTAACCCTCATGATTTTAGATAAGCCCAATTCGGCTATCAGAGCTTCATACTCAGCTTCATTGTTAGTCGTTGGGAAGTCTAACTTCAAAGGATATTCAACCATAAACCCATCGGGGCTTTGTAAAACCATGCCTGCACCACTTGACTTTGTTTTTGATGCTCTATCAAAATAGAGCACCCAATACTCTTTCAGATCAAATACAGGTTCCTCATCCTTATGTTCTTTCACAGGGGTAGTTACCATCTCTTGCCCCCCGACTTCTTGGTTGTTAATGGTGCATTCAACCACGAAGTCAGCCAATGCCTGAGCCTTAATGGCCGTCCGAGGCTTGTATGTGATATCAAACTCTCCTAATTCAATTACCCACTTGATTAGCCTTCCACTGGCCTTAGGGCTGTGCAGTATGTTCCTCAACTGCTGGTCTGTCAAGACTTGAATCTTATGTGCCTGAAAATAAGGTCGCAACTTCCTCGAGGCTGTTACTAATGCCAAAACAAACTTCTCAATGTGTGAGTAATTCAACTCAGCCCCATGCAACACCTTGCTCACATAGTAGATAGGTTTCTGAATTTTCTTTTCTTCCCTGATAAGAACAGCACTCAATGCTTGTTCGGATACCGCCAGGTATAAGTAAAGAACTTCTCTGGGAATAGGCTTGGCCAATAGCGGGGCTTCAGCCATATACTTCTTCAGCTGTTCGAAAGCCTCTTGGTTCTCAGAAGTCCACTCAAAATTTTTCACCTTCTTTAATGCCTGAAAGAAAGGCAAGCATTTGTCACCAGATTTGGAGATGAATCTCCCCAGGGTTGCAACTCGGCCCGTTAGCTTTTGCACATCTCTTATGGAACGAGGTGGTTCCATGTCCAGAATTGCTTTGATCTTGTCGGGGTTGGCCTCTATGCCTCTCTTCGAAACCATCAATCCCAAGAATTTTCCTGATCTAACTCCAAAGGCACACTTGGCTGGATTCAACATAATCTTATGGTGCCTTAGCACTTCGAATGCCTCTCTGAGGTGTTTGATGTGATCTGTTTTACACAGGCTCTTGACTAGCATGTCATCTACATAGACCTCCATGGTTTTCCCAATCAGATGGGCGAATATCTTGTTCACCAGTCGTTGGTAAGTGGCTCATGCATTCTTTAGTCCAAAAGCCATAACAAGATAGCAGAAAACATCAAAGTCAGTTATGAAAGATACCTTTGGGATGTCATCCTTGTGCATTTTAATCTGATTGTAACCACTGAACCCGTCCATGAAACTCAGCATCTCATGTCCAGCTGTGGCATCTATCAACATATCTATCCTTGGTAGAGGAAAACAATCCTTAGGACAGGCGTCATTCAGATCGGTAAAATCTATACACATCCTCCACTTCCCATTCGCCTTCTTGACCATCACAGAGTTAACTAACCATTCAGGGAATTGTATCTCTTCAATGAACCCAGCTTGTAAGAGCTTATCAACCGCTTGCTTAATGGCCTCTTGCCTTTCAGGTGCAAAATTTCTTTTCTTCTGTTTTATCTTCTTCCGATCAGGATCAACATTCAACTTATGAGTTATGAGTTGGGGATCAATCCCTGGCATATCAGCGGCAGTCCAAGAAAACACATCACTATTTTCCTGTAAGAATGCTATCATCTTTCCTTTCAGAGGTTCCTTCAGGGAAGCTCCTATATAGATGACTTTCTCAGGGTCGCCTAGCTCCAAATGTATGGGAACCAAGTCCTCTGCTGGTTTCCCACGATGTTTATCATCTCCACGGATATCCATGTCATCAATTGGGAGTACCTGCCCCCCGACTCCATCAGCTCTTAGTGCGGACACATAACAACTTCTTGCCATCTTCTGATCACCCTTTTGTTCTCCAACACCATTCCGGGTTGGAAACTTAATTTTCATGTGGTAGGTTGAGGCTACAACCTTGAATGCATGAAGTCCTGTCCTTCCAAGGATTGCATTATAGGTTGAGGCTGCCTTGATTACCATAAAATTCAGCATCTGAGTAGCCTCCCTAGGTTCTTGTCCAATTGTCATGTGCAACTGAATAGTACCCTCAACCTTGGACTCAACTCTATTGAATCCGTAGATGGGCATGTTAGTCGGGGTCAGCTGAGAATCAGTGTATCCCATTTTCACAAAAGCATCATGAAACAAAATATCAACAGAGGCTCCATTGTCTATCAAGACTCGCTTTACTTCTGAGTTTCCAATCACTGGGGTTATGACCAATGGGTCATCATGGGGGAACTTCACCCCTTCGAGGTCTGAGTCGTCAAAGCCAATTGCCACTTCTGTCTTAGCACGCTTTGGGGCCTCTCCAACAATGCGCATCACTTCTCGAGCATAGGCCTTTCGTGAGTTGCGAGTTGTGCCGGCTGCCGTTGGTCCTCCCCAAATCATGTTGATGACTGGCCCTCGGGGCTGTGTGTTTCGATCACGATTATTGTCTCTTCTATCATCGTCTCTCCTGTCATAATCTCTTCTTTGGGCTCCACGATCTTCACCCTTAGTGAATTTATTCAGCTTTCCCTTACGGATTAAAAACTCAATCTCATCCTTCAACTGTCTGCAATCATCTGTATCATGTCCCACATCTTTGTGAAACCTACAATATAGATCTTTGTTTCTCTTCTCGGGGTCTCCCCTAAGTGGTTTCAGCCACCGAAAGTCCTTATCCTTTTCGATATCCAATAGGATCTGGCTCCTTGGGGCATTCAACCTTGCATAGTCAGAGAACCTTGGTCCTAGACTCTTTTTTGGTGGCGAATCAGAGTCTTTGCTAGTTCGAGGATACTTGTCCCTAGCATCGTACTCCTGCTCTTGCTTTCGCTTCTTTATATCATTGTTACCCCGACCATTGCCTATTGTGACCTCCTTCTTCGTGCTATCCTCAGCCTTGATGTACTTATCAGCCCTTCGCTGGAGCTCAACCATATTCTCGGGAGGATGCTTTGCCAATGATCTCTTAAAGTATAGGTCGGTGGTGCCATGCTCCAAGGCTACCATTGCAACCTTATTCTCCAAATCGGTAATGTTTAAAGTCTCCATAGTGAACCTCTTAAGGTAGTCTCTCAGATTCTCATTCTTCCCTTGCACCGCATACATAAGAGACGCAGAACTTTTCTCATGTACTTTTCCGCTGATAAACTGGCTAACAAAGGCAGCACTTAGCTCCTTAAAAGAGCCAATTGAATTTGCAAGCAACCGGCTGTACCATCTCTGAGCCATACCCGACAGGGTTTGAGGAAACGCCCTACACTTTAAGGCATCACTTGCGGGCTGTAGCAACAACGCGTTCGAGAATGTCCTGACGTGGTTCGCAGGATCACCTGTTCCATCATAGGCCTTAATTGTCGGCATCTTGAACTTCTTTGAGATGCGGGCATTCATCACCTCCTCAGTAAACGGGGGTGTGGGATCATCAGGATCCCCAAGTGGCATCAGATCCTTAAGGTTGCTCTTGGGGGTTTCCACCCTCGTTGTTCTTCCAGTTGGGGCGTCAGCCCTTCTTTGCCTCCTTGAAGACCCCTCTAGATCTATAAAGGGAATCGGTCTTGAGGTTGGAGGAGGCTGAGTTTGATTCAACCTAGCTTGTTCTCTGGCAATATCTTCCTTTATCCTTAAAATCTCGGCCTCATGAGCCTTGATTCTTTCAGCAGCTGTCAAGGGGGGTCCATCATGGATAGTTTGTGTTCTCCTTCTTCGTTCTCTGCTAGCACGTCGCCTTCTCGGGGCTTCATCACGATCATCATCAGTCGATGAATCGTCAGTATAGGGGCTAGAGTAGTCAAGATACTCTCGATCTCGGATCTGCAAGGCATGACCACTGGGTCCAGGAGGGTAGTTAGGCAGTCCATACATCGGGTTGGTATTCCTGGGGAGATCCGTAGTATGGATCTGTACTCCTGGCGGCGGGCGACTGGGGTCAATTAGAGGAGAAACTAGCGTCTGAAGGGAGTTAGTTCCTTGTCCCGGGTGGATGACCATAGGCAACGTTCTCTCAGTGTGGGGACCTGTCCCTGGGGGTTGAGAAGCCTGAATTTGAGTGATCGGCCCTGTCGTTGGGGGTACTTGCTCAGTGGTAGGAGGAGCAGAGATTAAGGGCAGAGCCTCAGTAGTGATTGGCTCTGTAGTGATTGGTGATGTTCTTCGTGTTTGAACCATGGTTGATGTCTCCTTCCCACAGACGGTGCCAAATGTTGTGGAATAAAAACTAGGTTATTAGATTGCGGCTAGGGCTTGCTATATTTAATGTTAGGGTGCGTGAGCTTCGTGCTTTAATGGCTGCTCTCGTGCTCGTGGCTGAATCTGCCTTCACAAGATGCCTACGTACTTTGATGTATATCAAAGATCAAGCCAAAAACGTAGTTCTGAGAACGAGGGGTCAGACCCTTTATATAGGCTGAGAAGCCTCAGAAATATGGTAGAATTAGGTGACTTGGTGGGTAAGTCAACCTTGAGGATGGTTCCAGACTCCTGCCTTGTAGGAGTCTGTTTCCTTGTATGACTATGTGCCTTGGAGACTACTCTTTATAGAGATAATGTCCTTATTTGACTTATATTTCCCAGCTGTTAATTAGCCCTTAATATTAATTACGAAATTAATATTTAATTAGGGTTTTTGGGCCATCTGTTGGGCCCCATGTTTGGACCATACAAGGTCTAATTAATGCCACATTAAATGTGTCTTTAGGGCTTACTTTTAACCCATATGAATCCATTTTATACCATTCTGTCAAGCAAACATTAAATAGACGTTAGATTATTATTAACGGTTCCACTATACAATTGGTTTTTTCATATGGTACCATTCAATATTTTTGACTTCTACGTGGTACCATTTTTCTCTCACTAAAATCAATTTATTCTTGGAATTTTCACAAATTATCTATGTGCTTTGTCTGGAATAAGTCATTGATTCTCTAACTATCACTATTTCTGATAAGCAATCAAGTCATTCATTAGACTCGGATCCAATTGTCCAATCATAATAAACTTTGATCAATAGTTCAAAATATTAAATTAATATATAATATATAGAATCAACCCGTATGAACATATACATATATAATGTGTGTTCAGATCTTTAAGCGTTGAAAGAAACTAAATAATTTGAACTACAATACTACATAGTTTATTATGATAAGACAATTGGATACGAGACTAATTAATGACTTGGATGCTGGTTAGAAAAAGTGAGAGAATCAATGACTTATTACAGAGTAAAATGTATAGATAAATTGTGAAATTCAAACGAAAATTTGACCTAAGTGAGAGAAAAATGGTATCACGTAGAAGTCAAAAATATTGAATGGTACCATATGAAAAAATCAGTTGTATAGTGGTACCATTAAGAATAATCTAACGTCTGACTAACGTTTGCTTGACAGAATGGTATAAAATGGATGAAGCCAAAAGTACAGTGGTATACTTGGAAGTAAAAAATGTTGGATGGTACCAAATGGAAAAGCCAATTGTATATTGGTAACATTTGGAATATATTTTAGCATCAGATCACAAAATACATTCGTTGATAATCGAGTTATCCTAAAAAAAAAAGGAAATAATTATTATAATAGTTAAACCTCAAAAAAAACAAAACAAAACAAAATATTTGGGACGAGGGAGTATTGTGAAATTGATTTTTTAAACTTCCGAGGGAAAAATGACAAAAAATAATACTCCGTACTAATAAGAAAAGGGGATATATAAAATACTAGTACTCCCTTCGTCCCAAAAAACTTTTCCCATTTCGCTTGGACATGTTTGTCAATGCACACTTTTAATCGTTAATATCTTTAATTTCGTATTAGTACTCAATATAAAAAATTTACTGTATTAAAGTACTCATAAATACGAATCCAATAAAATTACTCAGGATTATATTATATTTAATTTTATAAATTAGACGTAAATTAATAATTTGTATTTTGCTACAAATTAAACGAGAAGAACATTGAGGCAGAGAGGGAGTACTAAATAGGAATGGGAAGGTGTATGGTTTTGCGTGGGAAGAGACAAGGAGAGGGTTTATATCCCCCTTTTCCCTTCGTCTCTAAAACCATTTCCTTTCCCCCGAGAGAGAGAGAGGGAGAGAGAGAGAGATTCAGAGAGAGAAAGAGATATTGATAGCAGGCAGTAGCAGGTGGCAATGGAGTCTACCACGGCTTGTTCAAAGGCTATTACTACAAACTCAGTCAGCGACAGTGATGTGGACCCCTTCTTGGTTGAAGCTCTTCAAAACCCTCGTCATCGCCTCACCAGTTTCGTCTTCCTTTCCCCTCTCCCTCTTTATTCCTATTTTACTTTCTTGCCCTAATCTCTCCTCTCTCCTCTCCTCTCTCTCTCTCTCTCTCTCTCTCTCTCTCTCTCCCCCATTTTTCATCTTTCATATAAATGTTTAGAAATGTTGTATCATGTATGTATAAAAAATGTTGGTCTTTATTGTTGTGACTTGGGGACATTGTTTCTTGATTGCTTTTTTACTGTTTGCTCTAGTCTTTTCTTTTAGGTTCTTGAATTAATTCTTTTAGAGGGAGGCTCATATGGATCTTACCTCCCTCTAACAAATTCCACCTAGTTTAATTATCCCTTTTAGTTCTTTGTTTTTTCTTTTAATTTGTCATGTAGTAGGTGTTATTACTTGCTCATTGTTTAAACAAGCCATAAATTTGGTATATTATGATACAACATTCACCGGAGTTGCCTAAGCTCGAATGTTAGCTTTTGCTCAGCTACTCCGGTTCATCAAAGATTTTTCATTAGTGCTCACTGAGCATGAATCAGTAGTATGCATTGTATACTTTGATATATTCTATTGGATTTCCTCAATTCAATTGGTGGAAATATGGTAATTTATAATTGTGCCTTGTATGAAATGTACAATACAGTGAAGGTGGATTTACATTCTTAAACTATATAGATAGGAAAGCACTCGTAACATCTGACAATCTAAAACCTTATGTGTTGAACTACCAATGATTGACAAAGAAATATCCCAGTTTCTGGTCACTCGCCTTTCTTCGTGTTACAAGATGTATTGTATTGGCAGCACGACATGGTACCGAGATGTAAAAATTCTATGTCCTTTTATGGCTAGTTGCTATTGGTAAATGGGATACTGTAATTATCTTTTGTAAGGCCACTTTACCTGGAATAAACATACTTTATTGTGCTTTGTTTTGAATCAAGAGTTTCCCTATGAAACTGCACAGTCGGAGTTCCTGTTATGGTTGGGGTGAGCTTATTACCCTTATCTATTTAGTTATATTTGCTAGAGAGCACAATGCCATAATAACAGATACACACTTGGTTGCTTATACGATTATAATTAGAATCATTCTCAAGACCAATATAGATTCCTAACATTTTTAATGTATCTTTGCATGTCGATTATCACTTATTTTTTTCCAAAGTAAATGCTTTGTAATGTCAACGATCTATATGCATGTTGCATTTGTTAATAAATACTTGCTGGTTATTTTGTTTGATGTGATATTGAGAGGAACTAATGCTTTATCATTTACGTCCTTTATATTTCTGTAGATATATTGACTTTCTCATTGATTTTATAGTTTTACGAATGGAACTTGATATCCAGAAGTTTTTGCGAAATTCTGATCAACTAGAGTTCGAATTCCAACATTTCCCGACTTCTTATCTTCGTCTTGCTGCACATCGTGTTGCTCAGCACTATGGTCTGCTCACCATGGTTCAGGAAAATTTCTTGGATGGCCAGGGAACCAGAATAGTGGTTAAGAAAATAGCTGAAAGAATAAATCCTCGTGTTTGTTTGTCAGAGGTACCAATTAAACTGCCCGAAAATGACAGCACAGGGCAGAAAAAAATCATTATACAATCAAGGCCCACTAATGCCTCCTCAAATGACAATAGTGGGTTGAGGAAACAGAATTCCATTAAATCTGTGGAGGAGAGGAAGGAGGAGTATGACAGAGCACGAGCTCGTATATTCAGTACTTCTAGTTCTCCTGAATCAGAAGTTACAGTGTCTCTGAAGTACCAGAAAAATGCGTTTTCTACTGGGATAGAAAATGAAGGCTCAAGGAATGCTGTCATGGATATGGAGAGACTGAGTAACAGGGACGGTGGTAACTCATCAAGAGTAGCCATTTTCAGGGATAGGGAGAAGGATATCATAGATCCAGATTATGATCGCAGTTACGAGAGGTACACATTACAATTCCCTCTCAAATGACAGGGTATAGTTAAATTGTAGAGTTTCATTCTTTATGGGCATGCAGTATCTGTTAGTTGTTCTATCTTTTTGGTCCCCTGAAGGAATTGCATTTGAGTTTGCTAATTATCTTTCCCAGTCATCTTCTTTTTCTACAAACTCATTTTCTCATTTCCCTGTCTAGCAACACCAAATTTTCCTACAATACCATTAATCTGTCCCTCCCCTAAGTCTTCCACTTAAAACAATAATGCCTGAGTTGTGTGTGTATATCATCCTGTCTGTGGTCCTAGTGGGAGGGCTTTCATGACAGATCATACTATATCTTCAAGGTTTAAAATTTGTTGGAAGTATATTAACTTAAATATGAATTTCCTTGTGCATATGAACTGTGTAAATAATATCTTCTGTCTTATAAAAAAACATGAACAAAAAGTGTGAGCACATTTGGTTTGATGGCTAAGTTTAATGGAGTAATTACTAATACCGGTAAATGTTGAGTTCACGGTTTTTTGTATTTAATCCGTTGTGAAAATATATATTTACAAATTGATTAATAGCTTCAAATCTGTTTGTTTCTGCAGGTATATCAGGAATCTTCCTAACAGTCAAAACTTTGGCTTGACACAATTTCATGTGCATAATTTTCAGCCTCCATATCTGCAGTATGAAACAGTTCTTCCACAGTTGGGACAGATGCCAAACACTCAAGCTTCCCCCAGCTACTGCTACAGTAGCCTTGTCCTGAGCCCTTATGATGCTAGCATGCTTTATCAGTCATCAATGGATGCTGTTTATGTGCAAGTGCCTTCTCCTGCTATGATGTATGCTCAATCATATGATCAGCTTAGACATGCTGTTTTTCAGGTAGTTGTTTTGTCCCTTTATACATTACATACTCCCATTTACACTGGTTTACAGCGAAACTCCCTGAGTTTTGCTTTGGAAAGTATATAAAACCTGGAATCATTTATAAAATTGTTAAGATTAATGTGGTACGTTAATCTTTTATTTGCGTTGACAAAAATCATAAAAGGATTTTATTCATAAGGGTTGATATACAAGAACGTGAGTATTGGCTAGACTATGTTGAGGAATTCTTTGGTTCTGCATTTATTTATATCATGAAAAGTATACATGTTTTACCATCCAAAGCATTACCATCTAACTAATTTTAGCAAGTATTCCTTAATGTGCAAAATGGTCAGGAGTGTTGAAGTTGTAATTCTGAGTTATTAGCTGGGAATTCTTTGGTTCTGCATTCATTTATCATGAAAAGTATACATGTTTTACCACCCAAAGCATTATCATATAACTAATTTTAGCAAGTATTCCTTAATGTGCAAAATGTTCAGCAGTGTTGAAGTTGTAATTCTGAGTTATTAGTTGACTTTGTCTTTGATATGTCTTAGCAATTTTTTGTTAGGCTTTCTTTATTGGTATTCCTTGTTCATGCAGTGTTGGACATGGGACTCATTATGTGTTTGTTACTTGTTAGCTAATGAATTCATATACGTTTGGTGCAGGCTCCTATCTATCAGCAGCCCCTGAGTTTTGATTACTCTAACTACTGAATGCGATTGAAGGTTGCCCTTTCATACAGACCCCATGCTATCAGTATTATATTTTTCCAGTTAGGGTTTCTCTTTTTGGACTCTGGAGAAGAGTAATATCAGTGACATTATATGTTTCTTTAGTTGACTTATTTGTTCTTTGCCAACATTAAGTGAAATTTCAAGTATTATTTTTGTTTTTCATAATCTCTCACTTGTTATCTAATTTTTAGTTTAACTAATAATTTATATTAGTATATTACTCGTGGTTGGTTTTTTAACGCAAAAACCGAAATTATATTTGGTTTGATTTTTATAAAAATAAGGTTCGTGTTACAGAACCGACCAAACTTTTAGCATGTAGTATGATACCTGTTGTACACTTCAGTTACTTGAGTACTTAACACTTATTATTACACTGAATTACTGATACAGTACATCTTTTGGCTTCATAACCCTAGATTGTAAATCCTTTCTTCCACCGTCCCCTACAATGCTGCTATAATCGGATTTTTCCTCCTCATCTAGTACAGTCTAACTCCGTTAGTTTCTTCAAGTTTTAATCGGCTTCTCTGACTTCTATACCTCAGGCCTGGGTTGGGTTCCTTAATTCCCCTTCCATGCTTTCCTGATCTTATATTGTTAAATGTTTTTCAAGTTAAAGTACGCTTTGGAAACATGAAATTCATTTCAAAGGAATACAAGGTCATTCCAAAATCTGTAAATGTTTTGGAAAATAAATCAAATACAAATCCTAATTTCATGACTATCCACTCATGTTATGTTTCAAATCAAGGATTTTAATAGAAATAATTTCCGGAACAAGCCATGAAGGTTAATCATAGATATTATACTTTGCAAGAAGCAACTAACAGCAAAATAAAATTTTAATAGAATCTGCTTCCTCATGTTAACATTCTAAAAACAAACCACGCTTAAAAATGAGTAAACATCAGTAAATGTATCAAACTTTTCAGGATTTGACGGTTCGTTCGAAGTATCGAACAAAGACCACCAACAGAATTAGTGACATTGATACCTCATTTCCTGGCAAATATTAGTCTTGTGATCCAAAGCTACATCCAAACCAAATCACGAGGAATCAGTGTATTAGCTAAATAAAATCTCGAGGGGATAGCAGAGAGGATAATTGGATAGTATAAATCTCACCTACAACTACCTTACTAGGTTTTTTTCTTTTGAAAAAAACACCAAACAAAAACCGCAAAGCTAACAAAAACAAAGCACACTAGAAAAAACAACCCACTTCCTACACAGATTTGACAAAGATGAACTCTCAAAACCCTTGGCTGTACTTAGCCATACGAAACTTTGCTCTGCCTCAAACTCTGCTGACCGGAATCATTGATTTCGACACTCTTTCCCCCAACCAAATTGCACAAAGAATTGTTATAAGTGAAGAGGAGTCCAAAAGGTCTGCAAACAAGAAAGATGTTTCCTACCTTAACTGACACACCAATAAATGAGCACAAGATCCAAGAAATGCCAGACTCCAGGAACAATATTGATAACTATTTTTAAATTTAACAAAACAGAACTAAATGAAAATCAGTTTCACCATCGGCCACACACACAAACCCAGAGAAATGCTAAAAAGGTTTTCTCTTTCACACGAACATTCGACGTCAATAGCCAACTAAAAATCACGAAGTTGGCCATAATTCTTTGCCCAACGCTCGTCATGCCTCACATGAGTAGAACGTCTCTGGAACACTGTTTTACAAGAAAGACTGCTTCTGAATGGAACAGGATGCACCATGACATTCTCTAGAATCTGGTTCGTGAGTAACAAACTTGGGACTTCTTTATCAATATAAGTATTTTTAAGCAAATAGTTGACCACCTCCGTACTAGTTCTTGTATCAGTGGTTCACAGGTACAACAGAAAGCAAACAATATTGTTTTATGCCGCTAATAAGAGTTTTAAAATAGGTGATAATGTGATATACAGAAGTAAGATACATATTGGAACATACATTGATAGTTCAATACTACATCAATACTAGAACCATGGAAAAACAGAAGTAAGATACATATACACTAATAGCGTAGTAGATATTTTTTTAAGTACCGACTGAAAGACAGTATGGGACTGAAGTTGGCTATCAATGGTCCAGATACCAGCAAATCAAGCTCAGTCATGTAATGGCCTAGGTTGAAAGTATGATCTGAATAATATTGGGTAGCTCTGCAGTCATCAAGAAGGCCCCTTGGAGGTTCCTTAAATTTTAATGGTGAAACATGATAGATTATAAATGGGATCAACAATTCACTGAAACCAACTGAATTACAAACACATTTAAAAAAGGATATGCTCAATATATAAACTATGAAACTGTATGGAAGTTTGCACCTTAAAAGGCATCATGTGCTCAGTTACATCGGTTGATAGTACAAGAATGCGAGGTACTTACTAGAGAAACAAAAGAGTGGGAGTTTTAGGAAATTGAATGCAAAGCTCCTACAAAAATGATAAATCTGTCTCTGAAGGAATATATTGCTGGCAACTCTACCATAATCAAGAATCCTAGTCTACAACATGAAAGTTAGGAAATTGGCAGCAGATATTGCTAATCAGACTAGTAAAACTACCAAAAAGATTCGAAATTGATAAGAATCTACATCGCTTCTCATACTACCGTGATTAAAAAAATATATAAAAGAAATCTAGATTCCCATTAATCTACCAACATTAGTACCGTAATAGTTTACATGCAGAGGTTCATGATATTGAAGTACAGAGTTTACACCAACGGCTCACTCCTTTCCCTTCCCTCACAAACATAATTAGAAATCAAGAACAACATTCCCGAGTACTAGAAACAACTACAGTAACAAAATAGTTCTAAACTCATATGCCGCAAACACAAGAATAAGTTCCACTGGCTGAACTGATAGTATGTTAAACAAGTACATAAGGTAAAAAAATAATACTCCATATAATTTCATACCCCATTTGCATTTTCAATCTTCCCCGGTTGGAAACAAAGTGAGAGCTTTCTTCCCATTGGCTACTGTAGCTGTCACAGATTCCAAGTCTTCGATATAAGAAGATGGCACTAGCTTATGCACCGGTGTCCCCATCATATGAACCTGCTGTTGTTGCTGCTGATGTGCTTGTCTAGCCACATTATACGGATGCTCAAAATGCCCCATATGTCTATATTGCCCCGAAACCACAGCCATCTGGTGTTGCTGCTGCAACGCAACAACAGGCACAAAAGGCATGAATTGTTCCGAATTAGGCCTAACCTGATGCAAAAAATGAGGCGGAACAGGTGAGCTAGCAAACAAATGATCAGTAGCAGAGTCTAAACCACTAGAACCCCCAGAATGGCCTCCTCCTCCCTGCATTCTCTTCAAATAAAGCCTGTACTTTTGCAAATGACTAGCGACATTTTCGCGAGTAAGGCCATCAACACTCATGAGTTGCATAATTGTCTTGGGGACAGCATTCTTGATCCCCAAATGGGCTACAGCATCCACAAATCTTTTGTGAAGCTGGGGTGTCCACACGAGACGAGGACGCTTAAGGGTACGAGCTGGCTCGTCCCCTGAATTACCACCGCCGCCCAATTCTGATGATTCTAAGTCAGTGACAGAGTCAGGTGCTTCAAGTGATGGGTTTTTGAGGGGGTGAGAATTAGTGAATAAAAGGGTGTTTGGGATTGGGATTGGGTTTGGGTTTGGAGTTGGGGTGAGGTTAAAGGCAGCAAGAAGATTAGGGGTGATTAAGGATTGGTTTAAGGGCATAAGCTCATCTGGTGATGGGAGTTGTTCTTCCCACTTTGAGAACCAATTTGAACCCTCTTCAACTTCCCTCATCTCTCTCTCTCTCCTTCAATTGCCTCTCTCTCTCTCTCTCTCTCTCTGCCTCCTTAATTGTTTCTTAATCTCTCTATCTCTCTCTCCCTCAGTTGTTTCTTAATCTCTCTCTCCCTCCTAAGTTGTTTCTAATCTCTCCTCTATCTCTCTCTCGAAAGATAGATGGAGATTTGGGGCTGGGGGTGTTCGAGGTGGATACTGTTTGTGTACATCCACATTTAATACTTCTCTTTTAAGAAGAGTACATAAAGGGTGATTTACTGATTGGTCTTTCTGGGTTCTTGATTATTCTCTTCTTTATTTAAAAAATACTCCCTCCGTCCCGGTCAGTTCTTTACATGGCGGCTGGGCACGGAGGTCAAGGATAGTGGGTGTAAAGTGGATGTAATATTGTTAAAATAAATGAGGTAGTGGGTGTAATAGTGATTTTATTGTTAAAATAAGTGAAGTAGTGGGTGTAATAGTGATTTTATTGTTAAAATAAGTTAAGTAGTGGGTGAAATAGTGTAAAGTATTGTTAAAATAAGTGAAGTAGTGGGTGTAATAGTGTTAAAACTTACTATTTTGGATAATGTAAAGAAATGGTGGGACGGCCCAAAAAAAAAATTGTAAAGAAATGGATGGGACAGAGGGAGTATTGCTTTTCGTGTGGGATTCTTATATTTTTTGTTTGTTTTCTATACTTTATTTCTACTATTATTACAAGTACATAGTGTGATTATTTCTATTGTCAGAATTTCTGGGTTTTGTCTCATTTTTAGTAGCCTCTAGGTGTCCATTTTAATCAAAGGTTTTCTGTTTTCCAATCTAACCTTTTACTACAACGCTAATTCGATTCTTTTGCCTAAAATCTAGTTTAGATAAAGGTGATTGTCGTACCAGATCACGTTACGGTGTGATTTTTTCCAAAAATCGTGGATCAACCCGCACATACGGTTTGATCAAATTTTCAAATTGCACCACGAAATTTTAAAATCGTATAAATCACACCGTAAAAATGTGGTGCAATGTGGTATGGTTTACTACGATTTATACCTTCAATAAAAATAATTATAAATCTAAAATATTATTTTTCATGCATGTGAAATTAATTTTTAAAGTTTTTACACAAGCATATTTTTTTAATTCGTATGCAGACCGTGTCTACAGATTTAACGAAATATAAACATTGTAATATGAAATATTGTGATACTAAATAGATAAAGATGGGCTAGCGTATTATAATTGATTTCATAAGCCTCTAAAATAAACTATTACTAGACAGTAGGTAATAACGAACCAAATAGCTTGCAAACTATTCCTTAAATCATTAACCAAATACTAACATTATATATATATATATATATATATATATATATATATATATATATATATATTATTAAATATCACGGTGTGGTTTGAACTGCATTTCAAAAAACTAAAATCGTAACTCGCACCACACCATACCGTACTATTTGTCAAAATTTAAAATCGCAATCACACCACAAAAAATAAAAACTGGGCAATCTGATGCGGTGCATACAATTTTTGCGGTTTGGTACATCATACTCCCTCCGTCCCACTTATTTTGTCCACCAATCAAAATCCACGTTTTTACCAATTTACTATATTTTTTGTTTAGTTTCCATAACTAAGCTTAAATAATACTATAATTACAAACTTTTTACATATTTAGAGCTTTATTTACCTTTATTAAGGAAAGTGGACAAATGTTGCGGGACAACAAAAATTGGAAATGTGGCCAAAATAAATACTTTTTGTAAAAATTGTACACCTTTGGACTTTGGCTGTTGGGACTCTAAGATGGGCCCAAGATATTTTAGTGTTTTGTTGTGCAGTACCAGGCTTACAATACACAATTGTATAAATGTAAAATACACAATTTTTCTTATTCAAAAATATAAGTAAAAAAATATGTAAATATCTGTATAAGCTAAAAAAGATATTTTTAAAAAGTACTATTTTATGTGGCATGATCTTATCTTGTGTTACGAAAGATTAAGAGTTCAATTCCCTTTCATCACTTAAATGTTGGAAGAGGAAGTTACCTCTTTGAGGGTGGTACTTTTGGAATCGATGCAGATATTCGCAAAGGCCTAGGCGTGCTATTTCGTTAGGTGAAGTTGCTGGTTTGCTGTGTAAAGTTAATGGGAATGTAGAGTTATTAATAAAACTAATCTAATTTTTATTGGGTAGCACCATGTAATGTTGATTATATATGGTCCGAAACATGTACGATTTGTCCCGCCTGATCACAAATGTTGTACTAAAATATATATATATTTCAAGATCTCAACTTTTCTCGTTAAAATTTTTTTTTTTTGGTCTACCTTAAATGTGGTACTCCTCCGTTTATTTGGTTTCTTTACATTTGCTTTTTGCACGGAGACCAAGATAGTGGATGTAATATTGTTAAAATAAATGTAGTAGTGGGTGTAATAGTAATTTTATTGTTAAAATAAGTGAAGTAGTGGGTGTAATAGTGTAAAGGGTTGAAAAGGTGGAGTGAGGTAGTGGATGTAATAATGTATTTTATTGTTAAAAGTTACTCCCTCTGTCCCCCTTGGTTCTTTACCTTGGGGGACGTAATTTTGGCACGGATTTTAAGGTGCAATTTGCGGATAGTTTCATAACTTATTTTTTAAATTTTCTTTTTTTGTATAAAAATAGAATTGTTCTATTTTTATACAAAAAAAGAAAATTTAAAAAATAAGTTATGGAACTATACTTTTTAGGAGCTTTGAAATGCGTGTCGAGCAGTGAAAAAGAAATGTAAAGAAATGGGAGGGACAGAGGGAGTACTATTTTTAGTAATGTAAAGAAATGGAATGGACGGCCCAAAATAGAAAGTGTAAAGAAATGAAATGGACGGAGGGAGTATTATTTAGCAAAAAAAAAAAAATGTAACTTTTGATATCTTTTGGAGTTGAGCTCATTCTTTGTTGTTGATATTTTACATCTTTGGTGGGTTGATACATGACAGTATTTTGTAATCACACAATGTCTTATCTCATTTCCCTCCCTTTCCCCATCACATCCCTTATTCAGTTTCATGACATGCTTCTCTCCCCTTCTCATCCTCAAGGTTTGCTTTTTTCTTTTTCTTTATGCTTCTTCATATTTTCTCTTTTTATGTTCTTACATTGCCTTGTGTGTTCTGCTGAGTTAACTCTTGATATTATGTACTTATGTGTTCAGTTTCGTTTTTTTATAAAATCCTGCTAAATGTGCACTATTCTTGGCATATGTGTTGTGTATGCTAAGCATGAATATTCTTAGTCCTTTAAGCTATTAATAACATTAGTAATTTAGTGAAAGGTTCAAGAAATGAGGCAATTTGATTCTTTATAAGCTTCTTGAATTTGGATGTTGCAGAATTCACTCTGAAGTATGGCCTTTTGTCTGCACTCAGCTTTTCTGTCCAGTGAATTCAACAACTTGTGTTTGACAACCCAGTTTATGAGTAATGGAAGGTTTCCAGGTCGACGGATGGATGCTTATAATGGTGGCCTAGTTGTGGTGAAATTGTGGTCGAATTGTAAAAGAGCTACACATAATCAACTTTTAAGAAATTCTAGATTATATTGTGGGTTGGACTCTAGGTTTCTTGATATATTATCAAATGGAAGGGCCAAGATTTTTTCGTTGTGTAACATTGAAGCGGTTATGAAGGTAGTTCTTTGGATGTATTCTCTGTTATCCATGCTAGTACAAGTGGCCTTGTTGTGTATATTGTGATGAGATTATTGTGTCTCCTTCTTTTATATGGTAGAGTAAAGACAGATTCAACCTGGAAACAACAGTTAAATTGATTGCTCAGAGGCAGTGGAGCCAATTTGCAGCAGTAGCTGTTGTACTGGCATGTACATTCGTGATAATACCAAATGCAGCTGCCGTTGATGCTCTCAAAACTTGTACTTGCTTACTTAAGGAATGCAGGTGCTGCACCCAAAATCTTTTCGATAATCTGGAACTTGTAGCCTTCTTCAGCTGACTATTCAGTTTCTTTGAAATTCTTCATTGCTAGTGGCTGTGTATAGAAAATTCAACTTGCAGGGTTCACCTCCAGCTAGGTCAAAGTGTCACACTAGAACTTAGTTTATACGCGTGCCTATGCAAATTAGATGATAATCACCTTCTTACTATATGTCTTTATGTCATCTTACACTGCTTTTGTTCTCGAGGTGGCTTAATTGAGTTCTCAGTCTGCATAATAATACATTGCATAATATTAGTTTTTCCAAGGCTTACAAAGACATACCTTGCTATCTGTAGTCCACATTTAAGAGTTAATTGTTGTTGTAAGTAATCACTGGCAGGCTCTTTTGTGTTAGAGTAGTTCTAATAGAAGAGAAAATATCCTGTTTTGTAAAAATTACTTTGGTGCTTCTTGGTGAGAGAACTAATGTTGCTTTACCTGATCAGGTCTTTAATTGGGGTATGTGGAGAGGAAGTGTAGCTGTATTTACAATAAACTAGCACTTAATGAACTTCTTTGGGCCATTGTTTTCTCTTCTAAATTAAACAGTTTCCTTTGTTAAAGGTAATTGGTATCCTTGTGTTGTATTTCGTGGTTGAAACAGAATGGATGGGGAAGAAATGAAATTCAAACTACTATTGCTGACATTATGCATAACTATTTTATGTACGGTATTAAACTAAAGTTCACTTGGTTAGCAAGTGATTGCTGATTTCTCATTCCTTTCTCCTACTCATATTCATATTCAGCACGAATCTTTAAAAAAGAACTACCCTCTAGCATATTCTTCACTCTCATCTCTAACGTTTTTTTCAGCTCGAACTTCTCTGCACATGTTTCATTTGCACCTCCATTCCAACCAACCAGAGACGACCTTACTTATTGTTTGTGATCACCTATGCTTCAGATTTTTTATACTGTCCTCGCTAGAATAGGGCTCCTAGTTTGTTACGAATTTGTTGCTGTAAATCTACAGAAAAAAATGGTATCAAAACCATATTTCTAGAAGGACATGGAAAGAATTCTCTTTTACCTTAATTTTTTGTGTTCTAAATTAAAAGTAAACTTCAATAAATAGTTTGATGACCGCATAAATAGTTTGTGACTGTTTCTATAATTTAGTGTTGGAAAGAAACAAAAATTTTGATACAGAGACAGTTCAAGGAGGAAAAATTGCTTTATTTCAATTATTCCAGTCTACAGTGTGCATTATCATACATAACCCATTCTATTTTACAACTTTTATCTGGGATGTCTTGCTCAGTTATGTTTCAAGATGTAGTTGGGTTTAAACTGTACTCGATCAGACGTTTCAGTGTGCTTCATGTGTGTCAATGTTAACTTTTCATTCTTCTCAGGGTGGAGCTTGCAAAATGTATTGCAAACCCATCATGTGCAGCCAACGTTGCTTGTCTGCAAACATGCAACAACAGACCTGATGAGACCGAATGCCAGGTCATTTATCAAAATTTTAATTTGCCTCACAGACCACAAATTATATGTTCTACTCTTCTAATATGTAATATACTTGCTCTTCTGTCTGAACAGATAAAGTGTGGGGATCTGTTTGAAAACAGTGTTGTAGATCAGTTCAATGAGTGTGCTGTATCAAGGAAAAAATGTGTACCGCGTAAGTCTGATGTAGGTGAATTTCCCGTCCCAGCGGCTGACGTGCTTGTTAAAAGCTTCAACATCAATGATTTCACTGGGAAGTGGTTCATTACTAGTGGTCTAAATCCAACATTTGATGCTTTTGATTGCCAATTGCATGAGTTCTCTACAGAAGGTAACAAACTTGTAGGAAACTTGTCATGGCGAATAGGAACTCCAGATGGTGGATTCTTTAATCGATCAGCTGTACAAAGATTTGTGCAAGATCCATCCCAGCCGGGAATCCTCTACAATCATGACAATGAGTATCTCCACTACGAAGATGACTGGTACCTTTTCTGCTTTTTCCTTTGCTTGTGTAACTATATGGTTGATCATGGCAACCGATTATTTTGTCACTTATAAATACTCGAAAGAATCGCATACTCTTATACATAATATATCAGCTGAAAGTATGAGTGACAAGTCTATCATATCAGATCCCAGTAATATAAAACCTTTAGAAAAATGGGTTTGGCTAATGAAAGCATTTAATGATGGATAGCTTGTCTTTTATATACCAGAGTAAAATATTTTCGATGAATGTATAGGTGTGCAATCCAGTTAGTTACAAACTAACAGTCTACTCTCATTTTATCATGTACATTTCTGTAGAGTTTGACACCAACTCTAGCCCTGAACTAAATTACTCCAACACTTCGGTGTTGACTGTCAGGTGACATTCTCGTGTCCAACACTATCACAAAACTCTGTGTTGGATCCTTTGACTCAAATGTGTGCACTTTCACCAACTTGAAAACCACATATGAGAACAGATTAAGATGCAAGAAGATATATATGAGAAGAAAGAAAGGAGACGACAAGGGGAAAAACACCTAGTTTGGAAACTCATAGAAATATATGTCCAAAATCAGGACAGTCCCCGTGTTCCCAATTATCAGAAATTCGCTCCCAACATTCAGTTCTATTTTTTGAATGACCTATTCCAGTAGAACTTAGTCAACAACATATTCTCTATGAAGAAATGTTCGTAGAAAAAACATGCTGAACAACTTGGTGATAAATGATCTAAAATGGCGAGCATGTTCCTATTCATTTCCTGTGTTTATCATATACTTTGAACCCTGACCAGAATTCAGATACTAATGACGATCTATTATCAGGTTTATCTTGTCTTCGAAGCTAGAGGGTACACCAGAAGATTATCTATTTGTATATTATAGAGGGAAAAATGATGCATGGGATGGGTATGGCGGTGCATTTGTGTACACAAGAAGTGCAGTTTTGCCTGAAAGTATTGTACCAGAACTAGAAAGGGCTGCTAAAAACGTGGGTCGGGACTTCAACACCTTTATCAGAACTAACAATACATGCGGGCCTGAACCTCCCCTCATTGATAGATTGGAGAAGACAGCAGAAGCAGGGGAAAGGACAATATTAAGAGAGGTTGAGGAAATAGAAGAGGAAGTAGAGAAAGTGAAGGACACAGAGGTGAATCTGTTTCGTAGGTTGGCTGAAGGGTTCAAAGTATTCCTGGAAGATGAAGAAAACGTCATCAAAGGGCTGACTAAAGAAGAGGAGGAGATTTTGAATGGCCTACAAATGGAAGCAGCTGAGGTAGAAAAACTCTTTGAAAATGCACTACCTATCAGGAAGTTGAGATAAGTTTTTACCCTATGAGAAGGACTTTATTAAACCATCAAAACACAGATTTGTATTAGCTTAAATGTACAGATTTGAAGTCAAAATTAATTTTTTGATCAACTACAATCATATCGAAAAGGTCATAATATGTTGTATACTGCGTTACGGAATTTTCCATGTAATTTGTTGCCCCTGCAAACCAGAAGTTTCTGATTTACCATCAGAAGGTCACAATCCTATACAATGCAGGTGGTGGTCTAACAGAGATAGTTCATTGTTGTCTAACAGAGATAGTTCATTGTTGGTGATGGGCCTGATGGCACCTCATTTGTGGACTATGGTTGTGGATATAGACCATACAAGCCACACCAAAATGTGAAGTCTCATGAATAGACAACCATTTTTTTTAAAGATTCATTCAATTGTTTAAAGTCACTACATAAATCTATGTTGGCTTGGGACCATTATATCTTTACAGTTAATTCTTTGCTTTTTGTAAAAGTGATCTCCGTTTGGGGTTAACCAATTCGATGTAATGGCATCTTTGTCAAATATTTGATGCCCTCTCAAAGATACATGGGAACCTGGGGATACTTCTGTTGTATTTGTACCAAAACACAAATATTTCCCATTTAGTGAGGGTCTATTTGTTTGGACTTTGGCCTCAAGGTTCAACTCTATTTTTTCAAGTCATTCCCTATATAATTTTTAATAATAAAATATTCATTTCCCTCCTTTTTTACGGAATTATAAGCCTACATATAATGCATTACTTCTAAATGATCAAGAACCATAGTTTCTATGGGTCCCGGTCCAGTTCAAACGGTTGCTGACCGTATGTTGTGAAAAACGTACTGCGGTGTACAGTACTGTTTTTTATGTGAAAATAGGGGGCATTTTCTGCGGTACATGGCTCGTACCGCGGAAACTTTCCGCGGTACAGTGAATTTTTTTTTTTAAACCCTAACCGTTGGATCAATGATCCAACGACTGGAAAACCGTATGCTCGGTAATAGTATTTTGCAAACGTTTGTAATTGACCATCCACCCGTTTCTATAATATTTTCAAGGAGCGGCAATCCGGCCGGCGATGCTTTACGGTTCGGAATGTTGGGCGGCAAAGAAGGACTTCGAAAGGAAGTTGGAAGCGGCTGAAATGAGGATGTTGCGGTGGTCGTGTGGGCGCACGTTGTTAGATAGAATTCCAAATGGGGTGTTTAGGAGCGAGCTTGAAGTGGCGCCTCTATCTGAGAAAGTCAGGGAAGGGAGGTTGAGATGGTTCGGCCACGTCCGTAGGAGGTTGGCCGGAGCCCCAGTGAGGAGGGTAGAGAGTCTTTCGGTGGATGGGGTGAGGAGGAGAGGCAGACCGAGGAGGGCGTGGGAAGAACAACTTAAGTTGGATCTGAAGGCCCTCAACTTGAATGAGAACATGGTAGCTGACAGGTGCGCGTGGAGGCGTCAGATCAGAGTGGTAGATTCCCTTTTAGGGAGCGGCTCCGTGGTGGAGAACCTCAGAGTTGGTTTGTCTCGATTAGCTTTAGCTTAGAAGTCGCTTTTTTCGTTTATTGTCTGCTGATTGCCTTCGACCGGTATATAGAGAACTCGGTTGGTTTGGTATGCTGTTGTTTGTGTTTGTTTGTTGGGTATTTTGCAGGGGTCATGACCGGAGATATTCTCACAAGTTGAAAAAGTGGAAAGCATCAGGACCTCAATATCAGAATATCAGAATTTCAAACAGGGAGGTAGGTCTCATGTGGAGGACGCCATGGGCTCAGGTATTGCTTTAAACATTCTCGTACCCGTAAGATTCCTATGTTTTCATCTCACACCGTACCTGTCATGCACATAGCCGGGGGTCTTCACGGAAACAGTCTCTCCGCCTTAAAAAGCGGGGGCATGGTCTGCGTATAACTTACCCTCCCCAGACCCTGCTCTGAGCGGGATATACTGGGTATGTTTGGTTTGGTTTGGTTTGGTTTTTTCCAAGGAGCAGAGTGCAGAGACAAAAGGGAGGGGAAAGACAATGCAAGAATTAGCAACAGCATAAAGTTGGTCCCTACACCCATGTGTATATTGATACAGACTTGATCAGGAAAAGAATGGATGCAGCTTAAAATAATACTCCTATGTCCTACATGTGAAATCTGAAGCATTTTTGACTAAGCTTCTTTCTTGTGTTTGTTTGTCCTTGTAACTCAACTAAGGCCAAACTGGAGTTCTATCTCAACTCTCTTTAACTTGGGGAATCTAGCTATCATACATTACTACTACTAGTCTGGTAGTAGTACATTTTAAACATTCTTAACGTGATTTTCAATGTTCTTCATGTGCTGTGTCCTAACATGAATTTGCAGTTTGCACCAACTCCTGCTTTACCAGGGTTCCATACTTCAATATTTAAGAAATTAAAATATTATAATCTTTGCAGGTAAAAATAATTTTCTTGATTTTTTTTCCTTAAGGCTCCCTAACACAAACAATGTCTTCTTTAGGTAATAAACATGGATCCCCTAAATTCACACAAAAAAATCTATTACACACATATAGCAAATATATGCTGCCAAATCGTTTGCGGTAGACCAGCCCCCTTCTTAATACTCCTCTTCTGACTTAAATATAAACACAACACAACACAACACAACGTACGTACTCAGTATACATGAGTAGGGGCCTGAGGGGGTAGGATGTACGTAATCATGCCCCTACACAGGAATTACATGTCTTGTTAATAATAAAATAAGTAGTAGGAGTAGACAAAAGAAATGGACCCTTGCCTAAAACAGGTCCAAAAGGAGTGAAGGCCCATTTTTTAGATACTAAAGTCTTCACAGCTGTAGAATGAAGCGCCTTTAATTATGCGCCTAACTCCTCTTAATTAATGATTAAATTCTCTAGGGTTACCTACCGTTTGCTCCCCACCTGTATTCTCGTTATCTTCCGTGCAGGATTACAATCCGTGCCAAATTAGTACTACTATTATATGCGTTTGAAAATTATTTAATTTTTTTTGTTAAAAGGTGAATTTATCCATTTATGATGACGCATGCATGTTGTTCCCGAATATTTAGAGAATAAAATCTTTAAATTTGGAATTAAGAACCTCTTAAAAATTTATAAGAGCAAATTTCTATGAGAAAAAAAATGGCTCTTAAAAACTCATAAGAGCAAAAATTCTATGGGAAAAAAATTCAAGAAGAAAAAAGAGTGTTCTCGAAATATAAAATATACATCGTTTTGCTATTAAAAATAGGCAGAACTACTTGTTGGTTTAATTTTTTTATATTTAACTATTTAATAATACATTATATAAAATTTAACAAATTTTGTTATCATTTAACGGTTGTAAAATATAATTTTATTTTATATTTTGTATATTATCATCTTTAATTTTGACTAAACTATTTATAGGTTTTAAACTTGCATGTAAGGCACAAGCTTGCTAATAATTTTTTTAAAAATTGCAATTGTGATAGTGTTTTTCTACTTTATTGAAATTTTTAAAATGAATTACACACATAAATTTGAAGTGATAATATTTAATATTCAAAGGATTAATACAGTAAAATATTTTATTAATAAAAAATAGTTAAAAACCATATAATATATCTTAAAGTTAAGGAACGAAAAGTTTTTTAAACTTTTTATGAACCATTAAAAAATTATTGAAACCCGATTTTTTCTGAAGTTCTTTAATTTTGGATCTAAGAACTTATTTAAGAATTTCTGAAAAATACTTTATTAGTTGTAAGATGTCGCCGTGGCATGACCCGGTTGGGTGGATTAGGATGCTTAGACTCTAAACATTCTTGGCTTGACAATGATGTAAAGTTATGAAGCCTCCAAAGTAGTTAGTTAACTTCGCAACTAATCCCACAAGTACTTATCCACTAAACTAGTATATATGCTATGCCATTGTTCTAACAAAAAAAAAACATATTTACAAAAATATATATATTTTTTAATTTTCTTTTACATTTTTACTATCATTAACTTCCTTCTTCAATTTTATACTTTTACTTTTACAAAAATACTACCAACTTTATTTTTAACTTTTTATTTTTCTAAAAATACGTTTTGCAACATTTGCAATATCATTTGCAACTTCAGGACGGCGCCAGCCGTGTGAGTTGCAAATGAGGTTGCAACTGAAAGTTGGAAGTTGCAAATGAGGTTTCAAATGAAAACTGGAAGTTGCAAATGAGGTTGCAACTTTTGCAATCTCATTTACAACTTCCATTTTTCAGTTGCAACCTCATTTGCAACTTCCAGTTTTCAGTTGCAACCTCATTTTCAACTCACACGGTTGGCGCTGACCTGAAGCTGCAAATGAGGTTGCAAAGGTTGCAAAATGTATTTTAAAAATTAAAAAAAGTATGAATGGTAATTTTAGAATTTTAGAAAGTTGGACTGTATATTTTTAAAACCCAATAGTTAACACGTGTAGTTTTGAACTTATCCCAAAAAAACCATATTTTATAAAATTTATCAGAAAATTTCATCGTACAATAAAGAAAATAATATTATGTACGTATACAAGAAAGGTAGAGAGGTATCTGTTTATATAGTTAACTTAAAAAGTCTCGAGAGATTGTCTTGTCACCTAACATGGTTTGATAATCTTTTATCATCGTCTTAGAGGGTGTTTGAGATTGCTTAAAATAAGTTACTTTTGACTTAATGGAGGTGTTTTTAACTTAAAGGAGAAAGTAAAGTTGTTTACTTTAAGTTGAATGAATGTGTTTGGGTAATTTTACTTAAAGTTAAATGGGAATTTAATAATTTTGATTTAAAGTGATATTTGACTTAAAAAAATTTTAAATTCATGATATTTAAGCTTTACAAGAATTTTGAAAAAAAAAAAAAAAAAAAAACTCCATAAGTCATAAGTCATAAGTCAAAAGTACCTAAATGTAACTTCTGACTTAAAGCAGTTTTTTAACTTAAAGCCGGCTTAAAGTCACGTTACACAAACACACCAAAAACTCCTTAAAGGAGCTTTTGGCTTTAAGTAAGGGTAGCCAAACAGGCTCTAAGTCTTTCAATCATTTGTTTAATTTCCTTTTGATTATTAGCATTTTGAGTATTAGAGAGGCTTTAAGCGGGTTAAAGGAGGAAGACTACGGAAACGCAATTGTTGAGTTTGATTGCTTAGAGGTTGTGCAGGCAATACGGAGTTCATTCGTGTGCTTTCCTTATCTAGGAAGAGTAGGAAACACAATTGTTGAGTTTGATTGCTTACAGGTTGTGCAGGCAATACGGAGTTCATTCGTGTGCTTTCCTTATCTAGGAAGAGTAGTGACTAGTGAGTGAGTGTCGTACTTGTAAGTTTGAGCAACAAAAATGTGAGGTTTAAATTTGTTAAACGTTCATCGAATAAGGTAGCTCACTATTTAGCGAGTTACAATTGTTCCATTGCTGATCGTAGTTGGAGGGTGGGAGATGTCCACCCCGAGTTTCATCATATTCTTTTGGATGATTTTCGAAAGTAACGAAAGTTCTTTCCTTTGTGACAAAAAAAAAAGTCTCGAGAGATTTTGGATTCGATACTCGTTTACCTCAATGAACAGATACTTATGTAAAAGGCTATAAACCAAAATATTCAAAAAAAAAAAATAAAAAAAATCTCAAGAGGTGTTTAGTTGATCCGGAAATCGGGACATTCATCCCATATAATTGTACTCCCTCCGTCCCAGTTTAAATGTCCCTTTTCTAAAAAGCACACATATTAAGATAAAGTTAGTTGAATAAATTTTTCCAACTAATACCCTTATTTAATATATTGGAAAATGAGAATAGAGTTAAGTTTAAAAAAGTCAAATTTTTTATACAATAAATGTAGGGATAGTTTTGTAAAGCTACACTTAAATTTGCATTGAAAGAAGAAAAGGAACATGTAATTTGGGACAAATTTGTTTTAGAAAAGGGACATGTATTTTGGGACGGAGGGAGTATTTATTTAAATTAACAAGAAATATGAGTAGATATCTTGAAATGATTTTCAATTTTTTTTCCCAAATGATGATATGGTACTTTTATATTAGGTAACTTTTTGATAGTAAAATGAAATAACATATAATTTTAAAAAAAATAAAAAAAAATTCAAAATATGTAATACTACTCAATTAACAATTTAATTGGTTAGAATGAAAACTTCAGTCGTGAATAAATTAAACCTTCCCACTTTTGGAATTCCATTTTCACTTGCTCTCATTTTCATATTTTTAATTTTTATGCGAATTCATACATCCTACTAGATTATCTAGTATTCTAGTCCACTGTCCACGTTACGTCGTTACGTCGTTAAGGAAAGTATGTTTGGATAGTCAAATTGGTAAAACTTATTCTTTTTATTCCCAAATTTTTGGTTAGAATGAACATTTTTCCGATTCTGATTCGATCTCATTTGGATTGGAGGTTCAAAAAAATTTACGAATTCAGAACATGAAACTAAAATTTTGGTAATATCAAATTTAGATATCCCACGGGGTGTTGGTCGGACAGTGGTACTTAGTTTGTTGCCTTGAGGTCATGAATTCGATTCTCTGAGATTAAGTGGGTTACCATGTTCGGGGGTATGAGTGTGCTAGTATGCTCTTCGAATTAGTCGAGTTGCGCGCAAGCTAGCCCGAACACCGGATTATCAAAAAAAAATAATCAAATTTAGATATATGTAATATCAAATTATTATAAAGAAATAGTTTGGTAAAAAATTTATTATAGATTAATATATTTATATGTTATTATTATTGTATTGAAATTTCAGTTCATTTCATAAATTCAAAATTTAATAGTAAAATAAGATAAATTATAATAAATTAAGTATTTTTTCATAAATTAATATTATTAGAATTATTTTGTAGAATACATTTATTAAACTTCCCGATTAGTCGTAGGGAGCGTACTACGGAGTATTATTTTCGTTGATGAATAGTGGCGAGTGGGGTCAGCGCGTGTGACATGTTGCAGCCTTTTGTTTCTTTGTTGTACCAGTCTTTGTAGTAACTAAATTAATTGGACCACCCTTTTAACGGAACTTCATAATCATGCCTCTCCTCCTCGACCGCTTTGTTTTGTGAACATGTTTGCCATGGAATCCTATATACACCACTAGACTAGTCTGGAGCTGGACTCCTCAAAACATAAATAGAAATACATTATACACACAACATCATAATTCCTTACAAAGAGAGAGAAGGATGACTCCAGCGAAGCTTTCTTCCCTCCCTCTTTTAGTAAAGTAGTCTTCTCTCTCTCTCTCTAAGATTCTTCTTCTTCTCCCCCCTTTGTCACCTTTTTCCCTCCATCTCTCTCTCTCTCTCTCTCTCTCTCTCTCCCCCCCTCTCTCTCTCTCCCCCCCCCCTCTCTCTCTCTCTCCCTCAGTCTTTCTATCTCTCTCCTTCCCTCTCTTTCCCAAGAGGTTGCAGAAGTTAAAGAATCATGCATCTGCTACCATCTTCATGTAATTATCCCTAGTAACATAGTAGTAGCATTCTTCTGAGCTCCTGTCTTCACTTGATTCTTTACTGTAAGTTTCACTTTGCCCTTCTCATTTTCTAGCTTTACATTCACCTGGGCTTGCACCATTTTCCCATTCTTATTTACTTTCATCTGGTTTTACTTCTTGCTTTATAATTTTCTTGGGTATGTCAAGTTCTGACCTTGGATGTGCTTGATTTAAGTACTGTCACTCTTCATTTTTCCATGTATTTGTCAATGTATAATTGTATAATACTTATTAATTATTGGATCTTTTATTCACATGTATTTTTTATGTGATTTAATCCAACTCGTGTTGGATGTAAATATAGTATGTTAGAATGTGATGTGGGCTAAGTTTGTTGGAATGGACTTGATGAAAATGACTGTTACCTCTGTAGCCACTAACAATCATGTTTGTCTGTTATATCTGGACTCAACCTCATCACAGATTTTCTCTCATTTTTCATCTTTAATTCTGTCAATATCACCACTAACAATGAATGGATTCTTCATCAATATTGTTATTGATTCTGATTTGAAGTTGTAGGATTATTATAATTTTAGGAATCAGTTGAATCTTTCTTCACATTTTTGGTTACTCGTATTATTCGTGTAAGATTTTTGTTTTTTTGGAATTTCAACTTAATACTTGTTGATCTACTGTTCTGATCAGGGAAGTGGTGCTTCATAAGCTAATCTAATGTCATATCATTCTGACATCAACTTGAGCAATGGCTTATAGAAGTATTTTAATTTGGTCAACATTTGACATCAGTAGTATTGATAATGACTGGTTAAACTCATTTAGACGCAAGATCTTTCTCATGTTACTTGTTATTAGGCACTGTTCTATAATGGAAGCAATACATGCCTTTGATCTCTTTTGACCATCTTAGTTCACCTTTGTACACCAAGTTTACTCTTTCACTACCTCTCGTTTCTGTTATGGACTCCTATAATCTCAGCTATAGTTTCTCTTACGTAGTGCATTTCTCTGCATAGCTTATAATCTTGATATGACGTATGCAGTTATTTCTCTCATATAATACGTACTCATGTCTTCTTTATACTAGTCTTATCCTTTTCGGGATCTATGATAGTTAACACTTTCCACTGAATTTATTTATTGTCTTATTTTTTTTGTCAATAATTTATTGATTCTCATCAGAACATTAAATCTAGACCAATGACAAAGGTCAGTCCAGATTGTGGATATGAGATGCAAATGCCTGTGTCTGCCGATGTGAGCTTTGCTTCAAATCAGTTTCCTGCATACAAGCTAGGTCCAGATAATCAAGTCTTGGAGGAAGTGAAAGTTAATACAGAAGGCCCATCTTTAAAAGAGGTGGTGGAGCAGGAAACTTCTCTGTTGTCAGAGCAGCATAAACGTCTTTCTGTTCGAGACCTTGCCAGCAAATTTGATAAGAATTTGACTGCTGCTTCCAAATTGTCCAACGAGGTTCAATTTTTCTTTGCTAATATCACGTACTAGATCAAAAAAATAAATTACATATCTGGATTTGTATATTCTATTATCCATATCATAAAAAATATAATCGGTTCTCTTTCATGTTTTATATGCAAAATTAACCACTCTACTAAAATGGTACGGACGAATAAGCAAGTCTTTCAAAAATTGCAGACGAAACTCAGAGATGTGGTGTCTTTGGATGGACATGTTCTACTAAAGAAACTCAGGGATGCACTAGAATACCTTAAAGGGCGGATGGCAGGTCAAAACAAGGAAGATATGGAAAAAGCTATTTCCATGGTTAGTTCTTTCTTTCTTTTCCATTTTGGCATTCTTTCAATGTGGAGTATATGCTCATGATTTTATTGTAAATTGTTAGAACTTCACAAACTTTATCCTGTTGAAATCTGTTTGTCAGTATTTTTGTCACTTGGGACCCCAGTTTCACATAATAGTCTCTTAAGGGGAAAAGGGTTGCCTATTTGTTTCTGTTACCCTTGAAATGTAATCAGTCCATGGTTTCTGCCTACATCTTTCATAGTACTGTTGAGGAGTTATTTGGTTCAGGTCAAGACGTCAAGTGATCCCATTTAGAGATGAAATTCTACACCTGTCAGAGGATTTGGGTCATGTAGTTAACATGCGTCTTTTTGGAAGTTCATCTCTGGCTTATTCTCATCTCTATAGAAATTCTAATTGAATTACTCAATGGCCAAACTCTGCAGGTGGAAGCATTAGCGGTAAAGCTGACTCAAAAGGAGGGAGAGCTGATTCAAGAGAAGTATGAAGTCAAAAAGCTAGCAAGCTATCTCAAACAGGTCATCTAATGCACCTACCCAACTCTACTCTACCCAGTGGCTTTATTTTAGGATTTTAAATGTTTACTTGGCACTACTCTAAATATGCAGACTTGAAAAACTTATAATTATGAATGTCAATATATGTATATATTCATCACATTGTTCTCCTTGGTCAAAATTGGACCTAATGGTTTAGGAAAATATATGTTTGTACTTATGATATACCTAAACACAGGCTCCTTTTTTCTCATATACTATATTGCAAGGTTTCTGCTTTTAAAGGCATAAGATGATAAGATTATTTATTTCTCCTAACATCTAAGCATTGATCGTTTAACATGACATCACATCTTTCGTGAGCCAAAGGTTTCGAAAAACTATTTGAAAACTACGATTAATTGTTGCCCCAAAATCTCCTAGGATTACTTCTCAATCCAAAGCAGGCTTTCGAGTGAGGGAGAGTGTCCATGGTAATATAACCACATGATGGCTTCTCCCAACACCTTAAGTTTTTGAGAGAAAGTCATCCAAGGTTTTTTAATGTTTTAAAATGTGTTTTTGATTTCTTTGGCATTGGCTGCTGCAGTGACTATGATGAACAAGCCTTTGTTTCTTTGTTCTTGGTCACGCTTTTGCAGATATTATACATGTTGGTATCTGCAATGTATATACCAGAGGCTTTTAATTTGTACTAGTGATCACAAAATATTTCCGAAAGATACTTTTGAAATTACTTCACAAAAGTGTAAAAAGTGTTCTAATCAACTTGTTAGTTAGAGTGGTGGAATTACTCCATCATTCTTGTTTCTCTGTCTCTAGAAACGGATATAGTTTTATGTAACATGTCTTTTTCTCGTGAAATCCTTTACTTCCAAAGCTTCATTAGTAGTATAATAGTTTGAACGTAATTTCTGTTGGGAAAGGAATAGAGCAATTTACATTTGATCTTCTTAATATATTTTCTGTTTGATAGTGTATATCATAATCCATACTTTCTTGCAGGCTTCAGAGGATGCCAAAAAGTTGGTAAACCAAGAACGATCCTTTGCTTGTGCTGAAATTGAGAGTGCTAGAGCAGTAGTTCAGAGAATCGGAGAGGCTCTAGATGAACAGGAGAGAATCTCACAAACGTCAGGGAAAGAGGTACAGTTAATGAAATAAATTGTATCTAGATAGTGAAAATAATAAATAAAATCAATATCTGAATAAACATAATGTTTGCAAGTTTTGCATGGTTATTCATCCTATGGAAGTGAAAGTTGGTTTATGTTGTGGGCTAAACTTGAATTGCTTCTAGGAATTGATGGAACTTATGGAAGAGGTTCAGCAGGCTAGAAGAATTAGATTATTGCATCAACCTAGTAAGGTGCGTTGATATCCTATAATTTACTTTTATTAGTGGAAGACTATATACATTTTGGTATTGGCGTTCATTTTCCTGATATATGCTGGTCTACCAATGCTGACGATGGTTAAATTTCTTTCTTAAAGATTTTGATTATTATCAGTAGCATATTCAAACAGGATTAAATAGTTTTAAGAGTCTCAAGGGGTTAAAATGTTAAATGTGGTTTAAACATACTTTATAGATAGCTAAAACCTTTTCTCAGAGGTTTTTAAATGTTATTCTATTCTGCCATGTAATGATTGTTACCTGATACCCCTTTCTGTCATTTCTGTTCAATGAACAAAATCATCTTATGAAGAGAATTGTGGCACGTTTTATAGGTGATGGACATGGAACACGAGCTTCGAGCACTTAGACTTCAAATTCAAGAGAAGTACACGTTTTCTCTAAAGCTTCAGAAACAGGTAAATTCTCTTCTGTGTTTAATTTTTTAATATCTACACTTTAAGTAATAGTGGTCTGCAATTATGGACTTGCATATTAGAAGAAAATGTACTTGAGTTACTGAAATCTGAAAATCCCTTAACTTTGCACAAGCACGTAGCAAAGTTGATGTAAAGATTAGAATATTCAGGAGAAAAAATGAATAATTTAATCATTTCTAGTATTGATTTATTACGGTCTTCTGCCCCACATTCTTTTCAGCTGGCAATGAGCAAGTGGGCTGAGGCAAACAAGTTGAGTATGTATGAGTTAATTGGCTCTGAAACATTAGGATCCATTATACGAGTCCAACCTCGCTCAGGGGTAGCTTTGGAGCTCGCAAAATGCTCAATTCAGTGGTATCGTTTGTCATCCGAAAGTAACAGAAGGGAACTTATTTCAGGTGTTCCTCCATCTTTTGCATGTTAATAAAGTCTACCAGTTGTAAAATTATAGAAGATTGTATTGATTGAAGACTCTGAGACACCGACTTATCTTTCTATACTCACAGTAGGTGTGAATACACTTTAGGAATCCAAGAGATAACAAGTTGTCGTAGTGGACTGATATCATTTCTAACAAGTATAGTCTTGGACATTTTATATTTAGACTTGGAAAAGCATACGTAATCTATAATATCCAATATTCCAACATATCTAGACTTTAGAGATAGAGTTTACCACAGTGGTGTCATGTTTTCTTTCTTTTGCTAGTTTCAGTGGTTTCTTGCATTTTCATCAATGCGTTTTTGATTGAAGCCTTATTCTATTTGGTGGTAAAATAGAACTGTATCCTGGACTGTGATAAAAATTGATGGTTCCATTGTCATTCTGTTGCTGCTAAAGAGTTGTGGCCCTGAGGATAAAATAAAACAACGGACATGCTACCTCTAATCAATCCAAAGGACCCAACAGTTCAAGCCACATGCAAATATGCAAAATCTAATCAAAAGATCTAATATAATTATCTGTCTCTATCTTATATGTACGAGTAGTAGTAGGTAGGAGCAAACTGATATGCAACTAGAAACTAGTGCACTTAGTCTCGAGTATCGCATTAACAATTAGGTTTTTATTGTAATATAAGATATGTATTTGATATTTTTGTTTGTGATCCATTAGTCATCATCTTAAGATTTGGTGTTATCATAAATTATTGAACATACCATTGGCTGCGTCGGAATATCAATAAATCCGCTAATTTGAAGTGTGTTTCAACTTTCTTGACCTCATTCTCTATTCTAAGCAATTTTATCATCCTTTTTTATAGGTGCCAATAAATCAAGTTATGCTCCAGAGCCTTTTGATGTTGGACGAATATTGCAGGTTGAAATTACCTCAAATGGCCAGAAAGCTGCAGTTACGACTGCTGGCCCAGTAGATCCAGGTTGGTATGATAGTACCATAAATTGGTCTGTATATTATTGTATTGGCTAGGGGAAGTTCTGTATAGGTTGTCTTTTGTCAAACTTCTGTGCGTTGATTAAAGATTTTCTTCTTGTTCATCCTTAATGAATGCAAATCATAATAAAGTTGAAATATCTCAGACAAGGTTTTAATTAGTTTTTTTCCCAATCAGCTGCTGGAGTGGGGACCTATGTTGAGACGCTTTCACGGAAATCCAATACGGAATTCAGCGTACGGCATCTTGATTCTTACAGCTATTGTAGTAACTTAATAGTTTGTTACATTGTTTTTCCTGGTTAATTGAACACACCCGCACACCCACTATAGCTGTTGAAAAGAACAGCTGGAAATGCTGAACACAACTTAAATAACTTACAACTCTTTGATCATTGCCCTAACAAGTAACTATGAACCAGACTTAGATCATTGCCCTGATAATTAATCATGAACTAAACTTGGATCAACTGAACCAATTTGTCTTTGATTATATGATGTGGCCATATATGTATCTTAAGGGTAATAAATTATTAGTTGTTCATACTACAAGTTTTAGAGCACCATTGAAGCATATAAGATTTGATTATCTTTATCTGGTGAGACAGTTGATGGAGTTGTAGCAAATTTGCTATCAGGTGTGGAGTATAATTCTACAGAAATACATGCTAAATAATTCGTATTGCTGCTTGCATAAAAGTTCAGCTTAACTGTGTTAGAATAGTTTAAGCCGTCGTTACTGTTTTTAAGGTAAACTCAATTTTAAATAAATTGTTTTACAGGTTGTCATTTCCCAAATGAATGGTAGGAATTACTCGTCACATTCCGTTCATTTGTTTCATGTGGGGAAGTTGAGGGTAAAACTTTGTAGAGGATGGATTACAAAAGCTAGAGACTCTTATTCCACATCTATGCAGGTACATTTTACCGATCTTTAGTCCTGTACTTTCTACTCGACCTGCTTTAAAAAAATTGGAGATCTGCATACCACTATTATATTTTCATGCAAGATCTGAAAATTAATCCTGTGCCGTGACTCTGTTATTGTAAATTTGTAATATGTTGGATCTACTCTTATTGAACTTTTACAAGTCCAACTATGCAAGAACAAACAATAATAAGTTTCCCGTGCTCTGAAACGAATACAGCTGTGTGGATTTAGAGGCGGGGGAAATTCTGCAGCCAAGTCTTTGTTTTGGCAAGCAAGGAAAGGTCAATCCTTTGTATTGGTGTTTGATTCAGAGCGAGATAGAAATGCAGCCCTTGTCCTTGCCAGAAGATACGCTCTTGACTGTAACGTATGAAACTTTTTCATCCATCTTGCTATCAATATCTAAAAAAGATTTACATTCGTTAAATATACATTTTTATGATTATATTGTATCACTATGTGCTAAAAAAAATTAATTGGATTTCACAGGTTGTGCTTGCTGGGCCTGACGATATAGCATCGCTATACATCTAACTGATTGATCTGTAGATTTGAACTAATTGTGAGAGTATAAAAGGGGGGCTTTTCAAGTGTGATTTAGCTAGTAGTTTGCAAGGGGGGATGGAAATGCCATTCAACTAATATGGTTACATCCTTTTTAGGCATAGTTTTTGTTTTGCCTTGTTATTGGTTGTAACTTTTGGTTTTGTTTTTGTTTGTTTGAAATCTTTCAATGCTTTATTCTATAGAAGATTTGGTGTGGCTTTTGATCTGAATAAGCATCCATTCTAGGCATAAATTGGACTGAGAATATAAGAGCAAAAGATGTACAAATACAGGTGAAGGGGGCATCTCTAACTCACAAATGGATATTTAAAAGAAAAGTTTTTTTGTTCAAAAGAATAACTTATACAAACTAGATGATAACCGTGCGAACATGCATGTTTGAGGATTTATTTTAATTTATCACTAATACTTTATTTAATTAAATATTTATAAAATTAAATTACAAAAATATAAAAAAAAACTACGTTATTTGCATAAAAAAAATATATGATCAACAAATTATAAATTTATATTGTTTAATAGAACTGCATGATTATAATAGGATTTCAATTTTATTAATTTCTTAAAAATATAACATAAAATTGTAGGGAAGACATTATTCTAGGGGTAAAACTATAATTTTTTATTTAAAGTTGTAATAAAAGAATATTACAAATAAAAGAATTAGAATTATAATAAGAAATCTGATATGGGCTAAAAGTAAGCCCTAAAGACACATTTAATGTGGCATTAATTAGACCCGGAATGGTCCAAATGTGGGGCCCACCAAGTAGGCCCAAACCCTATTTACAATATTAATTTCGTAATTAATATTGGGGGTAATAAACAGCTCAGCAATAAGTGTCAGATAAGAACATTATCCCTACAAAGAGTAGCCTCCAAGGCATACACTCATACAAGGAAACAGACTCCCACAAGGAAGGGGTCTAGAACTTTCCTCAAGAATGACTTGTCTACCAAGTCACTTAACCCTACCATAATTCTGAGGCTTCTCAGCCTATATAAAGGGTCAGACCCCTCAACTCAGAACTACGTTTTATTGGCTTGATTCTCTTAAAACAGAGATACGTAGGCATTCTGTGAGGACCGTTTAAGTCTCGAA
The DNA here is from genome assembly GCA_037693485.1 of Kitagawia praeruptora. NCBI lineage: Eukaryota > Viridiplantae > Streptophyta > Magnoliopsida > Apiales > Apiaceae > Kitagawia > Kitagawia praeruptora. The sequence continues at coordinate 151,511,639 of CM075345.1, read as the reverse complement.
CGCAGAAGCAGCCATTAAAGCACGAAGCTCACGTACCCTAGCATTAAATACATCAAACCCTAGCCGCAATCTAATAACCTAGTTTTTATTCCACAACATTTGGCGCCGTCTGTGGGAAGAAGACATCAACCATGGTTCAAACACGAAGAACTGCACCAAGCACTACCGAGCCAATCGCTACCGAGGCTCTACCTCTTAGCTCTGCTCCGCCCCTTACTGAACAAGTACTTCCGACATCTGAGCAAGTACCTCTGACATCCGGGACTATCGTTCCGTATCAAGTTTCTCAACCCCTAGGGACGACTACCCATATTGAGAGTACGCTACCTCCGATCGTCCACACAATTCCAGGGACTAACCCCCGCCAGGTGGGGATTTCCTCCTTGAGTGTAGACCCCAACAACCCTACACGAGGGGTTCAGATCCACACTACGGATCTCCCCGTAAGTACCAGTCCAATGTACGGGATGCCTAACTACGGAGCTGGACCAAGTGGTCATGCCCTGTATATTCGAGATCGAGATTATCGCGATTTTTCTGGTCCTTATACGGATGAATCATCTTCTGACGATGATTACGAGCGTGATGAAGCTCCAAGGAGGCGACGTGCAAGTAAAGAACCTATGGGGAGAACTCGAACTACTCATGATGGACTCCCTTCAACAGCTGCTGAGAGGATTAAGGCTTATGAAGCCGAGATCTTAAGATTAAAGGAAGATATGGCCAGGGAGCAAGCCAGATCAAATCAGACTTTGCCACCTCCCACGTCAGGACCGATTCCTTTCATATATCTGGAAAGGCCTCCAAGAAGGCAAAGAAGGGCTACCGTCCCAACTGGAAGGACTACAAGGGTGGAAACCCCTAAAAGCAACCCCAAGGATCTGATGCCACTTGGGGATCCGGATGATCCCACGCCCCCATTCACCGAGGAGGTGATGAATGCCCACATATCAAGGAAGTTCAAGATGCCGACAATTAAGGCTTACGATGGAACGGGTGATCCCGCAAATCATGTTAGGACGTTCTCGAACGCACTATTACTACAGCCTGCAAGTGACGCCTTGAAGTGTAGGGCGTTCCCTCAAACCTTGTCGGGCATGGCTCAAAGATGGTATAGCCGACTTCCTGCAAACTCAATTGGCTCCTTTAAGGAGTTAAGTGCTGCTTTTGTTAGTCAATTTATCAGCGGGAGAGTTCATGAGAAAAGTTCTGCATCCCTCATGTATGTGGTACAAGGGAAGAATGAGAATCTGAGAGATTATCTTAAGAGATTCACCAAGGAGACATTAAATATTACTGATTTAGAGAACAAGGTGGCCATGGTAGCCCTGGAGCACGGCACTACTGATCTTTACTTTAAAAGGTCATTGGCAAAGCACCCACCCGAGAATATGGCTGAGCTCCAGTTAAGAGCTGATAAGTATATCAAGGCCGAGGACAGCACCATGAAGGATGTCGTGATAAACAATGGCAAGGGTAATAATGAAACGAAGAAGCGAAAGCAAGACCAAGAGTATGATGCTAGGGACAAATATCCCCGTACTAGCAAAGATTCTGAGTCAACATCAAAGAAGAGTATGGGACCAAGATTTTCTGACTATGCAAGGTTGAATGCTCCTAGGAGCCAAATCTTGTTAGAGATCGAGAAGGATAAAGACTTCCGATGGCCGAAGCCACTCAGGGGTGACCCCGCAAAGAGAAACAAGGATCAATACTGTAGGTTCCACCGAGACGTGGGACATGACACGGATGATTGCAGACAGTTGAAGGACGAGATTGAATTCTTGATCCGTAAAGGAAAGCTGAATAATTTCACAAAGGGTGGAGATCATGGAACCCAAAGAGGGGATTATAACAGGAGAAACAATGACAGAAGGGATAATGATCGTGACCGTAACACGCAGCCCCGAGGGCCAGTTATCAACATGATCTGGGGAGGCCCGACAGCGGCCGGTACAACTCGAAACTCTCGAAAGGCATACGCAAGAGAAGTAATGCACATTGTGGGAGAGGCCCCGAAGCGTGCTAAAACTGAGATGGTAATTGGTTTCGATGATTCAGACTTGGAAGGGGTGAAGTTCCCCCATGATGACCCGCTGGTCATAACTCCTGTGATTGGAAATTCAGAAGTAAAACGAGTCTTGATAGACAATGGAGCTTCTGTAGATATTTTGTTTCATGATGCGTTTGTGAAGATGAGATACAACGACTCTCAGTTGACCCCTGCAAACATGCCTATATACGGATTTAATGGAGTGGAGTCCAACGTTGAAGGGACTATTCAGTTACCCGTGACTATTGGGCAGGAGCCTAAAGAGGCGATTCAGATGCTGAACTTCTTGGTGATTAAGGCAGCCTCAACATACAACGCAATCCTTGGAAGGACTGGACTTCATGCGTTCAAGGCTGTGGCCTCTTCATATCATATGAAGGTTAAGTTTCCGACACGGAATGGTGTCGGAGAACAGAAGGGTGATCAGAAGATGGCAAGAAGTTGCTATGTAGCCGCGCTGAGGGCCGATGGAGTCGGGGGGCAGGTCCTTCCAATTGAAGACATGGATGTCCGTGATGATGAAGAGCATAGAGGGAAGCCAGCAGAGGATTTGATTCCCATACCCCTAGAGCCGAACGATCCTGAAAAAGTTACTTATGTTGGAGCATCTCTGAAAGAACCCTTGAAGGGCAAGTTGATAGAATTCTTACAAAAGAATAGCGACGTGTTCGCTTGGACAGCAGTTGATATGCCAGGGATTGACCCCCAACTTATAACCCATAAGTTGAATGTTGATCCCAAGAGGAAGACAATAAAGCAGAAGAAGAGAAACTTTGCTCCGGAGAGGCAAGAGGCCATTAAGCAAGAAGTGGATAAGCTCTTGGAAGCTGGTTTTATTGAAGAGATTCAGTTTCCCGAATGGTTAGCAAACCCTGTGATGGTCAAAAAAGCGAATGGGAAGTGGAGGATGTGTATAGACTTCACTGACCTGAACGATGCATGTCCAAAAGATTGTTTTCCCCTTCCAAGGATAGATATGTTGATAGATGCCACAGCTGGACATGAGATGTTAAGCTTCATGGATGGATTCAGCGGCTATAATCAGATTAAGATGCACAAAGATGACATCCCTAAGGTATCTTTCATAACTGACTTTGGTGTCTTCTGTTATCTTGTTATGGCGTTTGGTCTAAAGAATGCAGGAGCTACTTACCAACGCTTGGTGAACAAGATATTTGCCCATCTGATTGGAAAAACCATGGAGGTGTACGTTGATGACATGTTAGTCAAGAGCCTACTCAAGGCTGATCACATTAAGCACCTCGAAGAGGCATTTGAAGTGCTGAGGCACCATAAAATGATGTTGAATCCCGCCAAGTGTGCCTTTGGCGTCGGATCTGGAAAGTTTTTAGGGCTAATGGTTTCAAAGAGAGGCATTGAGGCCAATCCTGACAAGATTAAGGTGATTTTAGACATGGAGCCACCACGTTCTGTAAGAGATGTGCAGAAGTTGACAGGCCGAGTGGCAGCCTTAGGAAGGTTTATCTCCAAGTCGGGTGATAAGTGTTTACCTTTCTTTCAAACGTTAAAGAAGGTAAAGAATTTTGAATGGACACCTGAAAGCCAAGAGGCCTTTGAACAATTGAAGAAATACATGGCCGAAGCCCCACTGTTGGCCAAGCCTAACATCGGAGAGACTCTTTATCTATACCTGGCGGTATCTGAGCAAGCATTGAGTGCCGTCCTCATAAAGGAAGAGAATAAGGTTCAGAAACCCATCTACTACGTGAGTAAGGTATTGCACGGAGCTGAGTTGAACTATTCTACCATTGAGAAGTTTGCTTTAGCATTGGTAACAGCTTCAAGGAAACTACGACCTTACTTTCAGTCGCACAAGATTGAAGTCCTGACGGACCAGCAGTTGAGAAGTATCCTGCATAGCCCTAAGGTCAGTGGAAGGCTAATTAAGTGGGCAATCGAACTCGGAGAATTTGACATTGCATATAAGCCTCGGACAGCCATCAAGGCTCAGGCATTAGCTGACTTCGTGGTTGAATGTACCATTGGCAACCAAGAAGTCGGGGGGCAGGAGATAATAACCACCCCTGGGGTTGAGAGTAAGGATGAAGAACGTGTACCTAATCAGAAAGAGTATTGGGTGCTCTATTTTGATGGAGCATCAAAAACAAAATCTAGTGGTGCAGGTTTGGTTTTGCAAAGCCCCGATGGATTCACAGTTGAATACGCTTTGAAGTTGGACTTTCCAACAACCAACAATGAAGCTGAGTATGAGGCATTAATAGCTGGATTGGGATTGGCCAGAGTCATGAGGGTCAAGAACCTCAAAGTGTGTGGAGATTCGAGACTGGTAGTCTCGCAAGTGAATGGTGAGTTTGAGGCCAAGGATGAAACTATGGCAAAATACCTCAGAGTCGTGAAAGCTGTTATGACTCAGTTTGAGGAGTGCTATGTGGAGCACATTCCTAGGGAAGAGAACGTTAAGGCCGATGCCCTCTCTAAGTTCGCTTCTTCTGAGATAGAGAATTATGCAGGAAGTGTTTACTTCCAGGTCTTGAAGGCCCCGACCGTCAACTCTAAGTTGGTAGCACCGATCGATGTTGGAAGCTGTTGGATAGATCCTATTAAAGCTCATCTAGAAACCGGATGGCTCCCTAACAATGCCTTGGAGGCACGGAAATTGTCAGTGAGAGCATTGAGATATGCCTTGATTGAAGGCATCTTATACAAGAGATCGTTTGTCATCCCGTACTTAAAGTGCCTAAGGCCCCAAGAGGCAAGAGAAGCATTGGAAGAAGTTCATGAAGGGATCTGTGGGCAGCACTTGGGGGCAGAGCCCTAGCTCACAAGATTACCTGCCTGGGATTCTATTGGCCGGAGATGTTAGCAGATGCCCAGGATTATGTCAAGAAGTGTGACAGATGTCAAAAACACGCCCCTGTTGTAAGGCAGCCGCCTGAGAGGTTAACCTCAATCAGCTCTCCCATTCCGTTTGCAATGTGGGGGATGGACATTCTTGGTCCTTTCCCTATGGCTTCAGCACAAAGGAAGTTTCTGATTGTCGCCATTGATTACTTCACTAAATGGATTGAGGCTAAGCCTTTAGCCAAGATAACCACCAAGCAAGTTTCCCAGTTCTTTTGGGAGAACATAATTTGTAGGTATGGAATCCCGCGAATTCTTGTGACAGATAATGGGACACAGTTTAACAATGAGGAATTCAAGAAGTATTGTGAGGAAAATGCTATTGAGCTTCGTTTTACCTCAGTGGCACATCCGCAAGCGAATGGGCAGGCCGAGGTGGCCAATCGAATCATCCTGGATGGACTTAAGAAGAGGGTCGAACGATCAAGAAATACTTGGGTGGATGAATTACTGCCTATACTTTGGGCATATCGTACTACTTGCAAAGTAACAACTGGGGAAACCCCTTTCCTACTGGCTTATGGAGCCGAGGCAGTTGTACCACTAGAAATCATGCATGCATCACCTCGGATTGAGGCATTTGAACCAGAGACTAATGAAGAAGGCATGAGGCTCGCCCTAGATTTGATTGATGAAGTCAGGGACGAGGCAAATGCCAGAAATGCGGAGCATCAAAAGAAAGCATCCTTTTACTACAACCACAGGGTTAAGGAGAGGTTCTTTCAGCAAGGGGATTTGGTTCTTAGGAAGATCGAGGCTTCTGGAGTTGGTCAGAAGGGAAAGCTAGCCCCGAATTGGGAAGGGCCGTATCGAGTCAAGAAGACGCTAGGACGAGGATCTTACAAACTGGAAACCTTGGACGGGGTTGAGGTGCCCCGGACTTGGCATGCATTGAACCTCAAGGTTTACTATGTTTAAGCTCTCCTGAAAAGGACCTAGCTTTTTGCCTATGTAATAGAAGTAGAAATAAGGTCGATGAAACCATTCCAAGTTTTTAAACTTGAGATATTGGAAATAGAGTATCTATGTAAGGGCTGTGCCCATTTCTTCATACTAATAAGATTATCCTACATTTTCGCATAAGATATGAACAATACATATGCACAAAATGCTAGACTACACATGCGAATATGAATAAGTTGAGAGGCATCAAGGACAATGGATTACGAATTAAAAAGTTATGCCCGAAGGCAGAATACATAAATGCCTAGTTCAAAATAAGTTAACAAAAGAACAAAGTCATGCCCGAAGGCAGAGTACATAAATAGATAGATAAAGAGATCAACTACTAAGCATCTCCAGTATGCTCATCCTCTTCATCTGCCCCAAGATGAGCAGAAGGATCTGGCTCCAGGATCCTCTCATCATCCTCCTGGTCCTCCTCCTGGGCGTCCTGCACTGCCAAAGCCATAGGAGCATGAGGGCTAGGGAAGTCTGAAACACTAAGGGTACCAGGAAATCTCCTAGTAACCTCAGCAAGAGCTCCGTCCCATCCCTGAGTAAACTGGTAAGGGAACAGAGAGTCGTCATGCTTCTCCATGAAGCCCACATACTCCTGGGAGGAAAGGTAGTCATCAATCAGGTCGTCCTTGCCCTTCCTGAGAGTGACATTTTCAGCCTGAGACTCTAGAAGCTCTTTCTCCCTCCTCGCTAAGGTAGCTTTGACAGAGCCCAGTTCATCCTGAGAGTCATCATACTTTGCTTTGTAAGTCTCATAGTTGGAACGCCAAGTCTTAGCCTGGAATATGGCCCCCTGGAAGTTGGCATTAGCCTACAAAAGACAAAGTTAAAACCACGATTCAAATAACAAAACAAGTATATAAGAGAATGGATAGTAAGAAGCTTACAGCAGCAAAGGCCTGAGCTCCAGCACTCTCAGCTCCTTCAAGAGTGGAGCCGGATACATAATCCTTGAAGTCACCAGGGGTTATGGAATGATAGGACCAATCCATAGCATGCCTGTAGTCTCCAACAATGGAGTCCTTCTTCCTAATTCCCCAGTTGGGACGCCAAGCGCTCTTGGAAGAGCCATCTACTTCTTCAACATCAGCTACATGGGGCCTCAGGTAGGCATCTGTGGCTGTTGGGGCTCGAGGATCTTTCCCTGAACGAGCCCTTTTCAACCTAGCAGTGTCTCCATCTTCAGGCTCATTAGTCTTGTTGATAAAAGCTGCAGCTGCGATTACAAAACAAAAGACAAATAATGGGTATGAGACAATCATATTCAGATAAAGGAATGCAAAAAGAAAGGAAATTACCCTTATTGGTCACTCGGGAAAGTCCCAAAGTTTTAAGCTGGAACTCATTCAGGAGATCCCAAGCCATAGTAGAATGATTATCTTTGGTGAGCTCCTGGTAGGCATGGGTCTCTTCCTCGTTTAGCTCAATATCACTGGCACTGCCATCTACAACCTTACCGAAGGTACTACGAAAAACATTGCCCCAATCTCCACCTTCCCATGTCAAATACATGAACTCCTTCTTCCACTTTGGGTTGGAGTCAGGAATAGATTGGGGGTGAAAAATTGGAGGAGTGGAAGTACGGTGACTAATGTAAACCCAACCCGGGGTAGATTCAGCAGAATTTTTAAATTGAAAAATCTTCCTAAAAAGAGCTACAGAAAGAGGGAATTTGTTTTTAAGGCAGAGGACCATAAAACAATTGATCACCCTCCAGGAGTTGGGAGGAAGTTGGCAAGGGTTAATTCCTACATCTGCTAAGAGCCTAGGAATAAACTCATGGAAAGGGAATCGAACCCCTGCAACAATGGCACCCCTATAAATACAAAGTGCATTGGGGCGCCAATGGCAAGATCGATCCCCAGGCTCAGCTGGGATAAGTCTATAGGGTGATTCTATTTTATACATCCTGTTATAATCAGTGATTTTTTCTATGTCATGGAAAATGTTACTATGATTAAAGGAATCAAGGTGTGATAAGGATGGAAAATCCTCTTTACGATTTAAAATCATATCCTGTAAACTCATGAGGGGAGAACGAATGATGATACCTCTTTTTGAGGCCCCTTGCAGTTTCTAGAAACGTTGAGTAGCACGATCTTCAGCCATTTCTTCAAATCTTCAAAGAAAAGTTTTGATCTTCAAAGGAAATCTGCAAAGAACGAAGAAATTTTTAGAACAATCTTCAAATCTTCAAAGGAATTGAAGAAGAAACCCAGAAAAAGGGTAATCTTCAAACTATAAAACTAGAAATTCTGGAAAGTACCTTGAGTGTTCTTCGAATCTTCAACAGCAACTGGAAAATTTCTGAAAAAATTTCCAGAAATCCTTGAGCAATCTTCAAACCTTCAAAGATTGGAAGAAAAATCGCCAGAAAACTTGAAGGATGCCTTCGAATCCTCAAAGAACGAGGATCAAACTCAGATTCTTCAAAGAAAATTTCTTAAAGAAATTTGGAACTTTTGAGAGAGTTTTTTAGAAACTTTTGTGGTGAAATGAAAATGAAAGCCTTGACCTTTATATAGGCAAAAATCTAAAGCATCCCAACCGGTTAAGAGTGAATATCTACCGGTTAAAGTGAATATCAACCGGTTGTAGCCCATTAGAAACCTTTGTGGGCCATCAACACAAATTGGGCTCTAAAAAGCCCAAACAACACCAGGCCTGTTAAGGCCCAAGTCAAAGTCAATTAGGGCTTCAATAAAGAAGAGCCCAAACATGTGGCTAGGGCCCACGAGGAGAGGCCCCAAATTCTGATGATTCTAAGGCCCAAAAGCAAACGAAAGTCCCAAACAAAGTTGCCTGAGGTCGAGACCAACGACCTCATTTTGTAGTATGTTTTCGAGCTCGATCAAACGACCAGAAAAGTCGATTAAAAACCCATTTTGAGGTCGAAAGTATGTTATGGCTAGATCGTAAATTTGAGATCGAAAAAGAGCGGAAATTCGCGAAAAAGCCATGCGACTTGAAGCCAATTTGAGGTCGATATCTCCTAGAATTGAGATCGTGAGTCTGAGCTCGAAAATGAACTAGAAAAGATGGAAATTTCTCACGACCTCACTCCCAATTTGAGGTCATTTCAACATTATTTGAGCTCGTCCATTTCAGGTCGAAAAAACACTGGATTTCCTGGAAAAAGGCTACGACCTGGGGCTGTTTGAGCTCGTTTTTGAGCTCGAAAGTGTACTAGTTGAGCTCGAAATATCCAGGTCGAAAATGACTTAGGAAATAGGTGAAATGGCTGCGACCTGGGGGAGTTTGAGCTCGAAAATTGAGCTCGAAATTGAGCTTTAAAAAAAAAGAGGAAAGCTTAAAAAATTCCAGAAACATGGAAAAAAATTTACATTTAAGCACCGTTTAGTGCCGGTATAGCACCGTTTAGCGCCGATTAGTGCCGTTAGTGCCGTTTTATGCCATTCGACATTGTTTAACACTGTTTAAACATTGTTTAAGGCTGATTAGCGCTGTCTAGTGCCATTTAACACCGCTTAGTGTCGTTCAACATCGTCGTAAATTGCGTCGGTCGCTCCACGCTTTACGTTAAGATGATAAGTTGAAAATACTCATGTAAGAGCAATAAACCCTGACTCAAGTCTCATAAAAGGCCGTTATAACTTCAAGGAAAACCTGATCAGTTTTCCTAGAAGTTGGGGGGCAAATGATATGGGCTAAAAGTAAGCCCTAAAGACACATTTAATGTGGCATTAATTAGACCCGGAATGGTCCAAATGTGGGGCCCACCAAGTAGGCCCAAACCCTATTTACAATATTAATTTCGTAATTAATATTGGGGGTAATAAACAGCTCAGCAATAAGTGTCAGATAAGAACATTATCCCTACAAAGAGTAGCCTCCAAGGCATACACTCATACAAGGAAACAGACTCCCACAAGGAAGGGGTCTAGAACTTTCCTCAAGAATGACTTGTCTACCAAGTCACTTAACCCTACCCTAATTCTGAGGCTTCTCAGCCTATATAAAGGGTCAGACCCCTCAACTCAGAACTACGTTTTATTGGCTTGATTCTCTTAAAACAGAGATACGTAGGCATTCCGTGAGGACCGTTTAAGTCTCGAACGCAGAAGCAGCCATTAAAGCACGAAGCTCACGTACCCTAGCATTAAATACATCAAACCCTAGCCGCAATCTAATAACCTAGTTTTTATTCCACAACAAAATCTATTTTATTATAAAACGTAGAATTATAGTAGAAATAGAATTATACGGGCGAAATCAAAAAACAGTATGAACCAAATTTGAAATAATGACAATTCTTCCACAACTTTATTCATTTTGTACCAAAATACCTTCTTTTTTTTTTTTGTTGAAAGGTGTACCAAAATACCTGTTACGCATTTGTCAAATGCATAACAAAAGAAAACCATTTATTACGCATCTGTGAGATGCATAACAAACAAAAAGATACCCTTGCTACAAATGCGTAATGACTTAATACCCAAACCTAACATGCATAATAGTTATATTACACTTACTACAAATGCGTAATAAATGTATTACACTTACTACAAATGCGTAATAAATATATTACACTTACTACAAATGCGTAATATACAATATTTGGGGTTAAATAGTTTCCATTCAGGGTTCAACGGATTCCAAGGGTTCCAAAATTTGGGGTTTAGAAATATTCAGTCTTTTTAATTAAATTTTTTAAATTTATCTGTATTCCCTTAAGGGTTCAACGATTAACCTTTGGAGTTCAACTAATAAATCTAATTATATATTTTTTAATATTGTTTGCAAAATACATTCAGCAAAAAAAATAAAAAATTACTCATTTGAGGAATGCGTAATACGCATAAATACCTATTACCCATATAGTAAATGCGTATTAGCAATTATTTAAAAGGAAAAAAAATAAGCATTGCCCCCATGAAAAATGTGTAACATGTTTAAAAAATAAGCATTACCCCTATGGAAAATGCGTAATAAATTTGCCTCTTTCGGAAATGTGTAACCTTTAATATTTATGGTCGCGTTTTTGAAAAACCGTGTCATGCGATGGCGATATTTGTGATATATTTGTTCTTTATCCACCAAATTTAGTACAAAGTGATATATTTAAAAGAATGTTTTATTTATTAATAAAGGTTATACCAATGAGATATATCATTTATCTTACTAAAAGTTAATCTCGAAAATTGGTCTTTTTATTAATTTGAACTATTTTTTATGGGAAAAAGTTGATATCATTCACTTTACAATTTCATATTTCTTACAAGTAACAACCAAACTATTAAAATATAAGGAAGTATTGTTTTTTTTAGGGATAATAAATTATTTCGTCCTTCAACTTTATGTTGTTTTTGGTTTAGGTCCCTGAATTATGAAAAATAATATACGGATACCTAAACTTTTAAAATTTCTGATTGACATCCTTCCTTTCGCGAAATGAAGTGAAAATTTAACATGTTAATCTTCGAGTGATTATAAGAACATGGGTGGTGAAAGTTTTCAATTTCGAGTTCACTAACATATGCAAATCTGTAGATTTTAGTAAGTTTTTTTTTCTTGTTCTTGAAATTAAAGTACAGATTTCTATATGTTAGTGAATTCGAAATCGAAAATTTTCACCACCCATGTTCTTATAATCACTCGAAGATTAACATGTTAAATTTTCACTTAATTCCGCGAAAGGAAGGATGTCAATCAGAAATTTTAAAAGTTTAGGTATCCGTATATTATTTTTCATAGTTCAGGGACCTAAACCAAAAATAGCATAAAGTTGAAGGACGAAATAATTTATTTTCCCTTTTTGTTATTTAAATTAAATTAAAGGGTGTAAAAAGAAAAATAATAGGGAGCAAGAGAGGAAGGGCAACGGTAACTTTACACATAAAACACGTGGCAAGAGTAGACGAGAAGGGGTGGTTTAGGAAGCAAATCGAAGCCGTTAAAATCAGGGCAAGATCTAACGGCTATAAGATACACATAAAAATATGACCGTTGTAGGGTGCAGCCCCTGGTTTTTGAGGGTTCAAAAGAGGGGAGAGTCTTGTTGCTTATTTGAATCCTCTCACAGCTTTTGTATTTTCATCTCAAGCGAGAGAGATTGAGAGAGAAATCGAGAGAGACTCAATTCAATTCAATTCAATCCAATCTCTTGAAGAAATGGCTTCCACAAGACCCATTGTTCAACAAAATCGAGGTTCGTCTCTCTCTCTCTCTCCCATTTATCATCTGTCTCTGTTCTTTGTATTGCTTCTTCTTTAATTTAGTCAATTCTTTGTGTTTGTGAATTTGGGTTTTGGGGTGGGGTTTTACATATCATGTTATTTCTTGATTTTGTACATCAATCTGCTTCTTTAATCTGCAATTATCATTTTTTTCATTTGGGGTTTCAAGAATCATTGATTTTTTTCGATTCGTTGTATCGATTAAAAAATTGAATTGTTCGATTTACAGCAGGAGAGGCAGCAGCTGTTGGAGGAGTCAAGAAGATGGCGGCTGAGGGGAGAAATCGTCGTGCCCTTGGTGATATCGGTAATCTTGTTCCGGTTCGAGGAGGTGTTGATGTTGCCAAGCCACTTCCTCAAGTTAATCGCCCTATCACCAGGTCTCCCCCTTTCTTATTCCTACTCTCGTTTATCGACATACATTATTGTAATTTATTATGCGTCTTGGATTGCCTTTCTTGATTTTGGTTTTTATTTATTGTGATAGAAGTTTCTGTGCTCAATTGCTGGCCAATGCACAGGCTGCAGCAGCCGAAAACAATAAGGTGTGAATCATCCTCCCCTTAAGTTCCTTTTTTTGTGTGTGTTTCGTTATTGGTTCTTAAGATTGTTTCGTTGCTTAATTGTCCCTGTGTTTGATTTGCAGAAACAAATGGCTATTCCAGCGGAAGGGGTTTTGGCAAGAAAAGGGGGTAAAGAGGCTGCATTACCATTACCTCCTAAGCCAGCCCAACAGAAGAAAGTCACGGCAAAGCCTAAGCCTGAAGCTGTTATTGTGATTAGTTCTGCCGAAACAGACCAGGTTAAGAGAGAGAAGCCCAACAGGAAAAAGGCCATTGAAGCTTCGTCGTCTAAGAAGAAAGGCCAGACTCTTACCTCCACTCTTACCGCTCGAAGCAAAGTATGTGACTTTAGTCTGTGTATTATTAGTTGTTCATTTTCATATGGTTGTTTACTGTTTTTAAATTCTCTGCTGTTTCTAATTTATTTTTACCTTACAGGCTGTTTGCGGTTTGAACAATAAACCCAAGGCACAGATTGTTGATATTGATGCTGCAGATGCCACTAATGAATTGGCAGCAGTTGAGTATGTTGAGGATATGTACAAGTTCTACAAGGAAGCCGAGGTACATTTTATTTTGTTTGTCCTTGTTGATTTTAACTTTCGTTCTTTTTCTGCAATCCTAATGTATTGTTTTTACGTATTGGTGTAGAGTGAGAGCCATGTATATGATTACATGGACACCCAACCCGAAATTAATCAGAAAATGAGGGCTATACTAGTGGACTGGCTGGTTGAAGTTCACAACAAGTTTGAGCTAAGTCCAGAGACTCTGTACCTCACAGTCAACATCGTTGATCGGTATCTGGCAGCAAAGATTGTGGCGAGGAGGGAACTGCAGTTATTGGGGATCAGTGCCATGCTTCTGGCCTCCAAATATGAAGAAATTTGGGCACCTGAAGTCAATGACTTTGTGTGCATCTCAGACAGGGCTTATGCTCATCAGCAAGTGTTGGTTATGGAGAAGAAAGTGCTTGGTGGGCTGGAGTGGAGCTTGACTGTTCCGACTCCTTATGTTTTCCTTGTTCGATTCATCAAAGCGTCTCTTCCTAATGAGCCTGATGTGAGTCAATTTACTGATAATATGTGTTTTTACCGTCCCTGAAAAAATTAAAGTTTAACTTTTGGTGAAACTGTTGAACAGGTGAAGAACATGACCTTTTTTCTGGCTGAGTTGGGAATGATGAATTATGCTACTGTGATGTACTCCCCATCAATGGTTGCGGCGTCAGCTGTCTACGGGGCACGCTGCACTCTAAACAAGACTCCACTTTGGAGTGACACGCTCAAGTTGCACACTGGTTTTTCAGAGGCTCAGCTATTGTAAATTCTACATCCATGTCCATCTAATTTTCATATTCTAGGCTTTGCTGCTAGTGTTTTATACTGCATTGGTTTGGAATGAACATTAATGTCTTTTTTTTGTTTGCAACAGGGATTGTGCAAAAGTACTTGTTGGTTTCCAGTGTGCAGCTGCTGAGGATAAGCTTCGAGTGATTTACAGGAAATACTCCAGTCCTGAAAGAGGCTCCGTTGCTCTTCTTCCCCCGGCCAAGTCTCTCTTGCCTGCTGTTTGATTCATCCGTTTCTGTTTGTAATTCTTTAAATGTTTTATCATCAAAAAAAGTTGATGAGTATTATTGTTGAACGAAATTCATATTTTATAATGAAGTTCCTGTTTGTTAAATGTTAAATGTTGTTTTCATTTGGTTTTGTATATTATGGAGTTGCATTTTACAGACTAGTTCCACCAAACACAAATACTAACATCTAACTTGATGGACCTTGATTTAGCTTGATTTTCATTTGTTCGATTTTCATCTTAAGTGACATGTTGGTGGGAAATCGAAAATTGATAGAAATCCCAAAACGTTAACTAAAGATACACATCGAATGTATAGATGTTATTAAATAATAAATATACACATCGAATGTATAGATGTATAGATACACATCGAATGTATAGATGTTTTGCAACATCATTCGTTTGATAAATCATTATCTACTTCTTAAATCGGTTGCTTTAAATCATTACCAAAAGCAAATGTGGATTGCTTGTGTTTCAATTTTGTTATAAATTAGTTGGCAAGTAACATGGCGCACTTTTTTCTCATGTGACCTGCTGATCTTAAATTGGTTTTTGTAAACAACATGGACTTTGTAATTTTCCCACCCTCCCTACCCACCTTGATGCTTACTTTACAACAAACAGCCCCGGGGTACATGCTGCAACATTCCCAGTCCAGAACATGGGGATGTACATCTGTCTCGCGTTTTCCCTAATATATCTTAGCAAATATTTAAAAAAATTTGAAGGCCGAATCTATCGAGTCTTCTTGCGCATTGAAACCTATCTACGTCGAGGTAGAATCTATCGTGAATAGAGTTTCCTTGCATTTTGAAACTTATCTACGTCTTTTATCGATATGACTATATGTATTGTAAACTCCGCCAAAAAAAAAAAAAAAATACTCATGAAGTTAACAAAAGTAAAGTATGTGATTATGAATTGAGTGAGATGCAAGTAAACTGTTAAACCCGGCCTTTAATTGTATTTGAATGTTAATAACCTCACTTGATCACGCAACCTCAAACACTACCTAGGATTAGGAGGGAAATAAAGACAGCATCCATCCAAGTCTCACTCATTTCTACTCATCTCTTCCCATAAAAGATCTTTACAACCAGTCCCCTGTCTTCACACTCTCCACTCTTACACTTCTAAGTCTGTGATCAAAGTCTCGGGATCAGAAAAAAAGGGTTTGAATCTCATCATTCTCAACCAATCTATCTGTTTGCTGAGGAAAACATTTCATTTTATTGCATTATGCGTTTATCTCGGATTTGATTATAGATAAATGTGATATATTACAATGTTTAAACGTCGAATTATTCTTAGATTTTGCATGTTTTCGGGTGGAATTCACTGCAGACATCTTGCTATACAGAGTACAGACTAGTTTTCATTCATCAACATACAAAAAATAATACATTTAAACTTTGATTAAATTTGAGTTGATATTCGTTTTGCATGATCATGATCGTTTCAGTGCCTATTAAATGTAAATGGTGTCATGAAAATGCTTTTATATAGACTATAGTTGAATTTAATTATATGTCTATTGTTAATGTCAGGCAAAGAATGAGAGAAATCCTTCACATTCAGGGAGGCCAGTGCGGTAACCAAATTGGATCCAAGTTTTGGGAAGTTGTCTGCGATGAACATGGTATTGATCCTACTGGAAAGTACGTTGGAAAATCCGATTTGCAATTGGAACGTGTAAATGTGTACTACAATGAGGCTTCTTGTGGGAGGTACGTACCTCGTGCTGTTCTAATGGATCTAGAGCCTGGCACCATGGACAGTGTTAGAACTGGTCCCTATGGCCAGATCTTCCGGCCTGACAACTTTGTGTTTGGCCAATCTGGTGCTGGAAATAATTGGGCAAAAGGTCACTACACTGAGGGTGCTGAGCTTATTGACTCAGTTCTTGATGTTGTGAGGAAGGAAGCTGAGAATTGTGATTGCCTTCAAGGTACATACAACTTCCATGATTTTGTAATCTTGCTTTTCGTTTATTGGTCGCTTGCTGAGCACTTTTAGTTTCAGTTAACAAAGGACCTCAAAGTGTTTGAGGAATGTATGTATTACGAGTAGAAGGGTGAAGTATAACCTAATGTACTTCAAATTAAGTTGTCATTAACTGGTAATGGGAATTTATCTGAAAAAAAGTCTCAAAGCTATGCAGGTTAGCTGATTTCTTGTGTTGAAATTAGCTAGTTTGTAATATATAATTTTGCCCCTATTTGCAGGTTTTCAAGTCTGCCACTCTCTCGGTGGAGGAACAGGTTCTGGGATGGGGACTCTGCTGATCTCCAAAATAAGGGAAGAATATCCTGACAGGATGATGCTCACCTTTTCTGTGTTTCCATCACCAAAGGTCTCTGACACAGTTGTTGAGCCTTATAATGCAACTCTTTCAGTCCATCAGCTTGTAGAGAATGCTGATGAATGCATGGTGCTGGATAATGAAGCTCTATATGATATCTGCTTCAGAACTCTCAAGCTTACTACGCCTAGCTGTGAGTATAACACTACATATATAGTTTCTGTTTCACTTGATCAATTTGATCAAGTGAACAGGTCTTAAAAACGCATGAAGTTCACTTATTATCTGCTTTTCTATATTTTTGATCTGATGGTTAATTGATAATTATTCATGATGGATTCCTAATTGAACCAATTGTTCCTTTTGGTTGAATATTTTATCACTTGTTCGTTAAGTTTGTTGCTAGTGGATGCGTATTTCTTCATCTGCAATCTGATTATGGATCCCTCTGACAGTTGGTGATCTGAACCACTTGATCTCTGCAACAATGAGTGGAGTCACCTGCTGCCTCCGCTTCCCTGGTCAGCTGAACTCTGACCTCCGAAAGCTTGCTGTCAACCTGATCCCTTTTCCTCGTCTGCATTTCTTCATGGTTGGTTTTGCTCCTCTTACATCCCGTGGTTCTCAGCAATACCGTGCCCTTACTGTACCTGAGCTGACTCAACAAATGTGGGATTCCAAGAATATGATGTGTGCTGCTGACCCACGACATGGTCGCTACCTTACAGCCTCAGCCATGTTTAGGGGAAAAATGAGCACTAAAGAAGTCGATGAGCAGATGATTAATGTACAAAACAAGAATTCCTCTTACTTTGTGGAGTGGATCCCCAACAATGTGAAGTCAAGTGTGTGTGACATTCCACCAAGAGGGCTTTCGATGGCATCAACCTTTATTGGAAATTCAACCTCTATCCAGGAAATGTTCAGGAGGGTGAGTGAACAATTTACTGCAATGTTTAGAAGGAAGGCTTTCTTGCATTGGTACACTGGTGAAGGAATGGATGAGATGGAATTCACAGAAGCAGAAAGCAATATGAATGATCTTGTCTCTGAGTACCAACAGTATCAGGATGCTACTGCTGATGAGGAATATGATTACGAGGAGGAGGAAGGCGTGGAGCCGGAGTGATAATAATTCGATGAATCTGCTATGTTATTAGGAGGCCCGAGATGATAAATCGGAAAGTCCTATTAGGTTGAGTGGGGATACGAGATTTGGGTTGGTGAATAGATAATCAGTTCTAAGTTGCGTTTCCTTGTCGGTTTGGATGCCTGGTTTGTTATGATTCTGCATGTGTAATAGTAGTAACTAGTCCATGTGTTGTCAAGCAAATACACAGTATATATGAGCTTGGTGTGAAGATCATGTTAAAGCTGCCTGCTAGATGCATATCCTGTCAAGTGTGAACTAGTGATTTGTCATGTAATCTAAAAGGTATAATGCGATTAAGAAAATCGTATTGTAACTGAGACGTTAAGTGGTATTGTAACTGAGACTGGTTTTGTAGTTAATTTGTAAGCTGATGGATCATGGATACTAAAGAAACGTACGTGAAAAATATAAGGTTCACTAGTCAAAATAATTGTGTCTAGCCCTGCATAATTAAACATTAATGTAAAGGTTAAGCATGTGCTAATGCTAATCCCAGTAATGATTTATCATGCAAATAGCTTAATTATCACAACATGTACCCCTACTTCCAGTTTTTGCGAGGCTCTGTTAGAAAACGTTTCATTTGATCGCTTTAGTTCCGCTTCGTACTCTAAAAATGTGTAAAAATTGTGTGTGTATTGATGTTGAAAACTACGTTGTGTTGAGTAGCTTGATTGTTTACATGAGCAAGGTGCCTTATTTATAGGCATAACAAAATAGCAAAAGTACTACTATTATCTACTCTTATTGAATAAACTGTGTGAACTTGAATAGAGTTGTTCAACTACTAATTAGCAGCTTAGTTTGATTAGCAGCTTAGTTTGACTTATTTTAACACCCCCTCAAACTGAAGATGGTTGAAAAACCAACTTAAGTTTGTGAACAATATCACGAAAACTGTCAGGAGCAGGGGCTAGCTACATAGAGAGGTATGGGGTCACTTGAACCCGTATTGTTTCTAATAATTTTATGTGTTATGTCTATATTTATCATTAAATTATGTTTTGAACCCATAAAAAATATGATTTGACCCCACAAGTCTCTCATCCTGTGAACCCATACCAAAAATAAATAAAAATACTAAGAACCCACTACACTATTTCTCATAATTTAGTACCCATTTTAATTTTTAAATACTCATCCGGTCAACATTCAACAATAAACAACTATTATTTAATTAAAATAAACACATAGAATACATATTTTTTTAACACCCCTATCTCTACATTCACTTATTCACACCCCTCTGTGACTCTGTCCCCTTGTATGGCTGTACCCCTCGGTTGCTCCTTTCTTCAATACATTAATTGTGGGGCCACCGGAAAAAAAATTCCCTGCGGGCCTACCGGAAAAATGGCCGATCGCCGGAAAGCTTGACCCCAGTACCTCCAGCTCCTGGCTACGCCCCTGGTCAGGAGGATGAACTTTTGAATTGGAGACATGATGTAGCAGAATCATGCCATCTTTAACTTGTTGACCGATAAATGTAGAAATTGTGAGGGTAGCTCTGCTTGTGTGTATATAATAAAGTAGAAAAGTTATAAATATTGTCTAAGCAATGTGAGCTTGGTGATGATGGTGACCTTGTGCCATTGCTTGTGTGTGCATATGAACGTAGCAGAGTTACAATATCGTATAAGCAATATGAGGCTACAAAGGAAGCTTTCGCGGCTACGTTCTGTCCCAAAGGCTGTACCCGTAGTGACTGTGAATGGATTCAAGCTCATTAATTGATGCAATTTCTGGTGTAGAATCTGAGGTTGCATTAGTGGACCGCCAAATATGTATTTCGTTGAAAAAGCTATGCATAGCTTGAGATCAAGTAAAATGATGTGTTCATCCAAAATGCAACTTCCCTTCATTCTTGTAAAGAAAATGCTCAAAAGTAACTTTGAAATTTCCAGGAACTACAATAAAATAGTCTAGGGACTGATGTGTCAGTTGACAGAAGCTGGAGTGTCAACTTGCAAGATCTGATAAAGTTTAGGTACCAAGGTGTAAGTGGGCCAGACTAACCAATTCTGTGAAATGGTACGGGCTATCTTTGTGTAGCCCAATAATGAAAACAAGAGTATAATTATATGCTGGCCCAAACCAAACATAAGCCAGCAGCCTTGATAGATACGACACGGATGAGGTTATTGCTCCTGCCCCTTTCCCTTCATTTATCCACATCTACACAAAAGCATTATAAATACATACAAGCTCATACTGTGTGTATCTAATGACCGGGGCTGGTTTATCCGGATCCGATTCAGCTACAACTACTATCAATTTTCATATCTCCAGGAGAAATGACAATAAGAGGAGCTGTTTTGGTGATGCTCCACGAAATTTTTTGGATGGAGTCTCTTAACCCGAATAAAAATGATAGCTGACCAGAGGAGAATGAGGGTGTTAGTGGTTTGTATTGTGGCTGGAATGGGTGTAAATACAAGTCTTGCTAAGTTGGCACACAAGATGTTTTGTTAAATGTCACAGAGAAAACAACACCAATAGAAGGCGAGAGGGAGGAAGATGGGATGATGCAGCGGTGTAAGAGATGATGAGTTGGAGGAGTCTGATTTGTGGGTGCAGCGGAAAGAAGAGTGAAGCAACAAGATAAGCAGGAGGTGGTTTTGACAGAGGCTTGCAAAAACTTCGGAGCTTAACTTGAGGTTTGAGGTATGTTTTGTATAATTGATATTTGTGACAGTTGAAACAACAAAGATCAGGAGCTTAAAGCTCTGATACCATGTAGAAATTGTGAGTGTATTGATGTTGAAGACTACATTGTGTTGAGTATCTTGATTGTTTACCTGAGCAAGGTGCCTTATTTATAGGCATAACAAAATTGCAAAAGTACTACTCTTATTGAATAAACTGTGTGAACTTGAATAGAGTTGTTCAACTACTAATTAGCAGCTTAGTTTGATTAGCAGCTTAGTTTGACTTATTTTAACACAACCTGGCTCTGATACCATGTAGAAATTATGAGTGTATTGATGTTGAAGACTACATTGTGTTGAGTAGCTTGATTGTTTACATGAGTACGGTGCCTTATTTATAGGCATAACAAAATAGCAAAAGTACTACTTTTACCTACTCTTATTGAATAAACTGTGTGAACTTGAATAGAGTTGTTTAACTACTAATTAGCAGCTTAGTTTGATTAGCAGCTTAGTTTGACTTATTTTAACAAAATGCATAAAGACTTGTCGGAAATCGTCGGTTAAGTTGGTTCGATAGATGAAATGCTTGGGAGAAAGATGTAGGAGATGATTTACAGATGAGTTGGGGGCTTGAGGTACCCAGTCTGCTTCACAGATACCTTACTATTCTTAAAAATGTTGTAGTAAAATGTTGTTTTTACTGTGGACGTATAGGGCATACAGAGAAATTCTGCGAGGACATGTTTGATAATCATCAAAAGCAGGAGATAAGAAGATATGACAGTTCTATTCGTGCACCATCAAGGAATCAGTATGTCAGCAAGGAAAATCAATGGATCAGGAATTCAGATGGGATGCTGTTAAATCCGGCAGGGGTGATCGGAAAGGGAACAGGAGGAGATGTAATGGGGAATAAGGATAAGGAAAGCAACGAAAGTTACGCTAATGTCAATCATAATCCCAGTCAATCAGGAACAATAGTAACGACAGGAGGAATTGGTGGAAGAGATAAGGCAATGACAGTGTCAACAGATTTAGCAAATAATATGGTTGATTTAAATGAGAAGCGGGAAAACAAAAATACAAGTGAGGATTTAATTGGGCTTACTGTAAAGGTGGACCCGAAAAGAAGGAGACTGGAGGATATAACAGAAAATGGGCTGGGCCAGGAAAAAGATAAGTTGGACGTTGCTATGTTGGAAGTACAGGATGTTAACTCACAGAACCAAAAAAACGTGAATCTGGCGGGTGCTGTTATGCAGCCCCGCCATTCCTCATGAGCACTTTAAGCTGGAACTGCCAGGGGATGGGGTCTCCTTGGAAAGTTCGGTTCCTTCAGGACGTTATTCGTCAAGAAAGACCCTCAGTAATCTTTTTATGTGAAACTTTAAGCAGCAAGGTTCAGATGGAGCGGATTAGATTGAAAATAAATTTTCAAGGTATGTTAGTAGTCTCAAGGTCGTAGCGGAGGTCTGGCGTTATTCTGGAAAGAAAATGATCAAGTAAATCTACTTAGCTTATCTCAAAATCATATTGATGTTGAGCTTAAGATAAGAGATTTGCCTATGTGGAGACTAACGGGATTTTATGGAGAACCTAATCGAAATCATAGGCGCAGAACATGGGATTTGCTGAGACATCTTACAAGGGACTCTAATTTGCCTTGGGTTACGTTAGGTGATATGAACAATATAGTTTCTCAGGTAGATAAGAGAGGTGGAGCTACCTATCCCCAGAAATTAATCGATGGCTTTAATGCAGTGTTGGAAGAAACAGGTTTGCAGGATATGGAACTTCATGGTCATCAATTCACCTGGGAACGTGGACGTAATACAGAACATTGGATGGAGATAAGACTCGACAGAGCGCTTGCTACTGATAGGTGGTTCAATCTATTTCCATTGGCTAAATTATATACAGTAGAAGGTTCCCCGTCAGACCACAGTCCTATTTTTCTCGAGCCTAAAGTTACTCAGTTTCAGCAAGGGAAGAAGAGGTTCCGATTTGAAAATGCTTGGTTAACAGAACCACATTGTTTGGAGATAGTTAAAGACAACTGGGAGTATGACAAAGATGCCAACATCATGTATAAAGTGCAACAATGTGGGGAGAAATTGGAGGTATGGGGGAGGGAAGTGACTGGGTGTTTTAGTAAAAGGATAAAAGATTGCAAGATGCAGATGAAACACTTTCGAAATTGGAGAGATGAGCAGTCAATTCTGAAGTATAAGGAGGCCAAAAACCAACTGCATTTGATACTTGACCAAAAGGAAATTTTCTGGAGGCAGAGATCGAAGCAACTTTGGTTTCAATCAGGGGATAAAAATACGAAGTACTTTCACTCGGCTTGCAGTCAGCGTCGAAGAACAAACCGTATTAACAAGCTGAAAGATGATAGTGGAAACTGGGTGGATTGGCAGAATGGGCTGCAGTCACTGATTAAGAACTACTACCAAGATTTATTCAGCTCTACTCATAGTCAGAATGAGGAAGTGATCAACTGTGTAACTCAAAAAATCACAGCGGACCAAAACTTGGAACTTATGAAAGAGATTACGGATGTGGAAGTTAAGGAGGCTATTTTTCAGATGCACCTGGACAAGGCCCCGGGGCCAGATGGCATGACACCAGCCTTCTTTCAAAAGCATTGGAAGATTTTAGGGGAGGATGTGGTTAAAATGACAAGAGAGTTTTTCAGAACTGGGGAAATGTTACGTGGTCTGAATGCAACGAATATAGTCCTTATTCCAAAAAAGAAAAATCCAATAATGGTGGGAGATCTTCGTCCTATTGCACTTTGTAATGTGCTGGCAAAAATAATTACAAAGGTGCTGGCTAATAGAATGAAGGGGCTGCTAGATGTGGTGGTCTCGGATACTCAAAGTGCGTTCATCCCGGGCCGGTTAATTTCAGATAACATTATGATCTCGTATGAGGTTATGCACTATCTAAAAAGAAAGAAATTTGGCAAAGAGGGGTTTATGGCGCTTAAGCTTGACATGAGTAAGGCTTATGATCGTATAGAATGAAATTTTCTGGAGGCTATGTTAAGAAAAGTGGGGTTTAATGATTGGTGGGTTCATCTGGTGATGCAATGTGTTACTACAGTTTCCTATTCTATAGTTCATGGTGAGCATGAAATGGGCCCTATCTTACCTAGGAGAGGCATTAGACAAGGGGACCCTTTGTCCCCCTATTTGTTTATAATCTGTGCAGAGGGTTTATCTTCGTTAATAAACAAATATGAGTCCAAGCAATGGCTGCATGGTGTAAAGGTTTGTCGAAAAGCCCCTGTAATCTCACATATGTTTTTTGCTGATGATTCGTACTTCTATTGCAAAGCAGATGAGTTTGAAGCTGCTAAAGTTATCGAGTTGTTGGACATTTATGAACAAGCGTCTGGTCAAAAAGTTAACAGGGGGAAGTCATCGGTGTTTTTCAGTTCAAATGTGATCGAATATAACAGGCATATGGTGTGTAGTGTACTGCAGATGGATGAAGCTTGAAAGGCATATGATGTAGCCTATTTGTATTTCGAGGATACAACTCAACTTAAACAAGATTGTAATAGTAAATAGTACATAGACTGTCACAAGGAATCGCAGATTGTATTATCTGTCAAGAGAAAGAAGACAAAGTCAATCTACCGTTTTGAGTTATACTACACTTGAAGAAGTTCATTAAGTTGATCAAGCGTCAGTGGAGTAATCAAGACAGTGGGTTCTATTTATAGTGACAAGAGGTTCCTACAGTGACAGAATACAGATTATAAAGGTTTGAATAAGAGTGAAGAAAAGGAAGACAGGAACCACAACTTTAAAGTCAATATATGAAAAACAATCATTGCAGTTAGTTACTCATGAACCAGACCGTGCATCGAGTGTCAACATTAAACAATGATTGTTCGTCATTAACTTCAATGGTTCAAGCTATCAAGACTGGCTAAGGAATAATCTTTGTGGAGGATCAGATTTATCAAAACATGGAAGACCACAAAGGTTATGCTATCAAGGAGGTGTATTAATTCTCTCTTAATTGATTAAATCATTTGGTTGATTTACTTTAATAAATTAATTCTATCAGAATTAATTTATTTTGTAAATTAATTAAAAGGTTAATTAAGTTGGAATTAATATAATTCACAAAGGACTATCAAGAGAAATGAGAAGAGGAAAAGAACCACATTCAAAAGTCAGAAACGAAGAATTGTCATTGAAGTTAGTCGTTCATGAACCAGACAGTACATCGAACGTCAACAAAAAATTCAGTGGTATTTCTTTGTTAATTTCAGTGGTTCAAGAAAAGATTTGGCTACTTAAAGGATTCATATTTATTCTACTTTAATTGATTAAATTATGTGTTTAATTTAATTAATAAATTAATTCTATAAGAATTAATTTATTCATTAAATTAATTACTTAATTAATTAAATCAGAATTTTATGTAAAAGAAAATTAATTAAATGATTATCAGAAAATCATTTAATTGATTTAAGCTGAAAATTGTACTAATACTACCTTTTCAGAAAGGTAGTACCGAAGGTAGTACAAGCCTATTCAGAAGGTAGTACCGAAGGTAGTACAAGCTTATTCAGAAGGTAGTACCGAAGGTAGTACAAGTTCATTTCAGCAAAGGTAGTACAAGTTCAATCAGAAAGTTAGTTCCAAAGGTAGTACCACCAACTGAAAGGTAGTAGCCTTCTTGAAAAGGTAGTACCGGCCATTTAAAAAGTAGTACCGGCCATTTAAAAGGTAGTAGCCTTCTTGGAAAAGGTAGTACAGACCTTTGCAAAGGTAGTTCGAGGCAATTGTGTCAACAGACTTGGCAGAAACTTTATTATTTCAAGTACTACAAATATCCAAGGCGGCTCAGTCTTCAAATAACAACAACATATCTTCACTCCTCTCTAAAAACACACAGACGAACCAGAGAGAAAAGAAGAGACCAAGATAAATAGTTCCTGAGCTTAATTAATTTCTTGTAAATTATTTCTAGATTGTATTGTTAAATCTAAACCGATAGAAGTAGTTTACTTGTATCCTTGGAACTAACTAGCGAGTTTTTACTCCTAGTACTTATCTCGAATTGCTTTTTAGCATTCGATCTTTTTATTACAAATATAGAAAAGTTCATGTCGAATTTTCTATAGAATTTGTAATAATTAGTTTGGTCATCAAACCTTGTAATTTGTACCCGTGCATTAAGGCACACCCCTCCAAGTTAATATAAATTTTATATTTAACTTGAATATTGGCTTCGTTTTATTCCGCATCGAATTGTTTAAAAATGAATATATACCCAAAGAACAATTTCGATAAAACGGTATAGTTTGTATTCAACCCCCCTTCTACAAACTATTTTGGACCTAACAATTGGTTCTTAGAAGGTTGTTAGCTGAAGATTCCTCCGGACATCAAAGATGATTTGAATCTTTTGAAGCAGATGTATTTTTCATTGGAATTAATTTCTACCTACTGAAGAAAAATTGGTGGTACTTCCTCAAAGTTATATCCATAGGATCCCACTGGTTTTTCAGAAGCATGAATGGAAGAAGTTTTAGTGGATGGATTTTTTCTTGAAGATTTTAGTCAACTCTAGTGATTTAGTGATATACAAACACTTAGTGGATTTCCGCAATGTTAAATCCAATACACTTAGTGGTTTGTACAAGAGCATATCTTTCAAGGAATCAACAGAGATTTTAGAAGAATGGAATCAGGGTGGTTTGAGAATGGACTAGATAGTTATACATCTCAGTCAGGAATTAATGATGGAACCTCAGAACAGACATGAAGAGTTACTAACTCAGAAAGAGTACTAAATTTGTATCCAGGGATCAGGCCTATCTACTATGAAGCAGAAACTCTTCAAGATATAGTTCAACTCAAGAGGTGGTTACAAGACTGAGATGGTGGAAAGAACAAGACATGATAGTTGCAGTTATGAAAAGCTTTATGTGATAAGTAACTATCAAGGTGTGCAACATGGTACAGAATTCTGACAGACAAGGATGAATAGGGATTTATTAAATGAGATGAAACAGAAGCATCAGCGCAGAACTTATCTTGCTGAAGGAAAGAGTTGGGATGGATCAGATGATGATGAGAAGAGCATAAGTAATATCTTGCCTTCACAGCAATCTCTGAAGATGATTCACCTCATATGTCTCATGTATCAATTCTTCGAACTAGTGTAATATGTAATTCTCAGAAATTCAAAGCATGTTCAGATCTTTGCTTTTAATTATTATATCTTTGGTTAGAAGATCTTAATATGTGTATGAATATTTGTTGAATTTAATTAATTGCAAAAGTGAGGTAGAACTGTTCTTAGACAATATCTTTTAATTCTTAAATGATATATGTCAAGCATATAAGACCTCTGCTTAAGCTAGTTTCAGGATCCCCAGTAGAACAAGATTTGCTTATTCATTCTGAATTGTTTGTTAAGGTTTAAAAAGTTTAAAAGATGGAATAATTACCTAGGGTGTCAGCAGAACATCAATTCATTTGTAAAACTGACTTATGTAATAAAGACTATATAATATCATATAACAATAGGAATGGATTTGATAGAATTAGTGATTAATTGTTAATTCTTCTATTCCATGCATGTTTAGAAAATTATTGAATATCTATAAATCTACTTGCTACCTGTTACACTAGTGTACATAGGTTAAAGTAGATAGTACTGAATTTTCTAAAATGCATAACATGCCTAATTTGCATAATTCTTATCTGAAATGTTTTAATACTGAATGTATGCCATGTATTCTTATTATCATGCCTGCTTATTTCAAATGTCATAAATGCATCTCCTAGTATTTGCATTGATTATAGAAAAAGCATGTTTAAGAATAACAATAAGGTACAGACTGCTAGTCCTCCTTATGTAGGAAGGAACCATTGTTCTCCTTGCTCAGTGACTATTTTGTCAATGACATTAAAAAGGAGAAATGGTCAGTCACAGATAAGAATGAGCATGTTAAGGTTAAAACTGTTGTTAACACTGATAAAAGAGAAATCTCTAATCCATCTGGACCCAATTAAACAATTTGGGTACCAAGAACTTTTTATCCATTTGTGAATGTAGGGCTTAACAGGTTAATTGATTATGCATTGTCAATGATTTATTCAAAGCGTATCATCGAAGAAAGAACCCTACTATCAAATGTGAATGTGAAGACAGGCCAAGTGGTTATCCCTTGGAGATAACAGCAAGGGAATGACCTAGGGTCATGGCTATTCAATAGCTAGGAATGTTGTCAGTAATAATACCTCTTATGTGGAAGGTCCCAAGCACAACTTCTCAGGATCATACAACGTTATAGTTTTCAAAGAGAAGTGTCTGATCTTACACAAGAGAGATGGTAATCTTGCTATTCGAGGATAAAGGAAAGGAAACTTATTCGTAGCTGATCTGGAATCTCTGCAAGAGTATCTCATGCAAAGGTGGAGTCAACAGCATCTTATCTAAAACTTCATCAAACAGGAGTACTCAGGCAAGGTGAAGTCAACAAGGTTTAATCTAAAGCTTCATCAGATAAGAGCTCAGCTATGACATAAAGAAGCTCTCTTACCTGAATGTCAAATCAAGAGATTCTTTCCTGAAAATCGAATCAGTAAAGGAGACTGCCTCATCTGAAATTAACGTAAAATGAAATTACGAGGTATGTCATAAAGGGAAGTTAAAGAAGCATCACACAGAAGTTCTACATCAAAGTAAAATATATTTTAGTGGTGATGACTGATGACTTCTCTCAACAAACAAGTTGTTGTTCAGACAATCTGAAGACAAGACACCACTGATGGTGATTGATCACATTTTAAACCCTGATCAGTAAGAAATATAGTAAGCCCCCACAAGTTATGAAGGAAATTGTTTTGCAATGTTAAATATAAGTGAGCATCCTAGCAATCAGCTAATGCTCAAGAGGATAATTTCCTTTGTTACTCAATGGAGTCAACAACCTACAGGGTGATTGTTATTAATCAACAGAAGATGATTGATAGTCTTAGTGATGTTCAACAACTTCTAGCTCCAGCTGTCAATGGTAATGATGATTCAGATCCAACCAATGTGAAATATGAAGAATCTTCATGTAAACCCAGCAACAGCTTAGGGGGAGAAATTGAAGGATCAAATAGTCAACTTAACACCACATTGAAAATCAAAGGACACTATGAGAACATATCTACCAAGACAAAGAGTGTTGACTCAATTAACTCTTTGTCCCAGTTCTTAGTGTTTCTAATGGTGGAAGTAAAAGACTAGCAGAGCTTCAAGTACCAATGATTATTTCTATTGTTTTCTTTCAGAAGAAACTAAGAAAGCTACAAAGGCTCTGAAAGATCCAGATTGAGTGATTGCAATGCAAGATGATCTCAATCATTACAGAAAGCAGATTGTAGGGAAGCTGGTATCCAGACCAAAGAATAAGGCTGTATTTGGTACAAGGATAACCAGAAGTCTACCTGGATGAAGTTAAGGCATTGTTATGAGGGACAAGGCCAAACTGGATGCAAGGTTACAAGTTGATCAGACAGTATATCTGACAAGAAGCACCAGTGACAAGACTTGAGGATATCAGGCACCTGCTACACATTCAAGATTATAATGGACATCTAGACCTACAGAATCTGGATGCTAGAGGAATGTGAACAAATGCAATCCTGGTTATTGAGATAATTGAAGATCTCTACAGGTTAGTGTGAGCTGGTATAATCACTCAATCAAGCATGGAAGACATGGTATGACACTCTAACTATAATTTAACATCTGGTATCAATTTTTAACAGTTGGTATCTTTTAACAATTGGTGTCATATTTATAGAACTCTCTACATCTTTAGGCACAAACATAAATGATATATATGTGCAATGATATCTTGATTATATTATATGTTGGTCTACTAACTAAAAATTGGTATCAAGATATTTTCTGTTTTGATGTTGGTAAAGTTGCAATTCTTTTGATTTACTTTAGTAAGCCAAAAGAATGATGACAATAAAAGTAAGTCAAGGATCTTTTGTTTCTGTTCAGAAGATTTTAGACCTGTCAAGACTATATGCCAACACACCACTCTAGCTGGCTTTTGACCTATTAGTTTGGACCTAACAAGTTGGTAATCAAAAATCTTAAGCTGGACCCAAATATGAGGAAATGGTACCC
The DNA here is from genome assembly GCA_037693485.1 of Kitagawia praeruptora. Lineage (NCBI taxonomy): Eukaryota > Viridiplantae > Streptophyta > Magnoliopsida > Apiales > Apiaceae > Kitagawia > Kitagawia praeruptora. The sequence goes on along the minus strand of CM075345.1, from coordinate 151,482,119 downwards.
TAGAGATATTTGACCCAATAAGTTCAGGATCTACTAACTAGGACCTAATCAGGCTATAGAGGAATCATCAGCTCATTATCTTATTCAATTGATAATAGATCACTTACACACATATTATATTCTCAATATGCAAATGTGCAAGGCCCCAAGTGGATCCTAGAGAATCTATTCTTGTAGTTATTACACTTGATTTTCAGATGTCTTAAGTTGGATCCAAATCTGCGGAGATGGTACCCTAGAGACCTCAGTTCTGACATGTTTTGCTGCATAGAGACAGATCAAATGAGTTGTACGAAAGCAGGAGAATACAAGGAAACAATTTATCTCCAACAACTCTGTGGAACACTCAAGGCCAAGCATTTTGACATAAGGTATCAATTATTTTGAGTGCATGTCTTTAGTTAAGATTAACTTGCAGACATGTTTGCTAAATCACTTGATGAAATTAATTTTTCAAGATTGGTTTGTAAACTTGGGATTTTATTAATGCTATATGATTTGTAAATCCCATCTGTTAAGTAATTCTTAAGTAAGCTCACAAGTATTCAAATGTCCATATTGAAAGGACTTGTGAACTTATTTACATCCAGACCTCACGCTGAGAATTATCTGTTGAATGATTGCCATGTGTATTGTTGTAATATATTTTAGTGGTGATTATTTCAGGATAATAAAAAACTTAAATGCTAAAATCTAACTCATAGAGATTTAGTATTTATTTATTTAATTATTTACTTTGATTAATATGAGTTATAGAATCTAAAGCAATTCAATTTAGTATTTGCTCTGTACCTCATATTTATTAAAATAAATAAACAACATAACTAATTTGGACCAAATCTGTATTGGTCTTCAATTAGTTGTGAGATGTTAATTCTAGTGAATTTTATCAATGCTTCATTTTCATAAATTCATTATAATTAATATCATTGTTCTAACAATTGGTTGTATTGAAGTTTTGACTTATATCAGTTAATGATATTTAGTTAGAATTCTATTTACTAACTAATTGTGAGATATATTAGTATGTGTGAAATTACTTAGAACTCCTCTAAGTAATCATTGTTATACCTTTTACAATTCACCCATATTATTATACATGGTATGAAAATTCTCTAAGTAGAACTATGGATATTGAAATATCTAAAGTGACCATTGTTCAGTTACTTGGAATAATTTTTGTGCTTATTTGCAAGCTTCTAATCACTTTGATAATAAATGTTATATACTATGGATCAAGGTGTATAGGACTTAGAATATCATTTCTAAGATTGCAGACAAGACAGCTTTGGTAATCGAATCTTATTTATAGAACCAAGGTTGTCTACCAGTAAACAGTTGTTAGCAGTTAACAATTGTTATTATCGAGGAGTTGCCTTGAAGTCATAAGTTTGAAATGTTACATCTAAAGAACTTGTGTATTTCTTGTCAACCAGTTCCTCGTACTTATGAATATCAGTGAATGATGTTCTTAAGTAGAAAGATACTAATATTCATTCTGTCAATTGGTACTTAATGTAACAATTCAATCCTCACTATATTGAATTTATCATACAATAGATTGAATTTATCAAACAATTGGTATCATTGAATATTTAGTATTTAGCAGTGATTATTTATATCCTAGTTAAATTATGACGTGAAGCAATTCAATGGTTTATTTGTTCATAATTTAATTTTGGTAAAGTAATCATAAACACAATTACTTGCATTCTAAAGTATTTGATAAATACTATCAGTTGTGTTGAGTATTGAACACGGTAAAAGAATACAGAGGGGGGGGGTGAATGGATTCTTGAACTTTTCTTGGGTTGAGTCTGTGTAGCAGATAAGTGCCTGTGTGTGCAGAAATTAAGGTGCGGATAAATAAACAACACAAGACACAATATCACTTTAATCTAATGTATATTAGATAAAGGTTGCTACAATCTGTGAATACAAATGGTAGTATTCTCAGCTTCGTTTTTCTCAGAGAGATATAGCTTACAGTGTATGAAAAACTTGACTCACAAAGTTACTAAGTTATGAAGTGAGGCTGTGTCCTTATAGAACATGGATACAGCCTGCTTACTACAAATAAGGTAGCTAAACAAATTACTTTCTAGTCTGTCTATCCTTTTTGAGTAAGTATCCAAACGGTTACAGATTTGACTTTGCAAAGCCTGTTTAGATCCACTTCTTTAGCTCCTTGTCTCTTCTATATCTCTTCAAGCTTCCTTGTAGGCTTTCCAGAGCACGTTACAGATTGTGGTCCATAAAGTGCATTGGCTTGTTGCAGGTTTCTGACTTGTACAATTTCTTCAGTATTTTGTCTTCAAGAATGTATTCGAGAAGTGACTAAGTAAGTGATTCGAGAACTAGAATTGACTTGATCGATAACTCTGAGTTCTCGAATACTGTTATAGTGACATATCGAACCACTTCTCGAATAGCTCTTTTCCATCAGGATTCCTTGAGTTGTCGAATAGAACATTGACTTGTTGACTCTTTGAGAACTCGAATACCATCTTGACTTGTTGACTTCTTGAGTTCTCGAATAGAGTAGTAGACATATCGAATCCCTGAGATATCGAATGAGATATCGAACAGTGTATTCAGAGATATCGAATAGTGTCTTGAGATATCGAATCTCTGACTTCTCGAATGCTGGACTTCTCGAATAGACAAATATACTTCTCGAATTGGTACTTAGGCAACTTCTTCATTTCTTCAAATCCCAACTGTGATTATTTGGCAGTCTTTAACTCCTTGCTTGAGGCATGAACCATGGAACTTCTTTCAAGCATTATTCTAAACTCTATTTGTACAGTTACACAACTAGGATTTGATGCCTATTACAAGTACAATACAAACAGAAACTCTACAACTAGAGGTTCCCTCAGTTAAGAGGTCATGTAAGTAATGCAAAGCATTACAAACAATTAGGCTTGTTATTAGATGTATACAGGCATGTCTCTGTAACTAACAATCTCCCCCAAATTGTGAGTGAGACCCTTAGTCACAATTTCATGTCTGATAACAAGCCTAACATACATAAAGATAAAACTTTAAAAGTACAGGTATGTGATTTGATTGAACACATAAATGGAATTACAAGATAAATACTCTTACAGTATGATGAGGTACTAGCCATTTTCATTTGATTGCATCTCCATTGCTTTGGCTTGTAGATCATCATATGCTTTCTGTTTCCTTTCTTTCTCCTTCCTTGCATTCTCATCTATTGCTCTCATGATTTCTGTCATAGCATCCAATTCTTCAATCATAATAGAGTTTTTGAAATCTTCAAGCACTGGCTTCAGAATGTTGGCAGGATAGTGACTGAGTAGGTTCATTCTTATATTGACATTATCTCCATTTCTCCTCCTATACTTCACCACATAGGGATCAAACTGAACTCTACACAATCCCTTTGCCCTTAGCTTTTCTGCTTCAATCTCCAGTCTATCAATTTCTTTCTCCCTTTCTAACCATTTCTCATAGCAGCCCTTCCTTATCTTCTCAGCATAGTCTTTCTTCATTTTCACAAAGTCAATCAATTCCAGCTTCCATACTTTCTCCACCTTGTCCTTAGAATCCAGCAATGCAATGATTCTTTCTATCTCATACAATTTACCCCAATGTTGACAACCCCCTTGTTTGAATTTCATTTCTTTCCCATCAGTGTACTTGATTACAAGGTGATCATCCACAATTGCAGCATAGCATATCTTTTGAGCTCTTAGAAATAGCAGTTGCTCTTCATCAAAGTCTTCATCAAGTGGCTGGAGCTTTAATCCTGGAATGATTGTTAGGGCTCTAGATTTGGATAGCTTCACTCTCCTTGCAGTATGTTTAAACTTTATCCTTTTGACATGGTTGCTTGGCAGAAATCTTTGACCTTGGTTGGTAGACCATAGTAGTATTCCATTAGCAGATTGCTTTCTGAAACATACACATGGTTTCTTGACTTGAATCTTCTTCTTTTCTTGAGATGGTAAGACAGTTGCAGAAGCCATAGATGTAGATTTTGCTAGGTCACTACTAACAGTATTCACCCTAGACTTAGAGTCTTGTGTTGTGGTGAGATTACTGCTAGCATTGCCTAAGGCTTGCTGTCTTCCACTCTTTCTCACATATGTTTTACCCTGGTCATCATCATCCTTTCCATCCTTGTCCCCCTTTTTCTTCTTATCTTCATCACCCTTATCTCTCCTGTGATGTCTTCTCCTCCCATCACCTTTGTCTTCAGAATCATCATCCTTATTTCTCCTAGGTTGAGCCATCTCTGGAATTTCACCAGTTGCAATATAGGTTCTGAGGATATGCAGTGCCTCAGTTTCTTCAGCATTTCTGGCTCCAACCTTCTTCTGTAATTGATCAATGATAGCAATGATCAGTCTGTGATTTCTGGAGGTGAGATCATGAGGAATGACCAATTGCTTGATATCTTCAATTCTGGTACCAGACTGATAAATAATTGTCCATGGCTTCTTGATCACTTCTGGTAGCCTTGTAGGTTGACCATTCCTCAAATCATCAAACAGACTCTTGCTGTTCTCATTTTTCTTCTCAATGATCTCAAGTATGGCATCTATCTCTGAGTGCTTTAGGTCTTGTAGAGTCTGGTATGTTAGATGCCATATCTTTAGTTTGGAAACCATCACTATCTCCTTGACCCATATATTGTTGACTTTCTTGGGGATGACAGTGATGTAGTCTATCTGCTTCTTCACCTCCCTCAGATAAAACTGAGTGTCACCAACCTGTTCCCTTATGGCTTTCAGAAACTCCAAGAAGGCTTTATCATGATAAACATTGGAGTTAGCAACTTCTTGTAGCTTGGCCTCAGTAACAACTTTGACTTCTACAGGCTTGGCACTCTCAGATATAGAGATTGGAGGTTTGTCAGATGGCATACTCCCTGCAACCACTGTGGTAGTTATGGATTGCTTTTGTCCTCCAGGAGTAGTGATGTGCACAGTTGGTAAGGTGACAACTGGCAAGATAGATGGAGGCTCATCTACTTTGGCTTTTCCCTTGCCAGGCACATTTGCTAGAGACTTAGAAGCCCTTTGTTGACCACCCTCTTTGATTACTATGCCTTTCTCTCCCTTTGTCTCCCCCTTTGAATTTGAGTTCCTAGCCTTCTTCTCCCCCTTAGGCTTGTTGTCAGGCACAGAGGCTGTAGAAATGTCCTTTGGGAGTGAAGATTCATCAGGTAGAGAGAGACCCATATGCTTCATCATTGCAGCTAACATGGTTTGTTGATGCAGAAGGACATCAGCTGTGGTGGATGCTTGAGTGTCCAACTGATCATTTAGCAATGCAACCTTGTCTGTGAGCTGAGCATTGGTCTTGGTGAGAGTAGCTACCTCCTGCTCAAGAGTGTTGACCTTAGTGAATAGCTCATTGGCCTTAAAACCAGATAAAGATTGATCCTGCAGTCTCTTCACTTCATATTTAGACAATTCATGCACAGGAACATCAGTCACTAGCCTATCTCCATAGAGATTCTTGAACATTATCCTCAGCATGGCATTGGCATCTGTAGTCTGGTCAGATAGATTCTGAAATTTATGCCCCAGACCTGTGACAGCATCTTTTAGCACAGCCAGCCCATTGTCCATCTGAGTGCAGGTAGAGTTGCAGTGTTTGATGTCCTTGAACACACTGTCCAGTTGAGGAAATTTAGCATCAAAGGCCCTCTTGACTTCTGCTACTGAAGTGGCTGTCTTATCACACACCCTGTTGACTTCAGTTTTGACTCCCTTGCCAAGATAGTGTGCAGCCTTGAGGAAACCCTTGTAGGAGTCATTTACAGCTTCATACACTTCACCAGGTGACAGGGATTTTGCATTGGAGCCCAGTGAAGTGATGTATTCCTCCCTGAGATACTGAAGTGCTTCATCGAGAGTAATATCATATTTTCCTTGCAACCAGGCATCTATGTTGCCATCTCTCTCAGCATCATCAATGATCTTTGACTTCTGCACTTCCACATCATCCCTATGGCATAACAGAATAGCCTCATAGTCTGGATTTGGCATGTCTGCAGTGAGAAGGTGCTGAGCAATCTTTGTGAACTCAGGAATCTGATCCACAATTAAGCTTTGAAGTGCTTCAACCGTCAATTGTTGTGGAACAGACCCTGATCCTGAAGCACTGTCATGTTGCACAGGCTTCAGCCATGTTGACATGAAGTCAGAGCTAGAGCTAGGCAAGCTAGTCTCCTCAGTTACAGATGCAACTTCTGTAACCGGATGGATTGACTCTACTACTGGTGTCACCACAGAAGTGGGATGAATTACACCAGCAGTTGACACAGGCACAGAGTCTCTAGTAAAAACTAGGGGAACCTCTGTGTTTGTGATGGTGTCATTAGGATATGCCTCAGCATGCATTCCCTCACCATCTAAATGTGGGTTCTGAGTGGTGAACAAAGTGTCATGCACTAAGTCACTTGAAATTATTGGCTCATCAAGAGAAAAGAATTCTTGATGATCAATACCTTGCATCTCAGTTGCCTGAGTTGCAGGTTCCAAAGAAATTTCAGAGATAGATTCTGGAAGAGAAGTGTGTTTTAGAGTAGATTTTGGCAACTCCCCCTGAGAGATAGAGGGAGTTTCAAAAGTGATGTGCTCTCCACTCAGTGTTGTGCCAGCCTTATCACTCCCATGTGCTGACTCTATACAAGAAGGTGCATTGGGGAGGATGCTTGATTCTATAGGTGCACCCTGTTGAGAGGATACACCTAGTGAGCTGTGTGCCCCTGATTTTACAACTTCAGCCATTTGTGTGACTGAGGAGGTGGTCTTAGTTTTCTTCTTCTTTGTTCTGTGTAAGGGTGACTCAGGTTCCTCACTTCCTATACCTAATTCAACAGCTAATGCTGCTTCAGACAAGATATTTAAAGGTGCAGACATTACTTCCTTTCTCTTCTTTTTACTAACATCACCCTTTTGAGAGGATGATGCAGTTGGCTCAGTAAGAGGTAGAGTGTTTGGTTGAGAGGGTTGGTTAGCAGGCCCAGGGTTAGCATTTTGTTCTACTTGCTTGGGCTGTGCTAACTTAGATTTTGCATCAAATGTTGGCATGTTGTGGGGGTAAGTCTTAAACAAACTCTCCATATGGGGAGTTATGTTCAGTCTTACATCCACATCATTCCTAGTTTCCAAGTTACCAAAAATGAGTTTGGTCATGGACTTAGGATAGCCTATTTTATTTTTATCAATCCCAGGCAATTCAATCAATGAAGCATTTTTATAATTAAGTACAGATTGAATAAAGCGAGGGAAGAAAATATCAGTACCTCTCTTGGTTGTGTTCTTACCAAGTCTCCCATATAATTCTTGAAGTATGATTTGGCCAACATCTATCTTCTTTCCATAGGCCAAAGCATATCCAATTTGCTGCACAGGTGCACTGATTTGGTCAAAGCTTGATTTCCTGGCAGTGAAGACTTGGAGAAGAGTTGCAAACACATAACTCCACTCCTTTCTCAGATTCTTTCTGTTTAGCTTTCCAAGGTTAATCCCATCTGAGTAGTTTATGAACTCAAAGAATTCCTCCAACTCTGCGTTAGTGGCCATTCTGTCAAATGACTCTTGTTGTAGTCCTAGTGCTTGGTTCATGTCTGCAGTAGTGATAGTGATTTCCTTATCTTGAACCTTGCAGTAGATGATATAGGAAGTGATTGCGTTTTCTAGGGCTACAACCTCCACAATAGCAGTACTCCAGAATTGTTCCAGAATATCGAGATACAGAGTTGGGTTGGCAGAGAGTGCATCCTTGATATATGACTCAGCCATCCATTTCACAAAGCACTTGAAATTTGCATTGGGTGCTTCAACATCACTAGTGAGAGCGATGAAGTTGGTGTTGAACTTTACTGTTGCCATTTGTGTAGAAGAGAGAAAAGAAATTGAAGGTTGAAGAAGAAATTTGGCTTTTCGTAGCTAGGGTTTCAGGGGTTTAGAGAGTGTAGATGCTTGAGAAATCGAATGAAATGAATCGAATAGATGTGAGATTGTATAAGTATGAAGTGCTTGAATTGTCGATTAGCAGTTTTGTATCGACAAGTCAGGCATTCGAGAAGTAGAAAACAACTATTCGAGAAGTCAAGAATGGCTTAATCGATAACTCAAGCAGATAGAAACTCACAGCTGGCAGTTATCTAACTTAGAAATAATTCTAAATTAAATAATATGTGTTTTTATGAGTGAATTAAACTTTTAGACAAAAAGTCCAAAATCGATTAAAATTCAGCGAGAATTCAGCCTTTTCAAATGATTCGAGAACTCAAATATAGTGTTCGAGAACTCAGTCATTCGAGAACTCAGTTACTATATTCGAGAAGTCAATCATTCCTCTATTCGATATCTCAGAAAGACTCTATTCGAGAACTCAAGAGTACTCTAATGAGACTTATTAGAGATGTCGAATAGTGAATCATTCGAGAAGTCTGACTTATCGAACTATACCCATCACTCATAAAAATTTGATTTTCACTATCTTTTTAAAATCTACCAGACATATTCATTGAAAAATATTCTAGCAAATCAAATAGTGATTTTCTCAAAATTTCATAGAAATTTTAAGTTAATAAAAATATGATTTTCAACATATGCAACAGATTTGAAATATTTATAAATCATATTTCAGCCAACACTTACTTCAAAAATATTGAGGATTTAGATAAAGTAAGTGTTTATTGCTGCAACAATCTAGATGATGTATTCACTTAGCCAGAATCTGAAGAATTCAGCATTCCAATCTCACTTACCAACCTTGTGAAGGTGGCTTCATCTAATGGCTTAGTGAATATATCAGCTAGTTGTTTATCTGTAGAGACATAATGCAACTCAATGGTTCCATTAGTTGCATGTTCTCTTATGAAATGATATCTGATGTCAATGTGCTTTGTTCTAGAATGATTGACAGGATTGGCAACTATAGAGATTGCACTTGTGTTGTCACACATGATTGGAATTCTTTCCAACACAAGTCCATAATCTCTAAGTTGATTTCTAATCCAAAGCACTTGAGCACAGCAACTTCCAGCAGCTATATATTCAGCCTCAGCTGTAGAAGTTGACACAGATTGTTGCTTCTTGCTATACCAAGAAACTAACCTTTGTCCAAGAAACTGGCAGCTTCCTGAGGTGCTTTTCCTATCCACTCTGCATCCAGCATAATCAGCATCAGAGTAGCCAACCAGATTGAACCCTGTGTCCTTAGGGTACCATAATCCCAAGTTAGGAGTGCCCTTCAGATATCTAAAGATCCTTTTTATTGCAATCAAATGTGATTCCTTTGGATTTGATTGAAACCTTGCACACAAGCATGTAGCAAACATGATGTCTGGCCTACTTGCAGTGAGGTAGAGTAGAGAACCAACCATGCCTCTGTAGACTGAGATATCTACTCTCTTGCCTTTAGCATCTTCATCCAATTTAGTGGCAGTGGCCATGGGTGTCTTGGCAGGTGAACAATCTTCCAAGTCAAACTTTTTCAATAAATCCTTGATGTACTTGGTTTGACTGATAAAGATACCATCCTTCCTTTGACTGACTTGCAACCCTAGAAAGAATGTCAACTCTCCCATCATACTCATCTCATATCTGCTCTGCATGAGTTTAGAGAATTTCTCACACAGTTTCTCATTTGTAGAACCAAAAATGATATCATCCACATAGATTTGAACTAGGATCATATCATCACCATGCTTCTTGTAAAACAGTGTCTTGTCCAATGTGCCTCGAGTGAATTGATTTTCAAGAAGAAATTGTGATAGAGTATCATACCATGCTCTTGGAGCTTGCTTAAGTCCATACAGTGCCTTAAGCAATCTGTAGACAAATTCTGGGAAATGTGGATCCTCAAAGCCAGGTGGTTGTTGCACATAAACCTCTTCTTCCAACTCTCCATTTAGAAATGCACTCTTGACATCCATTTGATAAACTTTAAAGTTTGAATGAGCAGCAAATGCCAAGAATATTCTAATGGCTTCCAATCTAGCAACAGGGGCAAATGTCTCATCATAATCAATGCCTTCCTGTTGAGAGTATCCTTTTGCAACCAGCCTTGCTTTGTTTCTTATTATTACACCATCTTCATCCATCTTATTCTTCAGAACCCATTTTGTTCCAACAATGGTTCTATTCTTTGGTGCAGGCACAAGTTCCCATACTTTGTTCCTTTCAAATTGATTCAGCTCCTCTTGCATGGCAATAATCCAATCTGGATCCAACAATGCATCATCAAGTTTCTTAGGCTCAACTTGTGATAGAAAACATCCATAGAGGCACTCATTTTGAGTTGCTCTCCTAGTCCTTACTCCTGCATTAGGATCTCCAATGATTTGCTCTGCAGTGTGTGATCTATCCCATTTCCTTGAGTGTTCAGCCTGATTTCTCATCCTTGATGTTGCTTCATCATCCTCATCATGATCATCCTCATTTCCTCCCCCTGTGAAGTTGCCATTACTCACAGGTGTGTCTTGGATGCTTGTTTCTTCACTATTGATTGGCACAAATTCTTCTCTTGTATCATTATTCACTTGAGTTTGTTGAACTTGAGTTTCAACTCTAGTTTCAGTCTCTTCATCAGAATCATCTAGATTATCAAACTTCAATGGATCTTTGTCTTCATCATTGGCTTCTTCTAGTCCAGGTAGTTTGCTGTCATCAAATGTTACATCTGTGCTTTCCATAACTTTCTTTTGACTGATGACATAAACCTTGTATGCAATTCTTTCCATAGAATAGCCAAGAAAAATTCCTTCAAATGCTTTTGCATCAAACTTTCCAACATATTCAGAATTGTCCTTAAGTACAAAGCATTTGCTTCCAAAAGTATGAATATACTTCAGTGTAGGCTTCTTTCCAGTCATCAAGTTGTAAGGAGTCTTTCCAGTGTTTTTGTTGATGAGGGTTCTGTTCTGAATATAGCATGCAGTGCTCACAGCCTCAGCCCAAAAACATGTGGGCATTCTTGCATCAAGTAACATTGTTCTAGCAGCCTCAATTAGAGTTCTATTCTTTCTCTCAACAACTCCATTTTGTTGTGGAGTCCTTGGAGCTGAGAATTGCTGAGAAATGCCATTCTCTTTGCAGAATGCTTCAAGTGTGGCATTTCTGAACTCTGTTCCATTATCACTCCTCAATGCAATCACACTTGCATTGTTTGCCTTTGCTTCCTTGTCAACTTTCTTTATATGCTCAATGATTACTTGTGGAGCCTCATCTTTTGATGCCAGAAATTCTACCCATGTATACCTTGAAAAATCATCAACCATTACCAGGGCATACTTCTTTCTTCCAAGTGACATTATGTTGACAGGCCCAAACAAATCCATATGGATGAGTTGTAGTGGCTTGGTTACTGATGTCACTGTCTTTGACTTGTGGCTTGATCTCTTCATTTTTCCTTTTTGACAAGCCTCACACACTCCTTCTTGGCAGAATTCAAGTGTGGGCATGCCTCTCACTAACTCTCTTTTGACTAGAGAATTAATGGCCTTAAAGTTCAGGTGTGATAGTTTCTTGTGCCACAGCCAACAATCTTCATTTGATGCTTTTGAGTAAAAGCAACAAATTTTGTCCTTGTTTGCAGAGTCCATGTTGGCTACAAACAGGCTTCCCTTCCTTACTCCAGATAGAGCAAAATCACCAGTCTTCTTGTGGGTGATCAGACATTCATCTTTGTCAAAATTCACTTTGAATCCTCTATCAGTAAACTGACCAACACTTAACAGATTATGCTTGAGCCCCTTGACTAGTGCTACATCTTCAATGATGACATTTCCAACTTTCAGCTTGCCATATCCCAATGTGTTACCCATGTTGTCATCTCCAAAAGCAACCATTGGGCCAGCCTTTTCCTCATACTGTGATAGCAGGGCCATATCACCAGTCATATGATTTGAGCATCCACTGTCCAAAATCCACATGACCTTCTTCTCACTTTCTTTGCCCTGCAAACACAAAGGTATTACTTTTCCTTTGGTACCCAAACAAGTTTGGGTCCATGTGACTTAGAGACAGTTTTATCATAAACAACATGCTTGTTAACTTTCTTAGTGTCAGTCTTCTTGTCACTGTTGGAAGTCTTAGAACCTGAGGTTTCAGACTTAGGTGACAAAGGTACCTTCCTAGCTTTAGGAGGACTTGAAGACTTTGACCTTGTGTAGTGTGTGTGAGAATTGTGACTGATACAACCATCAATGAACTGTCTTCTTAAATTAAAACAACTAGTCATAACATTCATATTGCATGGCATACAGTCAAATTTATCACAGAAGGGTGCATCTCTATGTCTTAGAGGCACAGAACAATCATAGAAAGGTTTAGACACACTACCAACAGGTTTCTTGCATGCATGAGTTAGATGATTGGTACTGAAACAGTTCTGACAAGTTTTTCTAGGGGCATTAGGCATATAAGCATAGTTGTTATCCTTGTTAATCCCTAACTTGCCATTTCTGTTCTGTTTCCTTTTAGTCACTTCCTTTTCTGATTCACTCTTCCCAGCTGATACAAACTTAACAAACTTCTTAGGTCTTGGCCTATCAACTACTGGCTTCTTGGTCTTTGACTTGACACTCTCACCCTTAGAGGATGCTTGCTGTTCACTAGATTGTGCCTCATCCTCATCATTCAACATTTGCTTGATGAGTAAGGCATCCTCATCAATTTCAAATGTTGATTCCTTAAAAATTGGATTTTCAGTTTTTCTCAAAATGTGAGGCACTTTCTCATGAACAGCTGTGTCCTCTTCAATGACAGCATAGCCTTTCCTTTGTTTGAGAGAGTCATAGTCAAGTCCAATAGCTGCTTTAGGTTTGGCTTCAATTTTCTCACAGTAGGATTGCACTAAACCAGATGATTTCTTGAAAGTTTTAAGTTTGAATTCATTCTCAGCTAATTCATCCCTAAGAGCCTTCTCTACTTGACTAGCACATAGAACCTTATTCTCCAAATATTCAACTTCTTTCTTAAGGTTTTCTACTTGCATAGCAGTTAGCTCAAGTTCCTCATTCTTTTTGGTTAATACTTCATTTCTAGTAGACAGTTTAGCAATCTCCTCATTAGCAGCAGTCATACTAGTATGAATATTAAACATTTCAACAGATAATTGTTCAATCATGGATTTGTATTCAGAAACAGACATGTCTATAGTAGTGAGAGATGGTACCTGAGAATCAGATGAAGATGAGTCATCCTTGGAGTTGGCCATCAAGGCATAATTGCAGAATTCTTGTTCCTCTTCATCACTCTCAGAATCATCCCAACACTTCCCTTCAGCTATGTAGGCCTTACCATGTGTCTGCTTTTTCAGAAGGGCCTCATACTTAGCTTCTAGCTCAAGATAGTCTCTATCCTTCTTTTTAGGCTTCTTGCATTCACTGGCAAAATGCCCTAGGTCATTGCATCTATAACACCTTACAGATGACCTATCCACATAACCGGTTTTGAACTTATTTCTGTTTGGTTTCACAGGTGCCTTGTTCTTGTTGGCTGAATGGTTTTGAGTTTTGGGTTTGAAGGGTTGATTTCTTTTAAATCTGATGTTTGGAAATTTTCTGGCCATGAAAGCATATGAAGTATTTTCCATCCCATCAAGTTCTTCCAGAGTGTAAAACTCCTCTTCTTCTTCCTCCTTTTCCTCAACAGGTTCACTCACCCCAGCTTCAGTTTCTTCATCATCTGCCACCTCCTCTATCCTTAGTTGGCTTGTAGATGCTTCTAGGTCCAGAATGGATTTGTTGACAATCAAGGCACATGATGTGTTTATCATCCTACCTTGGTTGGCTTGGATAGCCCTCTTCTGAAGCAACTCAAGTTCATGAGTCTTTAGGACTCCATAGAGTACATCATAGGTGACTTTGTTCAAATCTCTCTCTCTAAGGGAAATGACTCTTTGCTCCAGATGATTTGGTGAAGACAACAGAAATTTCATATTTAACTCCTTGGTGCTGTAAACCTTTCCATTCATCTGCAACTCAGTAACTAGCTTGTGAAACCTTTCAAACATCTCAGTGATGCTTTCCTTGGGCTGTGCCATGAAAGCTTCATACTGTGTGACCAGTATCTGTTTCCTGTTTTCTTTAACCTCATCAGTCCCTTCACACAACACCTCAATGTGATCCCACATCTCTTTAGCAGACGTGCATGATGCAATGTTTGCAAACATTGACATATCCATGGAATCAATGATGAGCAACATGAGGTGGCTGTCAAGAGCAACCTTCTCCCTTTCTGACTCTGTCCACTTTGATGGATCCTTGGCCTCATAAGCTCTAGGGATTGTTATGGTTCCAACAGTCTTCTCTGGTATCTCTTGTTGTGGAACAAAAGGACCATTCTTGAGAATCTCAGGATACAAGGGATGAGAGGCTTTGATGAACAACATCATCTTTATCTTCCAGAGGTTGAAGTTTTCTTTATCAAACTTAGGGACCTTCACCGTTCCTGTAGTCTTTGGTGTATTCGAACTCATGATCGTTTCTCTGTTTTTTTGAATAAACAGCCCGCTCTGATACCACTTGTTGAGTATTGAACACGGTAAAAGAATACAGAGGGGGGGGTGAATGGATTCTTGAACTTTTCTTGGGTTGAGTCTGTGTAGCAGATAAGTGCCTGTGTGTGCAGAAATTAAGGTGCGGATAAATAAACAACACAAGACACAATATCACTTTAATCTAATGTATATTAGATAAAGGTTGCTACAATCTGTGAATACAAATGGTAGTATTCTCAGCTTCGTTTTTCTCAGAGAGATATAGCTTACAGTGTATGAAAAACTTGACTCACAAAGTTACTAAGTTATGAAGTGAGGCTGTGTCCTTATAGAACATGGATACAGCCTGCTTACTACAAATAAGGTAGCTAAACAAATTACTTTCTAGTCTGTCTATCCTTTTTGAGTAAGTATCCAAACGGTTACAGATTTGACTTTGCAAAGCCTGTTTAGATCCACTTCTTTAGCTCCTTGTCTCTTCTATATCTCTTCAAGCTTCCTTGTAGGCTTTCCAGAGCACGTTACAGATTGTGGTCCATAAAGTGCATTGGCTTGTTGCAGGTTTCTGACTTGTACAATTTCTTCAGTATTTTGTCTTCAAGAATGTATTCGAGAAGTGACTAAGTAAGTGATTCGAGAACTAGAATTGACTTGATCGATAACTCTGAGTTCTCGAATACTGTTATAGTGACATATCGAACCACTTCTCGAATAGCTCTTTTCCATCAGGATTCCTTGAGTTGTCGAATAGAACATTGACTTGTTGACTCTTTGAGAACTCGAATACCATCTTGACTTGTTGACTTCTTGAGTTCTCGAATAGAGTAGTAGACATATCGAATCCCTGAGATATCGAATGAGATATCGAACAGTGTATTCAGAGATATCGAATAGTGTCTTGAGATATCGAATCTCTGACTTCTCGAATGCTGGACTTCTCGAATAGACAAATATACTTCTCGAATTGGTACTTAGGCAACTTCTTCATTTCTTCAAATCCCAACTGTGATTATTTGGCAGTCTTTAACTCCTTGCTTGAGGCATGAACCATGGAACTTCTTTCAAGCATTATTCTAAACTCTATTTGTACAGTTACACAACTAGGATTTGATGCCTATTACAAGTACAATACAAACAGAAACTCTACAACTAGAGGTTCCCTCAGTTAAGAGGTCATGTAAGTAATGCAAAGCATTATAAACAATTAGGCTTGTTATTAGATGTATACAGGCATGTCTCTGTAACTAACAAGTTGGTATCAAATAGTGAATATTTGTTTACTAACAGTTGCTAATTGCTCTAATACTTTATTGCACGTTAATTGTGGTATATATATTAGCTCTGATGATATTACTTAGGATTTATTCTAAGTAAGAGTGTCTTATCTACAAATCATTAGTGTTAGTATATATTAAGATGTTTGACTTTCTAAGTATAAGTGAGACTTAAAGTTACATTCTGTCTCCTATCAGATCTTAAAGTGGTGAGAACTTTTAAAATTAAATTCTCTAATTCAGGTTATACACCACTTTATGCATATGATAGTTCTTAGAATTTTTTACATCCTTCAGACGATTACTTAGTTTATGTTGTGCTAGGTAATATAGTGCCAAAGGAGAGACATTGGTTATCTGTACTTATGTACTTGGTAATCTTTGCTACCTAAATGACATTTAGTGTTGGTTTGATCTTTTCACTAACTTTTGTGTTAAAGTTCTCTATTCAAGATAAGCACTTAAAGAAAATCTTTCTTTCTTAATTACTGTGAAGTCAAGAGTTTGTGTCTTTTAAAAATAAAACGACATAGTTTTCATTAAGAGACATGATAATATAATGTTTTATGCATAAATACAAACTCTTGCACATTAACAGTTCTTAAAAGAAAACTCAATCTTTCTACAGTTGTGATTGCTTATATTGTAAAACCTTTTGAAATCATAACTGTACATCATTTCTCACATGATATAATGCATATGTTCTCATTCAATGTTCTTATATATTGCAAATGCATTCTATCTCTATATTGCTCTACTGCTCTGTGATGTAGGTTCAGCTCCTAGTGGAAATTTTCTCACATGCTAGTCATGAGGTTGTAAACCCAACAACTTTTATCCCGGACTATAAATCCAAATCTAAACACATCCTAACTTACCCCTGAAGTGGAAGTAACCTATTAGACTAGAGGTCAATAAGGGAGTAACTGCACTTTATGCAGCAAATAAGGATGTGAGGGATAGTAAACCCACAGCTCTACCTCTCAAGGAGAATAGATGTATACAACTTGAGGTATCTGTAAGCTCGCCTGCATTCTCCCAAAAGGATGCAAAGCTGAAAATGGCACTAAAACAGTCTCTGGATTCATTCTCTCAACAGGATGAGTCTATTGAAATTCGCCTGTTAGCCAGGGCATCTGTTGGTAAGTCACTACTTCATACACAAACTAAAATACTTCCTATGCACAAAGTGAGATTGCACACACTAAGGATGAATTGACAGAAACTTTTATTCCAACCATATTACGGTTAGGATTATAAGTTCAAGGTTCTTCAATGAACTAAGAGTCTTCACAGACCTCGAGAGAAGGTAGTGATCTCAATGCAAAATTCAACAAGATCATTATCTAACTCCCCAGAGGGAACATCTCTGGATCCTGCGGGTATCGGGTCCGACATAGGTGCGGATCGGTAACTTGTTGACTATGATTCAGATTCACCTGATGAGTTAAACAAGGAGATGTCTTCACCGACATTAGAAGGAAACGTGATTTTAATTCTAAGTTTTGATTTCATTGTTTACTTTCTCAGAATTCAATTCTGAAACCCACAAAAAGGGAAAATTTTATTAACTTGTAGATTATGACTCAGATTCGTCTGACGAGTCCAATGAGGATCGGGGATTTGCGAAACTCCATTGCACCACCACTGACCTCTCTTGAAGGGGCTAGGGTGATTTTTCCTTGCAGGTACTACACATGGATGTTGGAGCTATGAGGGATAAGAGTGGTACATGATAAGTGGATTTTATATCCACTATTTTGCATTCCATTCGTACTTAAAACGATTGCGAGTTCTCAAGTTTCGTGTTAGTTTGATGTGTTTTCATTTAATTTGTGTAGGTTGTATAGTCGGGCGGCATTGGTGGTGTTGGTGAAGTATTGGTGGTATTCTGTGAGCTTAAAGTAGAAATTACAGGAAGTCTAGGGCAAGAGAACTCGGGAATTTGAGCTCAATGCGCATTCATCACTGTTTTGGCCATATCTTGAGTTCTAGAAGTCCGTTTGAGGCCCGTAAGCTGTCCACGCGAAGAGGAGAGAAATGTCTACAAATCTGTCTAGGGAAGCAGAGGTGCAGCTGCGCTCTAGAGGGCGCTGTTGCGCGGGACATAGAGGCGCAACTGCGCTCGGTCAGGCGCAATGGCGCATGTTGGAGTGGCGCAACAGCGCTCGTTTAGGCGCAAGGGCGCGTTGTTTGTGCGCATTCCAGGAGAATTGAAGCGCAGCGGCGCTCTTTGAGGCGCTATGACGCTTGGGTGTTTTTTTTGGCAGATTTCTTTTGCTTTATTTCGGGTCACAAATGTTTGGGCCTATTTTAATTAGGGTAACAGCTGAACCTTATATGTAATATAGAGACCTAAAAACAACATCTATCGTTGTTCTTAGTTTTTCTTAGCTACTATCAACACTTTTCATCTAGATTTCAAGAACATTTTTTTTCAAGGAAATTCTCCAAGCTAGTGACAAGCAAGGATTATTCTTTGGAACCTTTGTACTCTTCTATTTTGGGGGATTTATTTCTAAACCTTATTTCTTCTTCCATATTTACTTGTTTATTTTAGAATTATGTTTTCCATAGAACCCATGATGACAATTAGGTCAATTATGGGCTAATTCGTTATCATGGGGTTTTAATGGATTTTTCTATGGATTCTAGTAATTGAGTGTTATTTATGCCTTGGTGTGTGATTGAACGTATTGATTGCCTAGTATGTTTATCAGTACACTAGTGAGAATTAGTGTAAACACTTGAGAGGTGAGAGAAGAGATCACTCATTTTAAGTGATATGAGTGGAGAGATGAGTTAAACACTTGTGAGGTACACGAAACAGAATCACACACTCACATTGAGGAAGAAAGATAAACACCAAATTCCATTCCCTATTCCCCAAACAAAGTTCACTTGCAACAGTTGGGAGATATAAGGAAATTGTCGGGAGATTTGGTTGACAGCATGATCGACAGTGAAGCCATATTGAATATTTTAAGGGCAAAGTTGATCAGACTACATACTTCTATTCTGGAAGTCTTCATGAAAATCCTTCCATACAAGCAAAGCTTCTTTTCTTTATTGCAGCAGACAATGTTATATGTTTGAAGAATCTGTTGTACTAAAGGTAAGAGGTGAGTTATAATTGAATATTTAGTATCATCTAATTTAATTGGATGTTTGCTATAATTGAATGTTTGGAGGATTACTCAACTAAGGGGGAGAGAAATATTGAAGAAGATATATACTCAACGATTACCTTAGTAAGAGATACTCAATTAAGGGGGAGAGTATAAGATTACCTTAGTGAGGGGGAGATGTTATATCTAAGGGGAGAGATATGGAAGAAAAAGGATATACCTTAGAAAGGGGGAGTATTCACCTTGTCAGGGGGAGATAGAAATATTCGCCTTGTTAGGGGAGATGAGAAGTATTCTTCATTATGAGGAGGAGATATATCACCTTAGGAAGGAGAGAAGTATGAAACGACAAAGAAGAATTCTTCAGTATGTGATTGACAAGTCATATTCTTTACCACTGAAGAATTTCCAAGTATCTGCTGATAATGTTCAATGTTAAATGTAAAGGGTTATCAAGCAGATATGTCAAGAAATGAAGATGAGTTACTTAATGAAGATCAGTTCAGTGTCAGAGGAACAATCATCTATCATTTCATCTACTGAGATTCTGGAAATGTTATATTTAAACCAGAATTTTTTTTTAATGTATTATTTACTATAATTCTTTAATGCTTTATCTTCTTCTTGTTTATAGTTGAGTTATCTTCTAGGAATTTGTATGTTAATGTTTAACAAACAAATAGGGGGAGATTGAAAGGCATATGATGTAGCCTATTTGTATTTCGAGGATACAACTCAACTTAAACAAGATTGTAATAGTAAATAGTACATAGACTGTCACAAGGAATCGCAGATTGTATTATCTGTCAAGAGAAAGAAGACAAAGTCAATCTACCGTTTTGAGTTATACTACACTTGAAGAAGTTCATTAAGTTGATCAAGCGTCAGTGGAGTAATCAAGACAGTGGGTTCTATTTATAGTGACAAGAGGTTCCTACAGTGATAGAATACAGATTATAAAGGTTTGAATAAGAGTGAAGAAAAGGAAGACAGGAACCACAACTTTAAAGTCAATATATGAAAAACAATCATTGCAGTTAGTTACTCATGAACCAGACCGTGCATCGAGTGTCAACATTAAACAATGATTGTTCGTCATTAACTTCAATGGTTCAAGCTATCAAGACTGGCTAAGGAATAATCTTTGTGGAGGATCAGATTTATCAAGACATGGAAGACCACAAAGGTTATGCTATCAAGGAGGTGTATTAATTCTCTCTTAATTGATTAAATCATTTGGTTGATTTACTTTAATAAATTAATTCTATCAGAATTAATTTTATTTTGTAAATTAATTAAAAGGTTAATTAAGTTGGAATTAATATAATTCACAAAGGACTATCAAGAGAAATGAGAAGAGGAAAAGAACCACATTCAAAAGTCAGAAACGAAGAATTGTCATTGAAGTTAGTCGTTCATGAACCAGACAGTACATCGAACGTCAACAAAAAATTCAGTGGTATTTCTTTGTTAATTTCAGTGGTTCAAGAAAAGATTTGGCTACTTAAAGGATTCATATTTATTCTACTTTAATTGATTAAATTATGTGTTTAATTTAATTAATAAATTAATTCTATAAGAATTAATTTATTCATTAAATTAATTACTTAATTAATTAAATCAGAATTTTATGTAAAAGAAAATTAATTAAATGATTATCAGAAAATCATTTAATTGATTTAAGCTGAAAATTATACTAATACTACCTTTTCAGAAAGGTAGTACCGAAGGTAGTACAAGCCTATTCAGAAGGTAGTACCGAAGGTAGTACAAGCTTATTCAGAAGGTAGTACCGAAGGTAGTACAAGTTCATTTCAGCAAAGGTAGTACAAGTTCAATCAGAAAGGTAGTTCCAAAGGTAGTACCGCCAACTGAAAGGTAGTAGCCTTCTTGAAAAGGTAGTACCGGCCATTTAAAAGGTAGTACCGGCCATTTAAAAGGTAGTAGCCTTCTTGGAAAAGGTAGTACAGACCTTTGCAAAGGTAGTTCGAGGCAATTGTGTCAACAGACTTGGCAGAAACTTTATTATTTCAAGTACTACAAATATCCAAGGCGGCTCAGTCTTCAAATAACAACAACATATCTTCACTCCTCTCTAAAAACACACAGACGAACCAGAGAGAAAAGAAGAGACCAAGATAAATAGTTCCTGAGCTTAATTAATTTCTTGTAAATTATTTCTAGATTGTATTGTTAAATCTAAACCGATAGAAGTAGTTTACTTGTATCCTTGGAACTAACTAGCGAGTTTTTACTCCTAGTACTTATCTCGAATTGCTTTTTAGCATTCGATCTTTTTATTACAAATATAGAAAAGTTCATGTCGAATTTTCTATAGAATTTGTAATAATTAGTTTGGTCATCAAACCTTGTAATTTGTACCCGTGCATTAAGGCACACCCCTCCAAGTTAATATAAATTTTATATTTAACTTGAATATTGGCTTCGTTTTATTCCGCATCGAATTGTTTAAAAATGAATATATACCCAAAGAACAATTTCGATAAAACGGTATAGTTTGTATTCAACCCCCCTTCTACAAACTATTTTGGACCTAACAAAGCTAATGATAACATCACGTATCTGGGTTTACCTAATTTTTTAGGTAGAAATAAATCAGTTATATTGGGATATTTGAAGGAAAGAGCTACTGCAAAAGTTAAAAGTTGGGATGGTAACTATATTTCGAGATCTGGGAAAGAGGTTTTGATCAAGTCAGTGGCACATCTCTCCCTACTTATGCTATGAATGTGTTTCTGTTACCAATCGAGATCATAAAAAATATTGAAAAAACTCTGTTAAACTACTGGTGGAAGACGTCACAGGAAAAGAACTCATGTTTAATCTGGATGAACTGGGAACGGATGTCGAAGCATAAATCAGCAGGTGGCATGGGCTTTAGGGACTTTCGTGATTTCAATCTGGCGATGTTAGGCAAACAAGGGTGGAGGTTTATTACTAATCCAAACAGCTTGGTCACAAAGTTGTACAAGGCCAGGTACTTTGCAAATACTGATTTTTTGAATTCAGAACTGGGACATAACCCCAGTTTTATTTGGCGCAGCATTTGTGAAAGTAAAGAT
This sequence comes from Kitagawia praeruptora, assembly GCA_037693485.1. Lineage (NCBI taxonomy): Eukaryota > Viridiplantae > Streptophyta > Magnoliopsida > Apiales > Apiaceae > Kitagawia > Kitagawia praeruptora. The sequence continues at coordinate 151,460,132 of CM075345.1, read as the reverse complement.
CTTATTAGAGATGGTGTCCGATGGAGCATTGGTACAGGTGATAATATCAACATTGTTGGACAACCATGGTTAGCAAATAATGACAATCCTTATATCACTTCTGATTCTCAAGCTTTAGAAGGTCGTTCAGTAGCTTCTTTGGTTCATGATGGTACTAAAGAGTGGGATCTTGATGTCATTAAAGCTTTGTTCAATGACAGAGATCAGAAATGTATTCTAGATACAGTGATTTCTGATAATGTTAGAGAGGACGTGTTATGTTGGTCCTATGAAGCTACAGGCTTATATTCTGTCAAGAGTGCATACAAAAGGTTGCAACAAAAGAAGGAAGCTTGGAGGTCTGCAGATAGGGCAAGTATTTTCACAAAGTTGTGGAAAATCAGAGCACCTCCCAAAGCTATCAATGTGGTATGGCGTGCACTCACTAACTGTCTGCCTACTCTGGTTCAACTTCAGATTAAAAGGGTTCAAATGCAAGCTTTATGTCCAGTGTGTCAGCATGGGAATGAGTCCATTCTTCACAGTCTGGTAAACTGTACTTATGTTCATCAATGTTGGTCAATTCTGAAAGTTGATACTAATGGAACAGTGTACGCGGATTTTGCTACTTGGCTGGAAGGTGTTTTGTATACAGCAAGCCCAAGGGTCCAAACTGAAGTTATCACACTTTGTTGGACGATATGGCGTAATCGTAATGATATTGTATGGAACCAACGATTCTCATCAGTCAATAAAACAGTAGCTGCAGCGAAGCAGTACCTTACACAATGGTCGTTAGCCCAAAGTAGGTCTTCTAACACTCTTCTTCAACCTCGTTTCGAAGGAGATGGTGATTGTATTTGGGTCAATCCTCAACAGAATTCAGTTAAGGTATCAGTTGACGCGGCTGTTTTTGATGACAAGGATGCGGTAAGGTTGGGTCTAGTTGCCAGAGATGATAAGGGCGTGCTTCTTCTAACGAAGACAGTTGTTTGGCCAAGTTCAGTGGCTCCAGTTCTGGCAGAAGCCATGGCAATAAAGGAGGCTCTAAGTTGGATTGATGAAATGCAGTAGAGTAAGGTTTTTCTAGTTTCTAATTGTTTGGTTGCAATACAAGTGATCAGGAGCAAAACGCCTATGAGGTCTCAGCTTGGGAGTATTATCGAAGATTGTCGGAGTTATCTTCGGAGATTAAACAAGGTTTCTTTGTTTCATGTTAAGCGATCTGCAAATATGGTTGCCCATCAACTTGCTAGGGAATCGTATAATTACTCAGGTCGTAGTTTTGATAGGGACTCAATTCCGAGTTCTGTAAAACATTGTATTGAGTTGGATTTGATTCACTAATAAAACTACCAGCTTTTCGTCAAAAAAAAAAAAAAAAAAACACCCCAGGCTTAGCTATTACGCTAGGAACTCATCGATAATTTGGCCAACATATGATATAATAATGTCTTCACTTTTTGTTTTAATATTAATTTTCAAATCAACATATTACTCCATACCACCTCATTTTCTATTTCGTTTGTTTCAAAAGCATTAAACACAATCATGGTTCTAAAAATCCCCGATTTAACCGATTAATCCCCGATTAATCCTTTGTAAGGTAGCCAACCGATTCGATTTTTGAAATCCGATTAATCCTATGAATTTATTTAAAATGATATGTTTAATTGTAAATTAGACTGATATATAAAATATTATTATAATATCCGATTAATGCTCCGATTAATCCTTCCGATTAATCCCCGATTACCCGATTAATCTTAAATCGGTAATTCAACCGATTTATACCGATTACCGATTTTTATAACCATGAACACAATTCGTTAATGTGATAAAATTTTGATAATTATTAAATTATTTAACGTGATAAAATGAAAAACATTACTTTATCCGCGGATAATGAAACTGAAAAACATTGAGTAAAGCATTGTGTTTTTTTTCCTGAAACGCTGAAGATGTTGTGTTGAATACTAATAAACAATGCATAAGTGGAGGAGACGGCGTGGACCAAAGGAAAGTTAGGATTTGGCTGTGTGAGGTAGCCAGGTAGGTAGGTGTGTTATTCTATGATTTTTAAGTAGGGTAAGAAATGATCATTCAGTAAATTCTTGTTAAATTAATATTGGATATCATGAAAAATTAATATTTTTAATGTAAATTTTTTATTCCAAAATGATAGTATAGATTTAACCTGATTAATTAATAACTTTTATAAATTAATAGAATTCATCGATCATAATAATATTGTAGTAATTTATAGAGATTTTACTGTATTTCATTTTTCTGAATTAAAAAAAAAAAATTGGATGGTAATTTCTGATATTTGCATTTGGATTCCACTCTCAACCACAAAGGGCTATACACCACATAAAAGGCACCTTTTCCTGACCGCAAGTCCAGTCCAACCATATGCAAGGCCCACTCGCCGAATCATCTCTGCCATCTTAAATTTATTAATTTTATTATTAAAATCTTTCCGAAATTATAAATTCAGTTTTCCTAACTATAATGATGCTTAATTTTTTCTAAAATTATTTAAATAAATTGGTAGAATGTGAAATGAGATACAAGTGGAGAATCCATGAGTTGTTGCCTGCCCACTATTGTATTAGATGGATAACGAAACTGACATTTTGTATTGGTGCTTCCGCTTTACACCTAATTCCGATTTTGACACTCCAATCAAAATATTATTATAATCATACTTGCAAATTGCAATCTAGTGAAAATGAAATATCAACACAAGAATTTGATTTTCTTTAATCAGGATCATTAACAATGAATCAAATGTCTTCCTAACTATGATATGATAATATTACATTGCATTATGTACTATGATCATGTTTGTAAAATTTTCCGATCTAACTGTATTGAAATTTCATGATCGAAAAGATAGCGATAACAAAATCAAATTACAAGTCAAACGGAACGTAATTTATTTTTGTGATATAAAATTTACTTTCCAACATAGAAAATGATTTATTATTGGTCCGTGTTTTCAAGTCCAGAAAAGCAAATAAATTATGAACAGAAGAATAAATAAATGGACGGCATTGTTGGTATTAGTCGTTTAAAGAAAAGACTAGTCAACGCGGTATAGAAAGTCAAAGAATTTACCAACCAAGACCAAATCAGGTCTAGTTATCAAACATGTTTTTCACATATGTAACACCTACAAATATCCATTATTTATGTACACCTTTTTTGGTAGGTAGGAGTAGATATTAAACCTGTAGTGTTAATAATTTTTTTACTTTTGATTAATTATTTTATGCAAGTTCATTCTAACTGATTTAATTGCATAAAATTTAGTTGAATATTTTGGTAGGTAAGCAAAGATTTGTGTTCAACATTTTTCATCTGTAAGGCATTTTTGCTATTTGTTTTCTTATAAATTATTATAATATCATATAATCAGGGGAGGAAGAAAGTATGGGGGATTTAGAGTCAAAGTTGTACCAAACAATTTTTCCACCTTTCTCCCCTCTCTGTTGAATTGTTCCCTACTTCCTACCCCACCAAAAAATGGGTGAGGGGAGCTAGAGTAATGCAACAAAAGTTACAAAACAGAACATGCATGCCAAAGACCAAAACAGAATTTGTTCTGGTGAATGTCATAAAACCAAAGGTATCAAATTAAGGGCTTCACCTCTAATACAAGTCAAGAAAAGAGGTTAAAACATCAAGGAACAAGAAAACACCAGATAGGATACAATGTACACTGGTATTTCCCACTATTCATCGAAACTATAGACCTAAATGTCTCCTAATTTTAATAGTACGAGTTCCTACAAGCTCGTCTCAACATTCTCAGGATCAACTTAAGCTTATTGCCTGCACAACTTACAATGCAGTTCGGATGAAACTTTGGTTGGTCACTGAAACTAAGTTCGCAAAATTAGAGAAACTAGCGACGCCCAGTAGCCCAATTCCTCTTATGGTTGTTGCCAGGCTTCCCATGGAAATTTTTATGGCCAAGATCCTGCTTGGGAAGATCATGCAATTCCATAACCTGTATAGTCCGCTGCCTCTTGGCTGTCAAGAAATTTATTTTAAGAACATCATCAAATTCAACTCAAATCATTTATAAATGCTACAATATTCATGTACTTTTTTAAAACAATCATTCTCTCGAGTATATTATCACTAGAAACACAATTTTAAAGTTTACAAGAAGAATATCAATAGTGTGCTTTCAACTTGTTGCAAACGCTTGAAATATAAGTAGGTCTGGAGACATTATATCAAACTTCAAGGTTGCAAAGGGTTAATATTTTTAAAATTTAAAGGTTGACCAAAGCTTGAAAATAATAAATTTAGGAACTAACCATTCTCAGCTTGTTGGTAGCGCTCCTGGAGCTTCCTCTTTGTAGCTTCAAGTTTTACTTGTACAGAAGCTTCATCTGAACACCTTGGTTTCTACAAATCAAATTGAATAATAATAATCAGATTAATTACTCAAATTTCAAGCAAATTGCTAAAAACATCTGTTACTGCAAAACCTACATTTTGCTGAGACACAGGGGGCCTTTGAATTGCAACCTTTTCTGGTTTCTGCTGCAACTTTGTCTCAGTATGGACCCTCTGAGCCACACTTAGTTTTGCAGGTCTCGCAGCCCTGGTGTCTGCAACTGGAACCTTTAGTTTCGAAGGTGCAACTTGTTTATTGAGTGAAGCATCTAGTTTCCTGCTTTGTTCATTTTTCTTGTCCTTTGGAGGAGAGATTGACACAACAGGAAGACGTGGTCTCTGCTTCACAGTTCTGTTGTTCTCCGCCGGCTTCCTAACAGTCTCCTTGTCCTCGTTAAGTTCAGTAGAGTGTCCAGGAACTGTAAGGTTGACCAATAAGAAGTCGTGGATTGTTAGTTTCAATTGGAACTGTGCGATAAGAAACTTAAATAGTAAAGCAATACGAGTTGGTTATAAGGGATACTATAACTCACTTTCTTCATCTTCCAAGCCATCAAAGAACTTCAGGAGCAGAAATTTAAAACACAGGAGCAAAGCTTTCTTAGATCAGGACCAAAAAACAATGCTGTGAAATTTATGAAAATTCTGAAAGAGGCAACAATATACACGTACCCGAGAAAGCTCCATTGTAGTTGGCTGAGTAGCAAAAAATGCTAAATCATCCAATGGAGGAGAAGGCAGCCCATGGTCTTCATCAACAACAATGGATGGGTTCAAAGATTCCGGGGTAGCACCTTCAGGGGGACCTAAAATATTTCATGAAACTTATCAGAATATTACCAATCAGAAATGCTAAGAACATAAATTATTTTTTTGAGAAGACGTTTGGATAAACTACCAGTTGCAACAGTTGTTGTGGCTTTGGCATCCACCCACTCATCCACCATAACCTTCCAACTCCTGTGTATCATGTAATTAGTTGATAAGAATGATACAAGCACTTATTGAAGTAAATCCGATGCTAAGAGAATGACTCTAGTAACATGCATTAACATAAAATAAATCCTAAGAGATTTCTATGCAAGGAAGATTTTTATAAGAGCATTGTCAGATTGTTCTTCTTCTTTAGCAATGAGAGAAACCATTGAAAGTAAAAAATTAAAACAGTTCCCTTTTAGATACAAACAAACTAGTCCAGAATGAGTTAGCTTCCTTTATACTTATGCCGACAAAAACATCTCCAAAGTATCACTGTAATTATTGTTTCAGGGATATAAATTAAACGTGGCTAACAGATCATTAAAGCAGGGAACTAGCAAATATGACCGCCGCATTATCTCAATGACATCAAGCTAAAGATGTGATCCTACACTACAAATATAGTATCACAAATACAATTATGCACAAGCAACAAGATATGCATACTCAATGAGTGTACGGGCTAGTTGTCGGATGTCCTTTGAGCCATGCTTTCGGAGAACATTAACAGTTTTCCCAATTTCAGTGGCCTGAACAACAGTTATTCAGTAAGCCACGTTCGATAACGACAAGGAACACGTCTAACAAGTTACAATTAAAACATTTGGCATAACAATAATCAATCGCAAGCAACAAAAGCAATTTTCATACCTTCAGAGTTTCCACAGACATTACCATCAATTCAAGCCGCCTTAACAAGTCAAGCAGCGAAGAATTTGGCTGTTACAACAAAAAACAAAAGACATTCATCAAAAACCTAATTGAACCAACCTACGGACACAATTCAACTCAAAATCAATCAAATTAAAAACAAGCAATCTAATATCATTCATCATCATTGAAATCATCCAAAGCAATCTAAATAAAGCTACAAAACAAGCATAAAAATCTTGAAAACAGATAAAACAGGAGAATTATATATTTTACAGTCAAAGAAAAGCAACAAACCTCATCTTCACTGTTCTCCAAAATCTCCTTAATCCTCATAACCTCCCCATGAATCTGAGCCTCCTTTTCAATCTCATCTGTTAAAGCCTCTGCATCATCATAACTAAAATGACTACCCATCTGATCATTCATCTGATGATCATCATCCACACCATCATCATCATGATCATCATCTCTACAACTATCCACCTTGCTCTCTTTACTCCTCCCACCCTCAAATTCAAAACCACCATCAGCTTCTGATTTCACACCCAACTCAACATGATCACAACCAACACATTTAATCATCTTACAAGAAAAAAGAGTCTCAGCAATCTGATCTCTCCTCAACTTAAACTCTTTAGGACAATCAGAAGCAGCAACCAATATAGCATGTTGAATTATATCAAAAATATCAGAAGAATTACAACAACTTCTAAAATACTCCCTCCATTTATCTAAATTCTTTAAACCTGCCATACCCTTTACTTAACTAACAACTCTGAGCACAACCCAGGTCCTAAAATTCAATTCTTGACAATACCCAGAAATCAAAATTCAATCTTTCTGATCAAGAAAATTCTGATATGTATGTATATATCTATATATATGTATGTAACATACGAGATTAAAGGGTGGTAGTTGATCTAGATTGAATGATAAAAATTGATAACGCCAAAAGGCTTTTTGTTTAGTTGTGAATTACAATTAATACAGGCTGATGAAAACAATTGAAAGCAAACAAAATCAATGCGTATTCTTGAGAATTATCCACCGATATGATGCTATTCCATATATAAATTTTATTATTTATATTATTCTTCTTCAAAAAGAATATATCTATGTGTGTATGTATGTATATCTTTGAAACAAAATCTGAGCCTATACAGAATGGGTTTTATGAGGATTAAAGTATGGAATATATGGTATGTGATATGAGAGATACTTTACTATAAAAGATTTGACCAAGATGAAAAACAGATTACTATAACTGTTAATATTTTTCTAACACTAAGATGAAAAATATTTTTCCAACACTCTGGATTATTAATATCTTTGTACAAAATTCGTACTCCCTCCGTCTCTTTATTCTTTTCCCGTTTGACTAAAAACACGGGTTTTAAGACAATTGGTAATGAATATTTTTTTTTATGGAGTAGTGGATATTTAATATTGTTTTTAAGAAGTAGTGGGTATTGAATATTGTTTTTAAGGAGTAGTGGGTGGAGTAGTGGGTATTGAATATAGTTTTTAAAGAGTATTGAATGGATAGTGGGTATTGAATATTGTTTTTAAGGAGTAGTGGGTGGAGTAGTGGATATTGAATATTGTTTTTAAGGAGTAATGAGAGAAGTAGTGGGTATTGAATATTGTTTTTAAGGAGTAGTGGGTATTGAATATTATTGTTTATGGCTTAAAATAGAAAGGGGAAGAGTATTTTGATAGTCCCGATTTAGTAAACAGGAAATGTTTTAAGAGACAGAGGGAGTATTTAAAGTTCTAAAATAGTAAAATATGAGGATCTCGAGTAAATATATAGATTTTTATTTATACCGATCATCATACATACGTCATATATGTGTGTGGTAACTAAAATACAAATATTTGTAACGTTCCAACGCTTTTTACTTAGCTATATTAAAAAAAGTGATAAATTTATATTAAACGAGAAAGGGTGAATGCCCTTTCTACCCATTTTTTGGGTTTCTCTCACCAAAATGCTCAGATCTGATCATCACCGCCATAAATGTCCATTCAATACGCCTCCTCCATCCACGTATATGGTCTCACGCCGCTGACAACGATGCATCAGGACAATACGTCGCTGCCAGCAACGCAACTCATGAAGATACGCCTACACAGAAGACGCAAGTGACATTGGATACGCCGCTTGGTTCAACGTAACACGGGATACGCATCTTGAAGATGCGTATCACACGTCAGCACAGAGCTCTCTTAGTCGGGCGACAATGGCGATTCTGGCGGAAGATTTCGATTTGTTCCACCGTCCACATCGGTGACTTTTGGTTCACATGCCATATACCAATCGAATCGTGATTCAATTCTCTACATATCCATAACAAGTTTAATACGTTTAAATCCCCCGATTTGAAAACCCCAAATCGAGCTATTTTCCCGATTATAGTTTCCTATGAGCTCTGTTCATCCCCCTGCGGGGCCAAACACGATAAACGGATATGTGCATAAGGACGGGGACGATTCGCTTGTGCTGTGGTGATGATTTGGAGCGCGGTAGACGATGCAAGGTTGGTAAACGAAGAAAGCTCAGTTTTCCGGTGAAGTCGCCGGCCAATCGCCCCTCTCCAATTCTGGCGAGTTCAGTTGGTTTCTGGCGATGAACAGTAGAAGGGATACGCCACACCGAACGGTGTATCCCATGGGTATTTCGGTCGGTATTTTCAAATGTGGGTATTTTGGTAAGTGGGTACCAAAATAGTGGGTATTTAGGGCATTCTTTCAACGAGAAACTACATTTTGGATATTAACATTTACAAATTTTAAAAATACTAGCTTATAACCCGTGCAATGCACAGTTCCTTTTTTAAATTCTAAAATAATTTACTTTTTTTAATTTCATATGTTATTAATTTACATATAAAATTATTGTTAAAAAGTTGATAATACATAAGATTTTACACTTTCGATTTAATATTTGTACTCTACCCTTGAATTATTAAAATTTGATTTGAAAGATTTTATAGCCCACGTGAAATTAACAAAAAAAAATCTTTAATTTAGTGATAGTTTAACAATTATTTTCCGATTAAACCTACTCACAAACAAATACGAAAAAAAATTGGCGCTTTTTTACATTGAAAATTCTATTCGATTTATTAATTGTACTTATAATTCGTTTTGATTTTCAAAATACCCTTGTTATTATTTGAAGATAGTTCTACTAATAATAAAATACAATTTTAATAATAAGTGTATGAGAGATTTTGTCAAAAACTTTGATAATTGGTAGTATGGTCAAAATAAATAAGAACCGTTGAATCTTAAAATAAATAGATGAAAATCGTTGGTGTTTCCATTTGAATAATAATTATTAAATCATCAATAAATTAAAGATAATTCTATAAGTTTCGCGTGAATTGTAAAATCATCCAAATCTGATTTATAGATCTCAATATAGAGCCCAAATAGTAAATATGAATATTTTTTTAATAATAAAAAATAAATTAAATTTAATTCTAATGCAACGTTTTTTAATTATATCCTTTTTCAAATTATAATTTTTTTAAAAAAAATTCAGTTCCAGTGCAACCTTTTCTAATTATATCGTTTTTAAATTATAATTTTATTTTTAAAATTCACTTATAAGGCAACATTTTCAAATCATATCCTTTTTAGATTTTAAAAATAGATTCTACGGTTGAGATTATTTTGGTAGTACAGTGATGAAAATTATGGATAAGATCTCTATTATGCTTATTATAGATAAATAGCTTATAACCCGTGCAACGCACGACTCCTTTTTTAATATCTTTAATTACATTATATATATTTTAATTTTATAAGTTATTAATTTACATAAATTTTTTTTATTAAAAATTGATATATATAAGTTTTACACGCTCGATTTAATATTTGTACTCTATCTTAAATTCTTAAAATTTAATTTGGACGATTACGGCCCACGTGAAATTAACAAAATAATCTTTAATTTGGTGATGGTTTAATAAATTTTTTCTAATTAAATCTACGTAGAAGGAAAAAAGAGAAAAAATTGACGATTTTTTACGTTGAAAATTTTATTTGATTTATGAATTATACTTATAATTCGTTTTGATTATCAAAATACCCTTATAATTATTTGAAGATGGTTCTACTAACAACCAAATACAATTTTAATAATAAGTGTAAGAGGGATTTTGTCCAAAACTTTGATAATCGGTAATTTGGACCTCTATACGACAAATATCTTAAAATAAAAAGATGAAAACCGTTGGATCTAGCATAAAAAATATTTAAATTTTAATATATTATAAACTAAAAAGTTATTTATATTGTAATACGAAAATACATATGTCAATGATTTAAATCATATATAATTAGGTTTTCTACATAGAATAGCATTATCAATGTAGGAATTCTACGTTAAATAGGATTAATGTAAAAACTCGTAATCATATTTTCTCTTGAGATTCTTAGTTTTTCCATTTGAATAATAATTATTATATCATTACTAAATTAAAAATAATTTTATGAGTTTCGCGTGGATTGTAAAATCACCAAAATATAATTTCTAGATCTCAAGATAAAGCCCAAAGAGTAGTAGATATGATTTTTTTTAAATACTAATAAAAAATAAATAAAATATAATTCTAATTTAACCTTTTTTAATTATATCCATTTCAGATTATAATTTTCTTTTAAAAATTCAATTTTAATACAACCCTTTCTAATTATATCATTTTTAGAATAGAATTTTTCTTTTTAAAATTCACTTCAAATGCAACATTTTCTAATTATATCCTTTTTAGATTATAATTTTCTTTTTAATGCGATCTAATCTTGATTCCTTTTTAGATTATAATTTTCTTTTTAATGTAATCTAATCTTGATCGTCTATTTTTAATCCAACGGATCATATGATTTTAATAGTACAGTGACAACGACCAAAAATTTGGATAAGATCTCCTTTATGCTTATTATATATAAGGTATTAATTAAAAAATTTAGTGATACTACCTTAAAACCTGTGCGATGTATGGATATCTTTTAATATTATATAATTTCTTTTATTAATTTGAATTACTTTTTTTAAAATATGAATTCTAGAGCCTTAAATTTTTAAATGAGATGATTTGATAATAAATATATAAATGTTATTCGTGATATTTATAGGAAAAAAGGACTTTAGTTAGATAATTTTGAAAAGATGACATTTTAGTTGAAAAAGACAATCGATTAATTATAAATACTTATAAAATTATTATTTAATTTTATTAAATCGAATGTCGTGATTTAACTGGAAAAAGAGAGGTCTTACTTGGAAAAAATTAAAAAGGAAACATGTTTTAGGTGAAAAAGGTAATTATTTAGTTTATAGTATTAATTATAATTCAATCATGTTATTTTACTAAATAAAATTGTCGATAATATTTTAAGAAAAGGAAAAATTAATGTTGCCCGTGATATTTTTAGAAAAGGAGTTATTTTAGTTAGAAAATATAGAAAACATGATACATTTTAGCTGAAAAATTTAATCGATTAATTATTAATATAAAAATATTATTATTATATTTTATTGAATAGAACCGCCCGTGATATAATTGAAAAAAGACATATTTTAGTTAGAAAAAATAGAAAAGTTAATGTGAAAATTAAAAAGGTGACATTTTTAAGTGAAAAAGGTAATTGATTAATTTATAGTAATTATAATTTAATTTATGTTATTTTACTAAATTAAATTGTTCGTAGTGTCTTTAGATAGTGAGAAATTAATATTGCCCGTGATATTTATAGAAAAAAAGAATTTTAATTATGAAATATGAAAAAGATGATATGAAAAGGTAATCGGTAATTATTTGTATTATAATATTATTATTTTATTTATTAAATGAAATTAACCGTGATATAATTGGAAACAGAGATATTTTAGTTATAGAATAGAGAAAAGGTAAGAAAGAATGCCCAAAATACACAATTTTCCCCTACCCACTAACCAAAATACCCGATTTTCAAATTTCCGCCCAGACTATCCACGGGATACGCCGTTCCAATCGGCGTATCCGATATACTGTAGCACGCTAGAAAAACTACGAACTCGCCAGAAAATGAGACGTCTTCCTTGTCGGCGACTTTTACCGATTTGTTCGCCTCCCTAGATCTCTCTCTCTTCGGCGACTCTCCACACTCCAAAACACCACCACATGATCAGCTCCTCATCTCCATCATCCTCCCTTGATCCGTTTCTCTCCGCCGGCCCCGCAGGGGCGTGTATGAACGTCGACGGAAAACGAATCGAAAAAGTGTGGTGAATTGGGTGTTTTTAATCCGGCAAACCAAATGTAATAAAATTGGTATGGATGTGTAGAGAATCGAATTGCGATTCTATTTGTGTATAGAACGTAATGGGAAAGTTTGTGGTTTGAACGAACGGAGCGAAAGAAACAATTCAATCGGAATCGCCATTCAACAGAGCTCTGGAGACGATGAAGCTGACGCCAGACACGCCGTTTCAAATTGCGTGTCTCATGATACGCTTGTTGTAGATGCGTATGCGGGGATAGAAAATTGAGAGTACTAGCAACGTATCCATTTGACACGTTGGCTGTGTTAGCATATCCATTTGACACGTTGGCTGTGTTGGCGTAACAGGTGATACGCTACACGCTGTAGCTACAGCGTGTCAAGTGGGCATTTTGGGCGGTGCTTTCCAGCGCTCGGTATTTTGGTTACAAAATGATAAAAAGTGGGTATTTGGGGCACTCACCCAAAAGGTAACATGTATTGACTGAAAAAGATAATTGATTATTTAATAGTAATTAGAGAATGTCGTGATTTAATTGGAAAAATAGAGCTTTTAGTTAGAGAAAATTTAAAAGTAAACATGTTTTAGATGAAAACGGTAATTGATTAATTTATAGTAATTATAATTCAATTATGTTATCTAACCAAATTAAATTGTTCGTAATATTTTAAGAAAAGGAAAAAATTAATGTTCCCCGTGATAATTTTAGAAAAAGAGTGATTTTAGTTAGATACAATATAAAATATATTTTGTTTTACCTGAAAAGGTAAATTAATTAGTTAGTGAAAAATAGAAAAACTAATATTTTTAATCAGAAAAAATAAAAAATAATTAGTTAGTACTTGGTAGGATGCATTTTATCTATAATTAAGTAAGGGTAAATAAGTAAAATCAATAGATACTGTATCGACCAACCAAATTTTAATATTTCGACTTTTATATATTAGTATAGATTTAAAAATTTATGGCCAAATTTGCAATATATCAAAAATCATAGATATATACAAAATCGTCACAGATACGTGTGATATATAAAAAATTATAAATATATGCACGATATTACAGATATGTGTGCTTTATAAAAAGAGCAGCAAATATTTATATTTTTATACTATATTATTATAAGCAAACTAAAGATATTTTGTATTTTGTAGTTTGGCTAACCAAATTATTCATAACGGTTAAATTTTCAATTTAAATAGATATAACTGTTAGATACAAAATACTAAAAGTTGTTAGATACAAAGGTCTAAAGTTCAATTCTAGCAAAAACATATTAATTTATATTTAATAAATAAAATACTAAAACTTATTATATACAGAGGTGTAAAGTCGATTACTGCCAACAACATATTATTTAGATTTAATATAAAAAAATAAAGAAAGAAGGGGAGGGGGAGGGGGAGGGGGAGGGGGAGGGGGAGGGGAGGGGGGAGGGGTTGCCCTAATTTTTAGTATTTTTGTAATTTAGAACTTAATTTAGTAAAATTGCAAATGATCTTAAAAATAAAAAATAAAAATGCATTTTTTTACTTTTTCAGAATATTTATCAAAAAAGCCCAAAAATCAATTAACAAAAATAAAATAGATAACAATTGTTGCACATACATGCGATGTATATAAAATTGTACTATGTATAAAATATAAATATAATAAATATATATTTATATAAAAAGGATGGTGATATATGCACACCCTAGATTTATTGTTGCACACCCTTATTTGTATCTTTGAGTAAATTACCCTTGCTTGTTTAAACACTTGTTGTATTGAACAAGCTCAATTCGGTTGATAAATTTAGTAAATCAATAAACAATACTAATGCAAAGATAATTTAAATACAATATCATAATATGAAATATAAATTAATTAATTTTTATACATTGCCAGCAAAATATAAAGCAATCATCACATAGAGATGTGGTACATAAAAAATGACAAAACACGTTGAAGATACAGTAATACATAAAATGATCACAGCAAACATGTGCGAGTGCGATACGTAAACAATGGTATATACGTGAAAAATAAAATATGTAAAATAATCATCGTAGATACTACGATCTATAAAATGTTGTATATATGTGTATGAGATATACGTGTATGGCATCAAATATATAATAATTACAAAAAATCGTCGCAGATATGTGTGTGATATATAAACAATTATAATAAACGCACAATCTCGTGTATATATATGCGTGTTATACCTGAATCTCGGCATAGAATATAAGGGGCTCACTTTTCTTAGTGATTCCGCATATCTCTTAATAGGCTCAAATATTGAAGATGAATCAACAAGGCATGAACTTTGATTAGGGATCGACTCACCTCTATCTCATAATAAGGTTTGAAAATAAATCTCTTAAAAATGCTAGGGTCGCCTCTCTATGACCTCCTGCTAATACTCAAGACGTGCTCTCATGTGAATGACAAACAAAAAGAAATCTCACACTTGGGGTCTCATGCTAGACCTCCAAGGATCTCATACTAGGCCATTAGGGATCGCATAATACCCCGGGATCACAGTCGCATATGGTCCCAGTGTGGGTTCACACTTGATTTTTCTCTTCCTAATAGGGGTCCAATATTGACTCTCATGCTAGCCCGCCTCGAGATCGCATCTCCATACAAAATAGGCTTCGCCATTAAAACAACAACAACAAGACTTACTCAGTTATAATACCACTCAAAGTGGTGTCTGAGGAGGGTAGATGTACGCAGACCATGCCCCTATACAATAGGGAGCCTGTTTCCGAAGGACCCCGGCCAAGTACAAAATTGCAAATACAGAAATACAAATACAGAAAGGAAACCTAATACAAACTAGGAAACTCACGCACACGCAGGAGTCGAACCCCTGACCTCCTTCAAAGGAGGCCAGTGGCTCAACCACTGCACCAACATGTTGTTGGCTTCGCCATTGATAATCTTATTGTGTTTATCTCCATGTGAAGGCTCATATCTAAGTACAGTGAGATCGCATGAGTAGATATAAAGGCTCATAGCTAAGCCCAATAAGGTCGCATGAGTATAAATATCTCCATATTTGGGTTTGCACCGCATGACTAAACCCAGTGAAATCGCATGCGAGGCCCTCGTAAGTTCCCCATTAGCCTCGCAAGTGAGGTCTCGTGATTTTAGTATTGTGTTAGCCATAAGTAATCTTTATTGGACCATGAATCATGAGCAGAATTAATGGACTATTAGCATCAGCTCATAAACGTCTAGTGGACTTGGACCAAGATGATCTCTCCAGAAACCCTAGCCCGTATAGGTAACTTCTTCTCCAATAACTACGCGTGGCTTGACTCCCTTTAAAAACTGTACGTAGACCTCTTGTTAAGATTGATTGACCGTTGGCAGCAAGAGAGAATAAACACTTTTTCTCTGACATTCAACGAATCAACGAACAAGATCAGCCATATAAACATTCATAAATTTCCTTCGTGTTCTTCGCATTCTTAGTAAAATATCCATATTTTAATCCATAATTTCAGCAACCTCCGTAATTATTATTATACCAATTTTTCCATATAATATTTGGTGCTTCTAATTTATTATCCGTCGAGGACGGGTAATTTTCAAAAAAAATGCTAAAGGGTTTTGGGTTCGGCATGCACGAGGTCGGGAGTAAAAATATTTGCACACGATTTTGGATGATGGAAGCAGCCAGTAAGGCTGTAATTCGAGTCGGGTGGCTCGCGAGCCTACCCGGCTCGAACTCGTTTAACTGAACCCGGCTCGACTCGAGCTCGTAAACGAGTCGAGCTCGGCAGCGATTTTAGGCTCGTTTATATAAACAAGCCGGTCCGGGTATGTGTCGAGCTCGAATGAAACCCGGCTCGAAAACTCGAACTCGACCCGGCTCGACTCGAACTCGACCCGGCTCGAGCTCGTTTACAAATTTTTTTGTTGTTTTTCAAAATATTGTTTCTATTTTTTTAAAAAATATTTCTGGACGATCCAACCGTACGGATGTCAAGATATATCTAATTAAATGATATTCCCAAATTTTCAAAAAATAAAAGATTAATTTGGTTGGAGATCTTAATAGAACACTACTATATTGTCTTGTACTCGTAACTAGTGCTCCGTCCCAGATTATTGTTTCTATTCTTTTAAAAATATTTTTCGACGATCCAACCGTACGGATGTCAAGATATATCTAATTAAATGATATTCCCAAATTTTGAAAAAATAAAAAATTAATTTGGTTGCAGATCTTAATAGAACACTACTATATTGTCTTGCACTCGTAACTAGTGCTTCGTCCCAGATTATTGTTTCTATTCTTTTAAAAATATTTTTCGACGATCCAACCGTACGGATGTCAAGATATATCTAATTAAATGATATTCCCAAATTTTAAAAAAATAAAAAATTAATTTGGTTGGAGATCTTAATAGAACACTACTATATTGTCTTGTACTCGTAACTAGTGATTCGTCCCAGATTATTGTTTCTATTCTTTTAAAAATATTTTTCGACGATCCAACCGTACGGATGTCAAGATATATCTAATTAAATGATATTCCCAAATTTTGAAAAAATAAAAAATTAATTTGGTTGGAGATTTTAATAGAACACGACTATATTGTCTTGTACTTGTAACTAGTGCTTCGTCCCATATTATTGTTTCTATTTTTTTAAAAATATTTTTCGACGATCCAACCATACGGATGTCAAGATATATCTAATTAAATGATATTCCCAAATTTTGAAAAAATAAAAAATTAATTTGGTTGGAGATCTTAATAGAACACTACTGTATTGTCTTGTACTCGTAACTAGTGCTTCGTCCCAGATTATTGTTTCTATTCTTTTAAAAATATTTTTCGACGATCCAACCGTACGGATGTCAAGATATATCTAATTAAATGATATTCCCAAATTTTGAAAAAATAAAAAATTAATTTGGTTGGAGATCTTAATAGAACACTACTATATTGTCTTGTACTCGTAACTAGTGCTTCGTCCCAGATTATTATTTCTATTCTTTTAAAAATATTTTTCGACGATCCAACCGTACGGATGTCAAGATATATCTAATTAAATGATATTCCCAAATTTTAAAAAAATAAAAAATTAATTTGGTTGGAGATTTTAATAGAACACGACTATATTGTCTTGTACTTGTAACTAGTGCTTCGTCCCATATTATTGTTTCTATTTTTTTAAAACTATTTTTCGACGATCCAACCATACGGATGTCAAGATATATCTAATTAAATGATATTCCCAAATTTTGAAAAAATAAAAAATTAATTTGGTTGGAGATCTTAATAGAACACTACTATATTGTCTAGTACTCGTAACTAATGTTTTGTCCCATATTATTGTTTCTATTTTTTTAAAAATAATTTTCGACGATCCAACCGTACGGATGTCAAAATATATCTAATTAAATGATATTCCCAAATTTTTAAAAAATAAAAAATTAATTTCGTTGGAGATCTTAATAGAAACTCGTTAGGCTCGTTTAACAGCTCGTTAGGCTCGGCTCGTTTAACAGCTTGTTAGGCTCGGCTCGTTTAATAGAACTCGACCCGAATCGTATAACAGTAACTCGCCTCGACTCGTGAGGGCTCGCGAGTAGCTCGACCCGACTCGTGTAACAAACGAGCCGAGTTCGGCGGGGATTTTCGGCTCGTTTAATAAACGAGCTCGGCTCGACTCGTCAGAAAAAGCTCGGCTCGATTTAAAGCTCGGCTCGAACTCGCCCGGCTCGACTCGAATTACAGCCCTAGCAGCCAGCAACACTAATCGTGACAAAAAAGTCTTTCGATCAACATGCTCTTGTTATAGGGACAATTCCTGGGCAATAGAAATTGCAAAATCAAACCGGAAGTGAAAAAGTAAAATATATATATACTCCCACTGTCCCATCCATTTCTTTACAATTTCCTTTTTGGGCGGTTCCACCATTTCTTTAAATTACCCAAAATTGTAAATTTTAACACTATTACACCCACTACTTCACTTATTTTAACAATACTTTACACTATTTCACCCACTACTTAACTTATTTTAACAATAAAATCAATATTACACCCACTACTTCACTTATTTTAACAATAAAATCACTATTACACCCACTACCTCATTTATTTTAACAATATTACACTCACTTTACACCTACTATACTTGACCTCCGTGCCCAGCCGCCATGTAAAGAACTGGCTGGGACGGAGGGAGTATATATATATATTGGCAAGTGCTCAAATATAAACCATTTTTAAAATGAGAATCTACAAACTAACACTAAATTAATTATATTTCATCTATTCTAAGGTTCCCACCAAGGGTACCTTCACAAAAGATGCTTAAAATAATTGGCTCTATAAAAAAAAAAAACTTGCCGTGGAAATGCGAAGCATTTAAGACAGTAAACGGATGAGTTAGGTAGTCATGAGGGCCGAAGGCTCTCGACACACCCGTCAATCGTCTATTACCTTTACCATTGATTGCCATTCCTTACAACTTTAGAATGATAAAGGCGCGAAGCACCGTTAACCAGTGAAATCCACTGCCACGTCATCACGTGAACAGTGATTTTTTTTTTTGTTGGATAGAGCCAATATATATATGTATATATATATATATATATATATATATATATATATATATGGTCTTATTCTAATAGAAACTAACTTAGAATAGAAACTAGAAACTAAACCTAAATTAAATATTTCAAGCTAATTTAATGACCAAATTAGGGGTACCCCAATACAAAAAACGTTTAAAATTATCGTTTCTATTCAACAAAAAAATAAAATAAAAATAAAAAATTTTCAAAAAAAAGTTACTGTTCACGTGATGACGTGGCACGTGAACAGTAACTTTTTTTATTTTTAAATATTTTTTTATATTTTTGTTGAATAGAGCCAAGAATTTTATAAGTTTTTTGTGAAGGTGCCCCTAGCGGGGCCATTGAAATAAATGAAATATAATTTATTTAGTGTAGGTTTCTAGTTTCTATTCTAAGTTTGGTTTCTATTTGAACGCTAGCATATATATATATATATATATATATATATATATATATATATATATATATATATATAACCTTAATAAATGCATTGAAAAATGAGAATATAGTTAAGTTTTAAAGAAGTGAAGCATTGAAAATACAAATATAAGTGTAATTTTGGAAAATTAGACTTAAATTTGTATCGAAAGAAGAAATATTTGTATAGAAAGAAGAGATATTTATATGGAAAGAAGAGAGGGACATGTAATTTAGAACAATTTTTTTTACAAAAGAGACATGTATTTTAGAATGAAGGGAGTAATTTAGTTACATGTGTGTTTTAGTATGTCGACTTGAGGGTAAATAAAGTACACATTGTTCGAAAGAAAATAGACATTTGTGTTGGAAAAAATGACAGAACGGGATAGAGATTTTGCTGGCCAAGTTTTTGAGTGTGGGGCCCGAAGGAAGGATGATCTGTTACTTCTGTATACAAGTTTCATGCATGTGTGGATATTTTGTGTGCGACAATTCGACAAATGTAAATTCAAGGATGTGGTTTATCCGTAAAATATGCTACTATATCGAGAGAAGGGATTGTTGTGATTGTGCTATGTGACTCGACGATCTCATCTCTTACATCATCATCATGCACATCTTTTTCTTTACTGTATTTTGGAACAGACAGATATCGTGAATAACGAACGGATACCAAATTAAGGATTAACGTTACACGAGGCTACCTCTTGATAGAATGGAATTTTTTGTTTATCACAATAGGGAGGCACCTCTCATTTGAATAATTCCGAGAAGTAACTACTAGCACATTTGTACTCACCGATCATGGTACAACCGATCATGGTACATGATGATTTTTTAGGATGCCTAAGAAGCCTCTTTGCATAAACCTTCAAATTATAAGCATTTCCAAATTAAAATTATTTTTTCAAATATATATGTTATTTTTATATGTATTTATTTCTTCAGAAATTACATGCTTTCTTATATAATTCATTTTTGTTAATTTAAACATTCAAAATTAATCGTTGGTTACTTCAATTTTCGTAGAACTACTTAAATTAAATATTTTGATTTAATTTGATAAAATTTCAAAATATTTAGACACTAATTTTAATATTTGAAACAAGCCCCAAAATGTTTGAGACAGGCTGATGATCAACTCCATTGTCCTTCAATAATTGTTTTTCTTTTTGGTAAACGAAGTAATATGAAATTAAAATTAGAATATTTTCACATTGTTAGCATACATCGGATCAACAAATTAGTTTAAAAAATCATTATGCAGGGGAAAAAAATCAGTTTCAACACAATAATTAATGTAATCTAGGATTGCAAGCAAAATATTTTAGTATAAATTAAGTTCTCGCTTCCGTGAAATTATAGTAGAGGAAAGGACAGTTTAATATTCTGTAAATTTTGCCATTTTTAAATATTAATTTTTAAAAAATCAAAAATAAAACAAATTTAACAAAAAGTATAATTTATGTCTCTTTTTTAGAAGGAGATCGTTTTTAATAATACAAGATTTTTGGTCTCATAACTGGATTTTCTTTTAAGCAACAAAAAGGAGAAAATAACTTTCAATTTGACTATGAAAAAGTTCACAATAATTAATTCTCACTTTAATTAACAACCTTTACCGATGACCCATGCAACGCGGTAACAATGCAACCGGCGCTGATAGGGCGGGTCCGGATGCTCTGTCCTCTTCCTCCGTGTTCCCCTTGTGTTCCCTGCTATTTTTAGTATAAAAAGAGTGTCCTTGCGGGGCCTATTTTAATAAATAATAAAAATGGGCTCCACAAGAACATTTTTTTTGTATTAAAAACAACAGGGGACACAAAGAAGATACGGAGGAAGGGGACAGAGGATCCAGCTCCTGATAGGGCCTAGGGGACTCGTATATGTAATGTGCTTTGAAATTCTAAAAATTCAATCTAAAACGGAAGCAGCTGCAGTGAACAGGTGTAAAAGAGTAGAGAAAAGAGTTAGGTACGTTATTGTTACAGAAATTGCTAGGCGGTTCAGGATTGTTGGGGGTATCGCCTAACACCTAATCAGGTAGGCGGGGCGGGGATATATTAGTTTAATTTTTAATTACACATATCATTTTAAATAAATTAACAGGATTAATTGATTTCAAAAATCGAATCGATTGGTTATTTTTCAGAAGATTAATAAAAAATTAATCGGTTGAATCGGGAATTTTTAGAAGAGTGGATACGTAACGTGAATCTCATTTGATGCAGAAACCAAATTTGTTAGAGAATGTTGACGCATGTTGGCTCTGCTTCAGCTTGTGCTTGTCAAAAAAAGAGACCAACAATGACATGCACCTTACTTTTCTACTCAACTGCATTGTAAATTAGTAAGTTGCATTTTGAATTCTTGGTTTGATCGTTTCTTTTGCTTAGTTCCTCTGTTACGGCTGTGCTAGTTGAAATTCCTGTGTCAAATTATTTGCCCACGAATTCGGGCGTTGAAATTTAAATATCCACACAGTTGACTTTCTTTTTTTATATTAGTCGTTTGACTTTTTTACACGTATTTTTAAGTGTTTTGATTGCATTGTTAAAATTAATTTTTTCAATTAATTTTTTTGTGAATTAAAATTTTGCTTACATATTTTTATTCAAAAACAATAATTTTAGCTATGTGGTCAATGCACCTTATATTAGTGGTTTAAAATGTGTGCAGAAAAGTTAAACCACTAATATAAAAAGATAGAGGAAGTAAGTTATTTTTGTAGATGCAGGGGGTTATGTTCAATTATTACAAAACTATCATTAAAAACTTGAGATAAATTTCCAGGAACATTATTCTCAATATAATTTTGCTTCTACATTACTTGATCCCCTTAACTATTGTATCCTTCAAAGAAAGTGGTTTATAAATGTTGCTGTATTTAATTATTAGATTCTGATAAAAATGTGTGCAATTCGATTGGTCCAACAGTCCAAAATATCTGGTTCAAATAATGAGGACAAAGGCCCATTAACATAGCCCATAAAGCCCGATTGTGCCGAAGCATGACCACAGTGTCGATCAGGAACTAATGACAGTGGGCCTCGAAGCTTTATCTTAGAGTAGGGCTGTCAAAAAAATCCGAAAAATCCGATATCCGACCGAAATATCCGATACCGAATCCGAAAAAACGGATAATATCCGTATTCGAAAGAAAACGGATATTATTCGTATCCGAATCCGTATCCGAAAATAGCGGATACGGATATAGGCACATCCGTATCCGAAATATCCGATATCCGAATATTTATAAATATATAAATAAATAAATAAATAAATAAATAAATATATATATATATATATTCTTTTTAGAATATATAATTTATAATATAATATCTATAATATATAATTTATAATATAATATCGAAAATATATTATTTATATATTAAAATTTAATTATTTATTATGCTACTGCTGTTGCTTTGACCAAATTAGAAAATATATAAATATTTCGTGTTAACTCTTTCAGCGATAAAAAATTACTAGTCGATGGTTGTGTCAATCGTTTGTTAAAGATCCGGACCCATAATTATATAAGATGTAAAGTGTCAACTACTCAACTTGTTTACTTCCCCTGTTGGTTCAAAATGGAACAGAAACAAGGTGACTAGTTAGTAGCAAAGCTGATACTAGTATCTTTATACCTCACCCACAATCTATTCTGTCTGAATCAAAACAGAGGAAAGTGAAGTTACTACATTTCAACAGAAAGAAATAAAAACAGAGGAGCTGTCACCCAAATCTTTGCCAATTGACTCTCTAGCTCACTGACCATTCTCTTTTCCTCTCCAAACTTTTTCAAGCCAAATCTTTGACAACTGTCTGTCTCACTGTTTGTGTGTGTAATATAAAAACAAAGCTGCAGAAACCAAAAGCAAAACAAGCCAAAAAGTTTATTATCTTTCAAGAAACTCACAGTCATATATATGCTACATGACTTGGTTTCATGTTTGTGAGAAACAGAAGGGAATGGGAAAGACAATGGCCTGCTTGTCACTTGTTGTTTTGATGGTTTTGCATGTACAGATAGCTACATGTTGTACACATGAAGAAGATGATGAAAGATTTAAAATTGAAGCACCAGCAGCAGCTCCGGAAGATTCAAAGATGACTTCTTCCTCCTCTTCCATATATATTAATGGTGTCTTTTTTGTTAAAGCAAATCCATGTTACAAGGAGGGTGATGATATTTATGGTGCAGATGAGAGAAGAATCAACACAGGCGCCAATCCTTTACACAATAGATAAGATCATCCTGTTTCAATTAAAACTTTGTTTGCTCTCTTTTACAGTAGTATCCGTGTTGTCATGGTGATCACGGTTCTGTTTGATTCCCGATGTAAACACTAGTCTTTGTGTAGTGTGTACTAGGAAAAATAGATATAGATATATGTTCATATCAGAATTTTTGTCCAGCAGTTGCATGCCAAATTTCATTTAAATTAACGAGTAATGTTAATTTCATACTAGCTTGGGCATATATAGATATAAATGCCCAAGTTATTATGAGTAGTGCACTTACATTATGTTGCATCAAAACTCATGGATCAAATTTGACATACAGTATGCTGATATTGCAATAGTATTGATCTTAAATTTTACTTATTCAAATACTACCATTGTTTCTAGTATGTAATTTGAATCAAATAACAAAATAATTGATATAGCATATTTAAGAAAAATTATTCAACAGCCTCCATAGAACTTCTTATAAATCAATAATCTTGTCAAATAAATAAATTCTTATATCTCAACAAAGTACGGGGAGTATATTTTCAACCTCAATAATGAATAATCTCGGTAATTGTTCAATCCTAAAAGTATTCATTTACGGAGGTTTAATCATAAATGTAAGCAGTTAAGAGCAAGTCCAACAGCTTCCGCTTCCCTATATGAATTCTTAACTTACATTTTAGGAATTTGACACAAAATAGTGTTTCAAATGGTTCTCTAAAATACTATTAGAAACCATTAACCATTCCCTACATTTCGAGAACTATTATTCATTCCTATTCCATCAATAAAATAATCATTTCCCTGTGTTTCACCAATGATTGTCTTTATCTCATTCTGTTGTTACTTTCAAATTTATTATTATTATTATTATTATTATTATAATAATAGTAAGTAATGAATTTAAGGATTATTGTTGGGATTGATATACAAAATAATATTCCTAAAATATTAAAAATCTTTATTTTATGGAGTAATATTTATAGAAAACTGCTACCTAAAATATTGTTGAACTTGTTGTAATAAATGACACATTATATAATAAGTGGACATAAATCATCCAGCACAAGAAACAGGAGTAACCATGTAAAACCATGGTTGTAAAAATCGGTAATCGGTATAAATCGGTTGAGGTATCGATTTAAGATTAATCGGGTAATCGGGGATTAATCGGAAGGATTAATCGGAGTATAAATCGGATATTATAATAATATTTAATATATTAGTCTAATTTACAATTAAACATATCATTTTAAATAAATTCATAGGATTAATCGGATTTAAAAAATCGAATCGGTGAGTTACCTTATAGAGGATTAATCGGGGATTAATCGACTAAATCGGAGATTTTTAGAACCATGTGTAAAACATGAAAGTTGACACGCTAAAAACCAAAAAGGAAGATGGGAGTAGAAAAAGGTTTGGGAAGAGGGTGACAAGAAGTATACCTGCCTGCATTTACAGACAAACGTGGATCTTAAGATCCGGACTTGTTTTCTTCTCAAATCAACTTTAGCCCTACTCCTCCATTATCACATTTAGACTTTTCTTGTTTTTTGTCCCTCCGTACTGTCCCCCTC